>OX371225.1:106820438-107356590 GCA_947310385.1 Nephrotoma appendiculata
CTTCTCACTTATTCCTCTTACAAAAAATTCTTCTTCTCTTTGCTTGCACTGTGAATTCGTAAAGTTTCATTAAAAATGCATGAGTGGCTATTAAATAAGTAAAAAAAATAGTGAGTAAGTGAAACCAATCACAAAAACGGTTTCTTGATACTGTTAAAAAATATCCATCTGCTAATAAAAATTGAGGTTTATTTTTTAGAACAGAGGAGTTCGGAAAATTCGTTTTTAAAATCATACGCTTTCAATCTCTTATTTACGACTGTTTTTGACAAGTACCCGTCTTAGGGAAGGTAAGACCTTTTTTTAATTGTTTTTATGATTTTCTAAACAGTCTCATTTTAGCTTGATACATTTGGCCCAGCGATATTTCAAATTTTTAAATCCTTCAGAAAATATGATTTATTCAAGTCGCAACACAGCGCTGTTCCTTAGACTGTCTACACTGCACTTCGCGTCCTTTTGTATGTGTATCGGTTTCTTATAATCGTTCCTAATAACATGCTCGATTTCGGTTTTGCTCCTCAACAAATGTTTAGGAATACGTTATGTTGTCTCCATAGCAGATGAAACTTCTAAATACTGTTCAAGAATCATAAAAACTTACACTTAAAACGGTTCTCAAAAAGTCTAATTTTTTAAGCTGATTGTTTTCATAATTTATGGCTATTTCTGAATTTAAAGATAAACATTGTTTAATATTAATGCTAGCCAAATTACGAACAAGAATATAAAAAACTATGGTAAATGAACAAAAATATTTTGCTAAACAGATAAGTTGGTGCTACCATGCACCTAGTGTTGACTTTATTGACACTAGAACAGACTACATATTGTAAATTGAAAATGAGGCAAAATTATAATTTCGCCGATTTCATTGAGAGGCAGTATTTCTTACTGTGCTTTGTTTCGCAAAGGTGAATCAAACTTTAATTATACGAGTAACTTGTGAGGTTTAAATTCTAAAGGACAAATACTTGGGATTATTAGGCTCTGAGTAATAAATATTTTTTTATCCTTTTGGAGATCCTCAATTATATTAGGTATATTACTCAGCCCGGCAGTTACCCTTGACCTAGTAGCAGTTAGCCTTGGCAATTGAAAGCTTTGGTGGATGTAATTTTGCGGCAACATCTAATTTTAGTAATAACATGACAGAGAATTTAAATTATCGGATTTCAAAAAATGTAAAGCGTAAGCTTTCTATGTTTCAAAAATCGCGCCTAAATGTTTTTTAAATAAAACATGGAAATACCTAGATTTTTTCTGGTGCTTTTTATTTTTTGTAAAAATGTGACTTTTAACAATTGTATGTGAAAAATGACAATGTCCACCACGGGCACGTCTAAAGGCTTCTATACGAAACCAATCAAAATTTTTAAGGACTCACTCACACATTACCGCATTAAGTTCATCAATTTCGGCCCGAATGTTGTTTTTCAGCTGTGCACTTGTTGGTTTATTCACATAAACTTTATTTTTCAAGAAACCTAAGAAAATAATATAATGGCGTTAAAACGCATGATCTTAATGACCTGGATGATTAATCGACCTGGAAACCTAGAGCGCAATAGCTGAATGCTTTCACGCGTTGTGTGACCCGTAGGTTTATCATGTTGAAAATAACAACACTCTGTTCCTATTAATTCAATTTGAGGCCACAACAAATCTTTAATCATTTGTCTATATCGCTCTCCATTGGCAGTAATAGCTCTTTCGTTTGCATCTTCGAAGAAAAATGGACCATTGATTCTGCCACCCAAAAAACCATACCAAACAGTAAAGTTTTGTGGATGAGATACGACAATTTTGTTTGTTGACGAAACCATCCAATGTGAAATGAGCTTCATCACTAAAGATGATTTTGTGTGAAAAACCAACACCATGTTCTAAAAACCAATTGACGAAAGTTCTGCACTTATCTATTTGTTTTAATTTTTGTGTTAATTGAATTTTGTAAGGATGCAAATCCCGGTAAACCAAAAGTCATTTAATCACCGAGATATTCGAAAACTTAAAATATCAATTTTTGACAAACCGCAAGTCGGAAAATGATACAGGCATGCCATATATGGAAGGATATATTAAAAGCAGGCCGAATTCGTCTGCTTAACCAAACTAAACCTTTTAAGTGTATTTATTTCTGACTCCAAAGTCTGACTTTAGACAAAGTTAATAGTATACTAACTCCTAACTTCAAAAATAATTAAATGGCTGGCCTTCACGCCACTCGTCAAACAAACTGTAATGTAATAAATATATAAATATACTAGCTGACCCGGTGAACCTCGTTCCGTCCTAAACTACTTAGGTTCCGAGCAAATACTTTTGTCCTTCCCGAAAATTGATTTTTATGAGAGAACAAATCAAACAACTCAAAGTGAATGAAATGTCGATTCAAACTCAGGCAAACTATCGAAATTTGAGTTGTTTTTTGGATTTTTTCTCTCAGTGTGGAAATGAATTGGAGTCAGTTCGAATTCAAAATAGTTCAATGTATTTTATTGGAATTAAATGGAATCAATACAATGCATAGTGCAAACAATATTTTTCGGTTTTTGTCTGGCGCGTAAATGAACAACGATGATGGTTTGGCAACTCTCGAATACGCGACACAACTGACCATGATAAAAACACGGAAATTCCAGACTTATTCCGCACACTTAGCCAACGCAAAACGAACAGGTAACTGAATGCGCTTAAAGCCGAACGGAATGTCAGTTGGAATCAGAGGAATTCTCCGAATTAGAACAGCCTCTCCTCTGAATTTGCCCTTGATGATCGTCGCTTGAATCATGTTGTTCATCAATTTCTTCGCAGCCAGTCGCGGTCCGTTATACACAATCTCGGAGGGTACAGATTATGCAGCATGATTATATCAGATCCTACCTTGAGCATCAGGTTATGCGGTGGTATTCCCGGTAAATCAAGCGCATTCAAAAACTCGGTCGGATAGTTGGTTGCAGGCGTCTTGATCATTCACACAGTCAACGGATTTGTTACAATGCATTTCCCCAGCGATTTGGTTTTGAATTAAGTAATTCAGACTGTGCCTTGTTCTTCGCTGCCAAAGTTGCTCGTCCGCTGAGACAATCGTGATTCATAAATAATATCGGCGGATGTCTGGAAACACTTTCGTGATAAGCTCTTCTTTTGATGTCGTGAACATGCAAAAATTCGAGAGAAATAAAATCAATCCTGTTAAAACATCAACAGGAATTTCACCATAGCTAAGCGCTAATAGTTGTTTGGAAAAATCGGTAGTTGATGAGTTTTACATTCTTGCAATACCTTATTTATAGCCGAGTTCTTGGCAATTGAGCACACCGGTTTGTCATGCCAAACGAAATGAAATCAGCATTGAAATTTTGAACGCTGTTCTTACGAAATTTCGTTATCGATCTACGAGTTTGATTTGCCGGCATAGATACAGTGGCATCGACGAGTGAAGAGCGCCACTATGAGTCGTGGTTTACATAAAATTCAGACGTTGGCAAGCTTCTTGATAAGTGGCGCACAACACACCATCTATAGTACGAAGCGATTCGAACGAAGTAGGACCACGAACATTGAACAAAAGCAAATGAAGATAGAAGTCTTCGTCTTGTCGTAGATGAAGGGTGTACACACGACTGATTCCAAGTATGATAGCGTAGCATTTCCCAGTAAAGCAATGTTCGTGCGAACGGATAGCTTTGGAAAATTTTTAAGAACTCCGTGAGTGTTGTAGCTGGTGATCACGTTGCTCGTTGTGCTGCATTAGGTTCCGTGAAATAGACACGTTGTCCATTCTCAAAGTGCACCCACAAAGGTTGAACAGTATGGTGACGTTTATGTAATGCAAATACGGCAAATCGTCTAATTGCAACTGACATAACAGCTCAATTGGAATCTTGAAACATTGCCATTTGCATCCAAAGCAGAAATGCCGAACACTTCCAGGTCGCTACCTTTACCTCATTTATTTGCAAACATATTTAATGGACTTAATGGAGTAACAGTACTCAAAATTGCAGTGTATTGCGAATGTTTTCAATAGAAGCTTGAAATACGGAACAATCCAGCGATTACCGACCACAACATCTTTTCATTTCACCGTCAAAGTGACTGTTCTGTCACGATCTTCGGGCAAACGACGCCAATATACTAGATAACCGTCGTTTCCACTAATTGTGTATGCCAGCAACGAACGCGGATCTTGTTTTGTGCATTTCCCATCGGCCACACACGGTGAATCTGGTTATGATCTCCGCATGGCCGTGAATCGTTTTTGTTGCGACTACCGCGAACAACTCCGGGGATGCTTCTGGATCTGGTATTTTGACGCTGATGATTGAATCGATTTGATCTGCTCTGATTTTCTCAATTATCCACTCTATGTGCATGTGGTAATCCACCCTTCCGCTACTCTACTGAGTACATCCAACAACGTGGCTGTCCGAAAACCATCTGTTTAACGATGAAGTCCATTAGCGTCCTGAGTTTTTGTTTAAACACAGGTGTAGTGATGTGGCTGAAAACGCAAAATTGAAACTGAAATTTAAACGTTTAAGCCGTTCTCAACTGAAGCGCTATAAAAAAAATTCAATTTTATTCTTCCGGAAGTTTCTGAGTTTTCCACTAATATTTTCCAATTTTTCTCTTCTGAAAGACCATCTGAATCGGATACGTGCAAAATTCTGTACAAAAACATCATTTTTTGATTTTCCGAATTTCCCAAATTTTCCAGTGGTTTTTACCAAAATTTTCTTTCATACAAACCTTGTCCTGACAATTACGAACACAACAAAAAAAAATCAGACAAATCGGTCCAACCGTTCTCTAGTGATGATCAGTCATATATGCACCGATTGATTTTTATTAATATAGATTCAAGTTGCTCATGTCTGACTTTAGATGTTAAAGTTCAGTATACAAAATACCAACGCGAAAAAGTATCAAATTGTAGGCTTAAAGTCACTCCTAAAATAGGCGATAACGTTTTCTAGTCATAGAAAACAAAGAGACCATTTACTCACAATATATCTACCACAAAATGTAGAAAAATGCATACCCAAAATTTTTAACCCCAGGGTACTTGTGTACGCAAACATACATAAACCCTTACAAAACGACCAAAATGCAAAAATTCAACTCTTGCTTTGTACCTATAATACAAAACAAGAACTTATCGATTTGGCGAATTATATCAAAAAATCAATAATTTCTGGAAATTCTCACTATGTATGTCTGTTTTAGGAGTGACATTTAAGCCTACAATTTGATACTTTTTCAACCCTGAAGTCAACGTTCAGCATATTTTTACAGTTTTCTGAATTTGACTTCAATGTTCAATCGAACTATTAACCACCAACCCAATTTTATGAAACTAACCTCGGAGTTCGTTGAATGAGAGGGCGACTATGTCAGTTTCTCGTAATTTACTTCGACTTTTGTTATATGGCTGTCTCCAAAACCAATGTTTAGAAGATTAGTTGTTATTTTATTTGTATCTGCCTTCAATATTCATCCTTAGTATTGAACATTAAAGTAAATTTTTTGTATGTCACTTTTAAGTTCATCGAATAATATGTCGATTATGTCAGTATTCTTTAATCCAATACCAAACATTGACATTTGCAAACGCCTAAGCCAAAGTTCTGTAACTAGCGCCTTTGAATGTCAAATGATTGAATTGCAAGCTGGCACTCTAAAAAAGTGATTTAATCTTATTGTAAGGTTGATTTCCAAGTCAGAATTTCATGAAATGACCCGTTTTAGTTATATTTCTAACATTAAAGACTAAAACCCAAACTGTACATTTACGATCCTTATAGACATACAATGAAAAGGAACAGAAGTTATTTAAATAACATCAGAAACAACCACAGTCATACGACTAACATTTTGAACATTTTCGACTTACTGGTTTACCGGGAATGCAAATCCTTATGTAAAATTCGCCAAACAGTCGATAGATGAATGCCTATTTCCTGAGAACGTCGTAATATCGATGTTGTAGGTTCCTCCGCGACGCTTTCGGCCGCAGCAGCAAGGTTCTCATCAGAACGTCCACTTTTTGGTGTGCCAGACATTTTTCGATCCTCGACAGAACCAGTTTCTTCAGTTCTTTTCACTAACCTTTGAATTGTTGACTCATTTGAACGATTATTTACAAGAAAAAAAATCACGAATTTGACGATATGTAGTTTTTAAAGATCGATGATTTTCATAATTAACTTAAATAACTTTAATGCGTTCTTCTAGCGTGTTACTTCACAAATGTCAAAGATGTCATAAAAAAAGGTTGCGTTTAGAAATATTATTTACTACTGACATCTAGGCGTTAGTTTTGAAAGACCATTTATATATATATATATATATATATATATATATATATATATATATATATATATATATATATATATATATATATATATATATTATATATATATATATATATATATATATATATATATATATATATATATATATATATAATAATATATATATATATATATATATATATATATATATATATATATATATATATATATATATATATATATATATATATATATATATATATATATATATATATATATATATATATATATATATATATATAGACTAAGGCCGTTTATTTTAAAGTAGTATGAAATGGTAAATTTAAAAATTATTGGTCTCCTACTGTATAATACGCTTATGTTTCTAAAATCTAAATATCAATTATGTTTAGTGGTAGGTACACACATAAATAAACAGAATTTCTAGTAAAAGTTTTATTTTTACGAAGATGTGCGTTGTTAATTTTATTTTCTATATGTTTTTAAAAATATTATTTTAAGATAATATCGCGTCGTTTCCTTTTTGTTAATTGTATTGACGTCTCGATTATTTTAAAACATTTCATTTTAGCTCGATATATTCACATAGCCGCGCGCAAATTTTATTTACTCTTGCTTTATATTGTACTAACCATCCTATAGTTTATAATAACATACCGAGAGTACAAAATTATTTTTTGTCTTGACTTTTCATGTCTGATATCTTTGTGGTGTGTATCGAGGCGTCACGTCTTACTTAAAAATAGCAGTGGTGTAGAAATGTATATTTATTTAAAATTTATATTATGATTTACTGTTATTACATAATAGAGATTTTTAAAAAATACCATAGTTTTGTATTTTCTTTCATAAGATCATTCTTAATTATAACCATCATCATAACCTAAATTAATAATTGAAAGTTACTTTTAGTGCGTATTCGAAAATGTCGTGTATTCGTAAGTGTATGCAGCTTATAATTGGTAAACAGTATTAACTTTTTTTTATCGTATTGAGTGAATAATTTAATTTGTGTTTCGCCTATGTATTTTTCGAAGACGAATCAGAATTATTCAACTATCGCATATTTTATATATGCATGTCGCAAACAAATAAAATCTCGATCTATGTTATAGTACTGAGAACCTTTTAAATATCAAAACATTTTTGAAAGGCATCTCTTCCTCATAAGCAATGAGAGTAAAGTATTTTTTAAAAGATAAATTAAGAGAAAATCCGATAAGGCTACATACATATACTCGTAACACATGACGCGTTAAAAACATCCAGCCGTAACTATTATTCTAGTTACCACCGAAAACGAACCCGGGACCATTGTTCAACAGAGCAACCATCGACAACCAGAACCGGATTACCATATCGGACCCTACACAAGGACCTCAGATTACCATATCGGATTCATCACAAATAAAAAACCAAATACATACCAATGAAAGAGACAATTGAACTAATGATATCTTTTAACTAATTAATATGCGTCATTAGATCATGAAAATAATAAGTAGAAAGGACAAAACAAAAATAAACCAAACAAGAGTTTGCTATAAGCCTTTAATAAATCGCTATCCTCTAGAATTAGAATACCTCATACGTTACACAATATCTAGTCAGTTCGATCAACAGTTGTTTTATGTTGGTGTGCAGGTTTATAGTTGAATGTAACTGTTGTACGTGTTGTATATACTAACTGTGATACACTGTAGTGCAGACTATAGACGGACCTTCATTTTAACGCATTCACTACATTTGAGACAAGGTTAAATGTATAATTCATGAAATCTAAAAGAGGATAGAAAACTACGAACGAATGACGAATAATAACGAAATTGTATTGTTTTATATACCGTTATAATGAATCCTTGGTATTTTGTCTCGTGAGTTACTCATTTAAAATGAGTGAAGCAAAAAAAATCAAATACGTACACAGTGTATAAGACCAGTGCACCTAGAATACTACAGGCCACACTGCTTGCTATGTCATTAAATTTATGTCTACAGTTTATTCTTTGAACTGTAGACGGCAGTCATGTTCATAAAAAGAAAAAACGAAAACAAACACAAAAAAAAAAATTATACGAGTGCTAAAAGTAAGGTTATGTCTTCTCGTAAATTATACGAAATGTGTACACATTTTATACGCGTTTACATATTTTACATAATTTAGAATGCATAATTTTATAATAATATTATGAATTGATACTTTTATCAATAGCTTTATATTAAATATTAAAACATCTTATTAAAATATTTTTCTTGTTGTTTGTTTACAATTTTTTTCTTATCAATATGACAGCAAACACAAAAAAAATCAAAACAATCTTTTTAATTTTAGTGCTGCCTATAATACCCAAAGAGAGAACTGTCGACATAAATTGACGTCATATAGCAAAATTTTTAAAGCAGTGTGGCCTGTAGTATTCTAGGTGCACTGATAATACACAATTATGTCTTTGTATTTTTCTTTTGTTCGTATTTGTGTCATTTGTATGATGAACAGTACCAAAATAACGCGATCCGGGCGAATCGGTTTAATTTTTATGGTGCTTACTTCCTTTTCTCAGCACATTACGTCTGCTCTTGAGCTGTGGAGTGTCATTATTTAACATGCCAATATATTTTATATTATCTATTATCATAAATAAATTTTACATCTAATAATAAAACTTTATAGTTAAATTTATTTTAAATTTCATAAATTTTAGAAATTATAAAAAAATCGAAAATACATAAACAACGCAAAAATATGGCGTTTACAATGGTTAACTCTTTGAGTGCCAAAAACCGCAATCGTATTCCTCAATACACTAACTGAAATCATGTTTGCACTGAAAGAGTTAATATGAATAAACAAAAAAAGAATGACACGTGAATTGCATATGCAGAAAAACAATCATACGCACGAAACTAACACAAATACATATGCTACTACTATATCATTCCGGTTACACTCATTTCGTTTCACACATTTTGAGACAAAATCGATATACTTGTTTTGTTTGCTGGTGTGCTGGTGCATAACGATAGACGCATGCTTAGTGTCTTCTAATTATTTGAAAGTTAAGGTTTGTGAATTTATTTCTGTTGTTATTCCTTGCAATTCCGCGTGGTTCTTATTTAACCGATATAGAAAAAGGCATTATTTCTGCTTTTTGAGAGGATCGTGTCAATATTCTTGAAATTTTTCGAAGACTGAAGCGGTCTGACAAAGTAGTCCGCACATTTTCATAAGATCCGGTTAATTACGGACAAAATAGCGACAAGAGGACCAAAAGAAAAGCTTTCGAAACGTGATAAGCGCCAAATTATCAAAAGTGTCAGTAATTCGATGAAATGCGGAACCCAAATAGCACGAGAATGCCACTTAAATCTATCTTTTTTGACCGTAAATCGAGTTTTAAAACAATCTTCATATCTTGCTCCATGGAGCTAGAGTTTGCCTTCCCATCCAACCGCATGAACTCCAGAGAATACACAACATTATTGAGAACCAATTTCCTTCCTTATTTATAGGCGCACAGGACAGAAAATATAACTTTTCAGCAAAGAAGCGCATAATGTTGAGGTTTAGGTCTGGTGAGCAGGCTTTCCATTACAAGCCTGCTCACCAGACCTAAACCTAATTGAAAACATCTTGGGAATCAGTTCGAAAAATCTTTGCTGACAACAAGAAGATGTTCGAGTAAGGTTAGTTGAGAGTATGCCGAACGGGATATTTGAGCTTAATCAGAACAAAGGACGTTCTACTCATTATTAATTATATTTTAATTTTAACTAAAGTGAATTAATTTTTTATTTTGTGTTTCTTATTAACGAGCGTCTATAGTTGTGCACAACTAGAAAACTAAACATTGAATTATTACGGTGAAAAAAATAAATACATTTTCCAAATTTCCTTTGCAAATTTTGTTGTTTTACTATGCTCTTTTAAACTGCATCATTGGCTTCACCTCAAATTTTTTTGGAAACAAAGAGTGTCCTAAATAGTAGATGCGTCTATTGCACCACAGTGTTTTGCACCACAGTGTAAGAAATCAAAGTTTATAAGCCGTTGATCTTACATCAATAATGATTTGGTCGACTCTTAATAGAACCTTTAACCATTGTAAAGGCTTAGAAGAAAGTTGCTTAAAACAAAGATTTTATAAGCGAATGGAAATATTGCTAAATACATGCCCGGGATTTCCTGGCATTATTAATATGTTACCTAACCCAGACACGTAAGCCCTTTTCATATCAGTACTCAGTGATGGGTAGCTTGTCAAGTCATTAACAAACTAACAAAAAAAAAATTAAAAATATGTTTTACCAACATGCTGTCATCACCAAATCAAATGGAAACAAAAAATTGATACAGCGCGCCTTCCTTTGGGCAAATTTAAAAATTGCTGGGCAACAAAATCATCACTAGTAGTGGAGAAAATGAAATAAATTTTTTTCAAACATACATACTATTTCACAGGCAGCTCTCCTGTGAAATAAATAGCCTATAATAGAGTTCCTGCTGCATAATTTTAAGGCAGGTTTATCAGAATACCAATTATGGCTTTTCTCTTAAAAATTAGATTTAACAAAAATATATTTCTACTGTCTTACGAATATTAACATTGGAATTACGGTACACCGTATATATATTGTAGCCTTCAGCTCAGTTATTCGAGGGTCCGTCTTCACTTTCTAGTGATGACCAGTAAAACAGTTGCGAGTGGGTGTTTCTAACGAGTTATACTATATTAGTTTTAGAATGTTTTTTATTCATTTAGAACATTTGTTGAAATGTTTGTTTGAAATGTTTGTTTCATGATGTTTTCACTTTTGTGTACTTTTATCATTTTCACGTAAATTAGTTATTAATAAAAACTAGTTTTATTTTTTAAAATTTTAACAATATTTATTAAGTCTTCGATTTCGGTAATTTTTCTTTCCTCAGTGTTGCGGGATAGAAGAAATTATATTATTCACACCACAACCGTCTCCAAACCCCTTTAAGTTATTGATACGTTGTTTCAATACCGCGGAGTTATTGATACGCTGTTATTGCTGGATTATTCGTATAATAGACTCCTATGGACCGATTTGAAAACGACGCGAATATATGAGCTACATCTTTGTCGTGTGAGGGGTTGGTTTTGCTGTAGATCATATGAGCAGGATATCCTTCAATTACGCGTTTATACCTAAAGTATTTCCAAAATTGTTTTGGATTTATTTTAATTTTTTTTTGAGTTTGATCGAGCGAGATTGATTTGAAATAAAATCCATATTCGTTACTATGTTGTAGAAATGTACTTTTATCGGCTTGTAAGACGCTTTTTAACATTTTGGCATAAGCTTCCGACTTCCAATTTTTAAGTTAACTAGTATATCATCGAACCACTGACGAACTTGTCTATTATTATTATTGCAGATTACTATGAAAATGAAGAAAATTGCTTTTTAATAAATTTAAATAAAACTATTTTCGATATTCCTCCGCTATTATTTTTAAATTTTTATTTATACATTAAAGTACTCCTCGGAATCATAGTGATCATCATAGTCCACATTCGAGAAACCCATATTGCAATAACTTTTGATAGCTTAAGATGATTGTATATCAAATGGTACTAGCACTGTCGATAGATATATTTATTATCATACTTAATTTTGAAATGGTAGTTTGTCTATTTCCCGATATAAAACCCTCGATTAAAATGACCATTTCATGAGTAACATCATTTGCCAATCTTCCATCGCAGTATCATTTTCCAGTGACCTTACCTCGTTGGAATAGACGGAGCCACTTCGATATTTTTTTTTTTTTATAAAAATCGCAAGATTCTTCGTAAACAGTTTTCTTCCGTTTTTTAGACATATTATTATCATTTACAAACGGACAAATCATCTTAAGAAACTGTCATTTCACTTCAATTATCAGTACTTTTTATAATGTTTTACTTAAAGGCTTCAAGTGCTATCATAGTAGGTATCGTAAGATGCTAACACTTTGCTGGGTTATTCCTTGTTTCATACTGAGAACAAAATCTTATGGGAGAGAGTGGGGTAATTTTTGATAAACTTCAAGTTACATGGTAACTCCGTTAAGAAAATGTCTAAGTGCGTATTTTATGTGTACATCCGTTTGAGAACCGACCAAATGACACAGTGGTTTAAGCTTTGGCATTTGGATCGGGAGGTACCGGGTTCGAATCCCGATAAGGACAGGATGCAAAGTGAAATTTCATCAACAGATTACGATCTGTTTTGAAATGTAACACATCTACGACCCCCTGTCGGTGTGGAAAGTAGTTCTCTTACTTCTATTTGGTAAATAACGAAATTTTCTTTCCTGAATGATAATTTGGCGGTGCATTCCCAAGTCGACCATTGTATGGCATCAAAGAGCCTATGTCTAGTTCTTTTTCTAATACATTTTCACTTTTGATTGGCACTTCAAGTTCTATTTTTTCCTCTACTAGTTGCTTAAACAATTCCCAATTTGTTTTGTTGTTTGTAAGCTGTGGTAAATTTGTTTTTTCTATTACACATTCACTAACTGTCATAATAACAGGAGAATGATCAGATCTTAAACTTTCATGATTTTCTAAGAAGATGTACCGTTCCGATTTGCCTTTAGTGATGTAGAAATCTATAAGGTATGGAATTTTGTTAAGATCAGATGGCCAGTACGTTGGTATCCCTCCTGAGTAAAATTCACAGTTTGAGTATTGCAGGTGGGGGTTATATTACAGGTGTTGATAACAAAGTTTAACCGTCACGGTGGTTACTTGCATGGATTCTTTTTCTATTTTTAATTCTTCATGGTGTTTGATATTATCCCTAATAAATATAGTTCAAGGGGTATGGTAACAAGTATATCTTCCGATTGATACATAGCAGCTCGCTGGTAAAATGTGTTTTTTATATTAAGCTCATATCAATTTTCTCGGTATTTAAAAATAGTTTTAATTCTTCTAGGTATTGTGTTAATCCGTTTGCATTCCATATGGCTATTCTTAATGAGTAGTTTTGATGTGTGGTTTCTGCTCCGAAATTATGAATTATAAATATGTGTACTGAATCCAAAATAAAGAAATGTTCATAATTATAACATTATTAAGAATCTTCTTTGTCTGTCAGATACGAAGCAATAACATCAAACACACAAAATTGGATAGCAATATCTGTAATAATTATGTAATATTAAAGTAAAACAAATAATGTTATTTAATTTTTCATTTATTATGTTGCTGGTAAATGATTTAAAGATTAAATTCATGACTTACATGATTCCTAAAAATCATCTAACGGGTGATCGAAATAAACGACCAGAGCGTGTCCTACGATAATTATCTTGTGCCAGATTCTAAGCCGGCTGTAGGACTTCCTATAATGACCATTAACTTCAGATACAGATTCATCACCACTGCCTCTAATGAGTCATCAGTAATTGGTAATGGTATGATCTGTATTTCTTTCATGCTACTACAATCCATACTTAATATGCTCCTGAAAAAACAAGTCAATTTAATTAAATCCACTATTTTTAGTTTTGGCTATGAGTCAATTTCGTCGGTAGTGATTATCAAAGCTATCATTAACTATATACATAAGATTAATCCTTAACATTACCTATAATTGCACCGTAGTTCCATTCATGACTTTTTTTTTTTAAATATTATAAAATCACCGATCTTTAACACTGGCAATTCTTTTGCGCTCCGATCAAAGTAGTATTTTTGTTTCAATCTTTTTTCTTTTGTTTTTTGTTGAACCTGAATTTCATTCAAATTGTTTCGACACAGTAGTATCTTGGATACGGACATTTTGGTCTTCAAAAGTCGAGCATCAAACAGGCGTAGTGTTGCATTCTAAACTTCGATACTGATACAGAGCCGTTTCTAAATTTTCATAAGGTCGCCTTAAAATATTCTTTGCGATTGCCACTCCCTTTTCCGCTAAGAAATGCTCTGCCGATATCTTGGACTTTATTGTATGATCATGATACATTCACCCACGAATCTATCAAATTCATCCGAGTAAAATAAAGTGTGACAATAACCCATTTATTATTGTCACACTTTATTTTTGTCGGATATCCACTAATATTAAAGCGCTTTCGGAGCTTTTATAATATAGAATACGTGACTTGCGGATTTGTGCTCAATATGTTCCACTATGAGGAAACCAGAGTATGCGTTCCATACGAGCAAGAGTTTTCTCGATTCGAATATCCGACGGGTTGCATTCCGAGCGATTTTATTTTGTAGCCCGGTGGGTATCACCAACTGATGGTTGCGAAAAAGCATATCATTCTCAAAATGTAATTCTGATTTGACTTTGTAGAATTCCTGACTAAAGTTGTCAAGCTTCTGATAATTCGGCCAACTGTTATCAATGAACCTATACAAATACGTTTATACTGCTCATCTTGCTCAATCGTAGAACGATATGTTTTATAGTTTTCCTCCAACAGGCGTGCAGCCCTTGTTACCGCATGAATGACGCATGACAGGTCCTCCATTTCCATCACATGCGGTAAAGTCGCACGAGACAAGCAGTCAGCCGCGAGCGTCCCTACCAGATTTATAAGTTACACTTAATTTAGGATATTTGAACAGAAACATAAACATTCTTTATTTCGGTAACATTATCCATATCACGCTTAACCAATGTTTCTAATAGCTTGTGGGCGCTTTCCACAATGAAATCACGAATATACAGGAAGTAAAGAAATCGTTCACATGCAAATATTATTGCAAGAAGCTCTTTCTCGATTTGAGCGCATTTCCTCTCACTCTTGCTCAGTGTTCTAGATGCATACGCCACAGGTTGTCCTCCCTGTAACAAGTCACGAAACTCGCTCTACCTGTAACAAGTCAAGGAACTCGAGTTTATGTGTTTCATTCTACTGAAATGGGATATCGTTTTGCATAAGATTGCACAATGCTGCAGATCTCTTTGACAGATTAGGGTTGAACTTTGCAAGATATTTGAAAAGTCCCAGGAGTCGCATGTGATCTATGCTCGTTTTCCGGCTTTCTCTATCTACAAATTGCTTTACGACACTTATTTTTGACATAACCCAACCACATTAAAAAACATAGCCGATGAATTCGACCTGTGATCTCTGATACTGACTTTTGTCCGAATTAAATTTAACGCCATTTTTTCGGGCGCGCTCTATAACCGACGATAAAGCCCGATCGTGGTCCCACTCGGTCCGACCCTTGATTGCAATCTCATCAAAATACATACGACTGCCGGTATATCCCCAAATATCTGGACGATATACCGGATCCAGTACCATTTGCCAGAATCCTGAACACTGTCTGATCCGTCATATGAACCGTTAACACTGTCTGATCCGTCATATGACTGGTAACGTCATCTATAGTGGGAATAAGGAAATGTTCACGTTTAATGGCCCTGCTTAAAGGCTTATGATCTAAACAAATTCTCAATTTACCGTTTGACTTCTCTACAATCTGCAGATTATTAACCCAGTCTGTTGGATGACACATGTGAAATGATTTCCTCAATTACCAATCGTTTTAACTCCAGAGTAGAAAGGTTCTCGTAGACTATGTGGTATTCGTTTTTTATAATGCAATGACGGCTCTGCGGCTTCTTTCAGTATGATAATTATTTTAATGGAAACCTCCCCAGACCATTAAATAGTATCGGAAAAAACCTTGACAAACTGCTGCTTTGTTATTGGCAAGCAAGCAATCGAGTCATTGTCCAATCGTCCAATAAGACTAAATTTAATAGAGCTATCCAAACCAAGAATTAGTTTAAAAGTGTCTTTTACAATAAGAAATCTCGTCGTCAGGTTCATTTTCGTTTTTAAATCCAAACAATCCAAATCCACAGTACCATAAATTTTAATTTTATTCTTACTATAATCAAATACTGGGGCCCTGCTTCCCGAATTAAAAAAGGCTGACTTAAAAATTGCGTTTTTATTAAATTGTTTTTTAATTTTAAAATTGACTAATGGTACTCTCTATTGGAAATGTAAGTCCAAACCGTTCAATTATTGCAACTAATGCTTTCATTAATGAAAATATAAAACAAACTTAAATTTGCAAATTGACATGACTTAAAAAAGGTGTCATTTTGGCCATGGAATTTTGACGTTTGAGAATGTTTTACTGTGTTAAAAGTTTTAAATATCTCAACCGAATTGTTTACATTTGTGTTGTAATTTTCTTTTAGTGTATGTTTCAAATTGTCAATAAAAATTCCTAATTTTTTTTTTTTTTTTAGATAAACTGTTTTCATTTAATAAAAATTATACTAAAATAATAAAAAAGTTTGTTGTCCTAACAACCTACCAAAATAATTTTTACTACTAATAATTTACTATATTTTTATTGTTTGGATTCGTCAATAAAATTATCAACGAAGATAAATTCGTTCATGAACGGACAATTTTTGCTCGAAAACCGATTGCGCGATAAGGGTAATTTTCGTTCGTTTCTGGTTATTCGTTTTTTTACTTTGTGACGTTCGGTTAGATCAACTCGTTTTCGAATTCACAAATACCGATCATTCGAAAGCGACTTTCGTTTATTCGAATTCGAATTTCCAAATAGGAATAATTTAGTAACAATTCACATCTGAGCCAGTCACATTATCGTACAAGATGTAAGATCAATTAATCATATTAGTATTCAAGATTCAACCGTAAGGCCAGTTGAATTGTATAGACCGCTAATCGAAAATCACTGCATTGCATGGACATTTGGGGTTTGGGATAAATAGCCATTAAATGTCTAAAAAATTTAATTAATTTATTTTAGAATGGGAATTAAAAACATCAAAACCTAACGATTTTTAAACGATTAAGGTATAATTAAACATTGACGCATAAACCCTCAATTTATATTCAATTATTAAAACAATTTCATTAATATTCTCTGAAAACTGAACTCTCAGCCTTAATAATATTGCGACTTAATCTAAAATCGATCTTAACTTGGAGGAAAATTTTTCGATTATTTCGATTCAATTAGAGGATGGTTACCGTTCTTATATAAGAAATTATTTGAAAAAAATCAATTAAAATTGATTTCTTATTAAAGCTTTAGCTTTATTTCTGAACCAAATAAAAAAATAATCTGGAATAAAAAAACCGTCAAAAAATTGAGACTTGAAAATCACATATATAACAATGATCTATTTCGGACCGGTTAACCGGTCTTACGATTACGTCCTTATATGATGATACGATCCTACTGTTAAATATCCTTATGATTAATTAATCTTACGGTCCGTACGATTAACTGGCCTTATGGTCAAATGTACATACGAACTACCGCCCTGAAGATTAACCGGTCTTACGATTAAGTGTTAATACGATGATGTGAGTATACGTCTAATGTTGATACGATTGGAAATATGATTAATGGTTTTATGATCAAGTTTTTTTTTGTTTTTATTTATATTTTTATTTATAAAAAATACAGCTGTTTTTAAGCCCAAAATCGGCAGAAGCAAATTCGCAAAATATGTACAAAATTTAAAAAATAATCTTCTCGTTAAAAGTTTGCGCTTAGAGTGACCTTTTCCTTTAATATGTTCACATCGTTTAGGATGTTTAATCCTCTCTGGCTAAGTTCCTCAATTATTTATTGGTTTGGGCATGTATGACCTAGCCCTCTGACCATGACTTTAATTGGTTGCTCAGCTTTGTTTTCAAATGTGAACCATTCGATATTTTGAGCGGTGATTGGATTTGATAAGATTCTGTAGGTTTCTGGGTCAAGTGCATTCACTTTCCAAACCTTATTATTTAGTGCAGTGACTTTATATTTATCGTTTGGAACTAACTTCACTATCATTTTAATTGTTTCGTATTCACTAACATTAAGCATGTTGATGGGTGGAGGTGGTCTTTATGTGTGTGCTGTAATGGTTGAAATCGATTTTTTAGTCTCACTGTTAACTTTTGTCAATTATAAAATTGAATTAAATTGCTTCAAAAAACATACGTAGTAATAGTTGTAAAAAAGGAACTGAAGAAGAAAATTAATTTCGAAATCGATATTCCAAAAACAAATAAATATTGTCACTATAAGGAAATTTTACAAGTGTTTTTGAAGCATTTTAATTCGGTCTTTATGTATTGGATGATTTTCCTGCTTTTTCCCTTGGTTGATTACTTTGGGTGTATTAACTGGTTGCAGTGGTCTCTCTTTCGGTGGCAGTGATACGTTCTTAAGTATTTTCACTAGATCCGTGGATGATTGATCAAGTAGTTGGGGTTGTGTTTTTCTTACTCTCTGTGTTGATTGTTCAACCTCAGGCGAAATTTCTGCTTTTTTTTTTTGTTTTGACGTTTAGTTTTAATTTGCCTTCATCTAAAATTCGTTTCATACGCCAATTCATCTTCATCTATTTCATAGGTAGCTAGACAGTAATTTCTTTTCTAAGCTGATGAACTTCTTTGAATAGCTGTCCATTGATTTGCATTCAGTTTTCTAACGATTTCTTTAAATCAGCGTTTTCTCTAAAGACATCGTGATGGTTTTTTGTTTCACGTTCTCCCTGCGTTCAGCGTGATCTAGAGATACTTGTGCTTGGTATAAATTGGTTTCGCAATGGTTAGTTCACCCCAAAATCCGTTGAGCCTGCCTCGTGTGATCGTGGATTGATCAACTATGCAGGTGACGTACCACTTGGGGTATTAATTTCATTTTGTTATACACGCATTGCTTTAACGACTGGTTATTGCAGCAGCACCAGTCACCTGTCACCAGTGAGATTGGTACTGGGTCAGTGAAGAAAACATCATTTGCTACGTTCTCCCGCCGTTTCTCGTTCGCCAGAGCCTCGTTGGTTGATTAGCAGAGAGCACCACGTTCAAGTGAGGTTGACATTTGAGCCGGTATATAGACCTTCTAGACCAACGTTCCTTGCCTCCATAAGAATAATAAGTATGATAAAAAGATTACAATAATATGACTAACATATTAATACTATTACTACTTATAATAATAACAATAATAAAAATAATACCAATAATATTTAAATTTTAACTTCAAAACATGTGGCTGAAGTTCAACACTTTTAATGTAATAAACCCTAATAAAAAGGTGGTATCAAATAGCTCTTGTTTAACTTAGGTAAAAACGACTTCAAATGAATGCCCTGCCTAATGTAAAATGGTAACACATTAAAAAAGGTTAGTATAACCTCAAGATTAGAGCGACGGAAGTCGTTGTTGTAAAATCTAGGAATGTTACAGAGAAATTGATGGTTGCCGCGAAAATTGTATCGAAAAACGCTTCTCATTATATGTTGCCCACATACAAATGTTTTAACGGCAAGTTGTTGGTTGTAATGAATAAATTCCAAGATGGTTCAGTTTTTGGTTTCTTTAGAAATATTCTCAAAATCATTTTCTGGTGAACATATAAATAAATGGTACAAAGTAGCTGCAAAATAACCACCTCAGCACGCCAATCCATATTCTACTTTAGGCATAACTAGTGCATGGTAAGCAATATTTAGCATCGGAGTATAGGGCAATAGTCACGAAGGAGGTAGACAATTCTAGCAGTTGATGACAGATACTGGTTAACTGAATGAACACCATGATATTTAAACGAGTCAACTGGTTCGATGTCAAAACACTCAGAGTGGCAACCAATATATGCACATTCAGACCTACGACTTAAAATCAGACGATGCTTGCCGAACCATGAGAGTAAAATTTTTAGAGCAGAATTGATGTCGATAACGTTACTTGGAGAATTCTCAGAGGTGCTGTATTACGATTAATTGTCTTTATGATTAAGCGTTTATTTAAATGGACATGCAGTAATATTGCTTACGAAATAATATTAGGGTTACGATTAACTGTTTATACGATTAAATAACCTTATGATTAAGCGGTTTTACGATTAAGTGTTTGGACTATATTGTCATAATACGTTTAAATGTTCTTATGGTTTAATACTTATTCGATTATGTAGCCATACCGTTAAATATATGTTAAACGATTAACTGTTTACGATAAAATGAACGTAGATCGCATCAGATTGCTTTATTGGCAGGAAGAACTAAAATCTTTTTATATCAGTGGTAGATAATTTAGGCACGGGATACAAACAATAATTTTAAATCAATGTTAACATTATGGTCTTACTTTCTTACAAGCTAAATCCATTCTGGAATAGAATAAATAGTGTGCTCAAAGTAACAACCAAAAATTGTATTTACTTATTTTTATTAGTTGGGAACAATTAAATTTTGAAGTTAAAAGAAACGTGAAAACACGTTCACTAAATATATCCAATTATATAGTAATATGATCGAATAATATTGAATATTATTACAAATCGTAGCTAATTTACAACCGGTAGAATAGAATTATTCTATACAGCAAAAAAGTTGGTTTGAAACTATTCCAATTTGGAATAAACTATATGGGATTGTTGTTGTAAATTTACCAAAGTAAGACCACACATGTTATGAAATAAATAGTTTTAATTTTCTGTTTAATACTGATTAATTAATAACGAAATAATTTAAGAATTTTCTATGGGTGTTAATTATCTCGCTCTCTTTCATTCCTACACCATTATTCGACAATTTTTGATACTTAGTACAATTATTGAAGTTTGGCATTCTCACGAATTAATTCTATAAAAAAAATATTTTTAACACTAAATTTTTTTATTTAAATTTAGTATCGTGTTTTTGTGTTTTTCTTCTTCAACATTAATCGAGCATTCGTGTGACTAACACACAATTTTTAAAGCTTATATGTTTATGAATCATTTTATTTTCGTTGTAAGGTACTTCGACGAAAAATTGAATAGGAATTTCCAAAAAATAAAATAAAAATCAATTTCACTGAGGCTCACTGCCGCCTACTCATTAATTATTCTTAGAACACATCTTATTTTAAATTTTAATTGGTTTAACTACAACTATTGAATAGGTACAAAAAAATATATACAAAATATGTAATACATCAAGTGGCTTATTTAGTTCCGGTAAAATTATATAATTGCATAATCTTCCTAATCTCTAGCAACGAGGCAGTTAGTCAATTTATATTTGTCTTAAACTCTATTGCGTCTAATGGAATGGTTTAACAAGTAGACAACATGAAATCAAGAGACATAAATTTACGCCACACAAATTATATTAAGTTCTAGAGAAGTATGGCTTTTCTCATCTATTGGCTCATGTTTTGTAACTTCATCCTCGTGTAATTATAATTAACATTATAAAACAATCATATAAAATATTGAAAAGTTCTCTATCTACCTTTTAATGCAAATCATGGCATCCAGCGAATTTTTTTTTCTGCTAAGCGAAAGGTGGAGAGATCATATAATATAATTGCCGTATTTTTTATTAGCTCCCGATAGATTGTAAATGGAGCACCCAATTTTCTGTGTCAGAACTTATATTTGGCGCGCTATTGTTGCATATTGTTACGATTTTGCCTTGTCAATCAAGGTTCGAATCACTGGATTGTGAATAAATACACTGCTTCAAATTTTAACTCACACAATTTATTTACACAACACAATTTATTATACAACACGAAATTCACAATTAATTATTACACTTATAACACACTTTTTAATTATCACTTTAATAATCACTTTAATAATCACTTTAATAATCTTTCTATTTAACCTTCACTGTATCACGTTTAAAATAATACTCAGCATTCCACGTCAACGCGCGCCTTTATATACCAAAATATTTGTTTCTAGAATAATCCTAAATGCGCAGCAAATATGTTAGTATAGAAATACGCCTAAATGTTGAGTATAAATTATAAATGTAATTGAACAATTAATGAAATTAGCTTATTCTATTCTATTCTAGGTGTCACCGTAACACTACCCCCCACCTAAGCCTGTTCGTCCCGAACAGGATCCAGATCACCTCCTCTGTAGAGCGCCAAACGTTCTAAATGCACCACCTTTGGTTTACCTTTCCGTCCTTTCTGTATGCGATAAACCACATCGTTCAACTTTTTAATGATAGTGTAAGGTCCTTCCCATGTGGGTTGCAACTTCGGTGATAATCCCTTCTGCCGTTGCGGGTTGTGAAGCCATACCAATTGCCCTTCCTCGAATCCTTGATTATTTGCTCGTATGTCATATCGAGCTTTCATTCGATCACTTGATATTCGAATTTTCTCCCGTACAAATTGATGTATTTCATTGAGTTCCTCTTTCATCCGGTCGACGTAATCCTGTCCGCATAGAGCTGCTGATGGAACAGCTCCAAACTTTAAATCTCCCGGTAATCGCAGATTGTTCCCAAATATGGTTTTAGCTGGTGTCACTCCTGTTGTGTCATGTACCGCTGATCGGTAGGCCATCAGGAACATCGGTATATGTCGATCCCAGTTACGTTGGTTCCTTTCCACAACTTTTGCTAGATATTCCTCCAATGTGCCATTGAATCTTTCCACCATACCGTCCGACTGTGGGTGTAAAGGCGTCGTCCTTGTTTTATTGATTCCAAGCATCTGACATATCTCCTGAAATACCACCGATTCGAAATTCCTTCCTTGATCCGTGTGAATTTCCATCGGTACACCAAATCTGCTAATCCAATTGTTGACCACGGCATCAGCTATTGTAGTTGTCTCCTGATTGGGTATAGGGTACACTTCCGGCCATTTGCTGAAATAATCAATTATTACTAGCACATATTTATTTCCGCTCTCGGTGGTCGGAAATGGCCCCGCCACGTCCATTGCAATTCTCTCAAATGGTGCCCCGACATTATATTGTTTCATAGTTCCACGGCTTTTTCGTGCTGGTCCCTTTACTGCCGCACATTGGTCACATCTTCGACACCATTCTACTACTGACTGTCTACATCCGGACCAGTAGAAACGTTGACGAATTTTGGTTAATGTTTTATTAATCCCTAGGTGACCTCCACTTGCTCCTCCATGATACTCCTTGAGGATTTCCGCTATCCGATCTTTTGGCACCACTACCAACATTTGTTTTACTTTACCATCCGTGCTTTCCCACTTTCGTTTTAAACAACCATTTTCTATGTGGAGGCTATCCCATTGAGCCCAATATGCTTTTACAATGGGAGCTTTGTCAGCTATCTCACTCCATGTGGGCCGGTGTTCCTTTTCCTTATGTTTCACGATGAATGATAGGTCAGCATCCCGTAATTGCTCCTTCCTGATCATTTCATCAGTCCATTGCTCCTCAGGTAGCGCTTGCATTAGCCGAATATCGACGATGTTTTCCTTGACATCCACATGCCCACAATGCTTGCATTCCACGGAACATGGCCTTCTTAATAACGCGGCATTTCTATGTGCGTTTCCCTTTCGATGTTCAATATTGGCTTCATCTGTCAAGCTGTCACCGCCTCTTTCTACTCTCGAAACTTGGATGGACCTTATGGGGCAATCGGTTGTGGGAGTCAGCTTTTGCTCCTTCAAGCTGTCTCTTTTTAACGACTCCAATGTCGTCCGACTCTCCTTTCTGGCCTCTCTCTGCTGTTCGTTTGGTGTACGCTTCATAGGAGATGGCGATCTTCCTCGTTTCTTCTTAATCTCCCAACAGTCCCGTGAGATGTGACCCATTCTATTACATACCCAGCATTTAATCCTGCTACTTCCATATCTGAACCTTGGTGTAGCCCGCTCGGTGTCCATTCTGGAATCAATCTCCACTCGGCGAATTTCCATTGCTGGTTTGACGATGGCCTGAACAGTTTCGTTTGTTAATGCACCAGCGATGGTTTCCGTGAAAGTTGCCTTAGGTGACAACATCACCGCTCTGCGCGTCTCAGGATCTCGAATACCGTCAATGAATGCATCTATTTTAATTCGCTCCATGTAATCGGCCAACATATTTGAATGTGCTAAATGTGCGAGCCGCTCAATTGCCGATGAAAATTCCTGTAGCGATTCTCCTCCTCTTTGGTATCGACCCTTCAATTCCATGCGATAGATTTCTCGTTTGTGGTCACTTCCGTATTTTCGATCTAACGCCTTCATAATTCCCATGTAAACGTTCCGTTCCTGCTCGGGAATGATTTGTAGTGTTTCTGCCGCTTCGCCTTTAAGAGCCACAATTAATGCTGCAACACATTGTTCTTCAGTCCACTGATTTTGCTTAATCGCAGTTTCGAATTGGAACTTAAAAATACTGAAGGATGTTGTTCCATCAAATGTTGGTGGTTTTATCTTAACTGCGTTAACTGTCTGGATCACTTGACCTGTTGTTCCATTTGACTTGACATCTTGGAGCTCCTTCTCGAGACGTTTAACTTCCGTTTGTAGATCTTGTTTAACATTTTGAATTTCTGCGTGTACTTTCGTTTGCAGTTTTTCCACTTTACCGTGTAGTGTAGAAGATAACTCCAGAAACCTCTTGTCTATTTTCTTTTGGCCAACTTCGATTTGGTTTTTAATGTCCGCTCCTTGTTGCTCCATTTGTACAATCTTCTGTTTAATTTCCTGGTTCGATTGTTTAATATCCGCTCCTTGTTGCTCCATCTGCTGTTTCATTTGATGTTTAATGTCCGCTCCTTGTTGCTCCACTTGTAACATCTGTTGTTTCATATCCTGGTTCGATTGTTTAATGTCCGCCCCTTGTTGCTTCAACTGTTGTCCCATCATATTCATAGCAGCCATCAACTGCGAAAAATCGAAACTTCCAGATGGGTTTTGCGTTGTTTCGACCACCGTTTGTACGTCCTTTTGTTTCTTATCCATACTGATCTCATCCGTTTTTTCTTCCTCGAAATCATACTTGTCTGGATTTACACCTTCCTTCTCCATGGCCTCACGTAGTCGCTCCACCAAACTAGCTTTTGTGCCTTCACTGGCCAAACCTCGTTGTTTCAGTTGCTCCTTTAATTGCGCAAGCTTTAATTCGTAGAGAATCATTTTTCTTATTATTCACAATCCCACCGCTGTCACCAATTGTTACGATTTTGCCTTGTCAATCAAGGTTCGAATCACTGGATTGTGAATAAATACACTGCTTCAAATTTTAACTCACACAATTTATTTACACAACACAATTTATTATACAACACGAAATTCACAATTAATTATTACACTTATAACACACTTTTTAATTATCACTTTAATAATCACTTTAATAATCACTTTAATAATCTTTCTATTTAACCTTCACTGTATCACGTTTAAAATAATACTCAGCATTCCACGTCAACGCGCGCCTTTATATACCAAAATATTTGTTTCTAGAATAATCCTAAATGCGCAGCAAATATGTTAGTATAGAAATACGCCTAAATGTTGAGTATAAATTATAAATGTAATTGAACAATTAATGAAATTAGCTTATTCTATTCTATTCTAGGTGTCACCGTAACAATATAATTAATTTATTTAACAGTCCAAACTAAGATTTTTCAATCAACTTTTTAATTTAAAATTTATACATATATAAAAATATTTTACTCTACCTATTTAGAAAAACCCTTGGCCTTAAACCATAACAAACTTAATCTTACAATAAAAATTGAAATCGCAGCAAGATGAATTCTTGTTTATAACGCCATGCCAAAATAAATGTCAATTGGCATATTTCAGGTCGTTAAAAGTTTGTTTTATGGGTGAGTTTATTTTTAATTTGAATGGTATAGCGACAATACGGGTAATAGCGGAATTTCGGATAGATAATTTCCCATTCCGCTCTCAATAGCCTGCTCCGTTTAGCGAATATAAAAACACACCAAATAATACAATATTTTTAGTAGGCAATTTCAAGTAGACACAAGACTTGCCACCTTTATTATTATTAATTAACAGTATTCAGCATTCACTACTTTACCACGCTCATGGTACATGTATAGTGTTCGCTGAATATTAATTGATAATAATAACAATTATACACAAATCAATGTGAAACCACATTATAGCGTCACTTATGTACTGCAATTTCAATGAAGATAATAGTTGTGTTATGTATACGAGTACATAGGTAGTTATATTTAGTAAAGTTTAGACTAGCGAACGAGAAGTCGAGAAAACAAAATGGTTAATATCTATAGTTTTGTTTTGGTATTGACGATCGCGGTTTTTGTTGATCTTGTTCTCTTTTGTTAGTTCTCTACTTCGTAACAGTATGATTTAGACAATAGACATACATACATACATGATTAGATTATAATATTTTTGTTTGTGTCGTCAGTTTATTTTCTTAAAAGTTAACTGAGTAGTAGCATAGTGGGAATGAGATGCACTTAGAGTGCCTGGCAGTACTGCTTGAAACGTCATCAAATTTATGTCGACAGTTTCTTTTCTGAACTGTAGATGGCAACGAAATGTTAAATGCATATTTTTTTATAATAATATAATAAATTAATCCTTACCTAATAGCCCGTAATATAATTTTTAATTTATGCTATTGTACATTTTTTTTGTTTTTTCACCGCGTATAACGTTTCACGAAATAAATATTATAAAAAAAAATCATATCAATTATTTGGTTGTACCGCCATCTATAGTCAAAGATTAGAACTGCCAACATAAAATGGCGTTATATAGCAAAATTTTTGAAGCAATGACGTCATTTGTATTCTAGGTGCATTGGATCAGTGCACCTAGAATACTACAGGCCACTACACTACAGGCTTTAAATATTTTGTTATATGACGTCAATTTATGTCGACAATTCTCTCTTTGGCTATTATAAGCAGCACAAAAAATAAAAAGATTGTTTTGATTTTTTTTGTGTTTGCTGTCATATTGATAAGAAAAAAAATTTAAGCAAACATCAAGAAAAATATTTTAAAAATATGTTTTAAAATTTAGTAAAAACAAATTGGTAAAAGTATTAATTCATAATATTACTATTTTAATTATAAAATTATGCATTCTGAATTATGTTAAATATGTAAACACGTATAAAATGTGTACACATTTCGTATAATTTACGAGAAGACATAACCTTACTTTTTGCACTCGTATAATTTTTTTTTTTTTTTGTTTTCGTTTTTTTTTTTTTATGAACATGACTGCCGCCTACAGTTGAAAGAATAAACTGTAGACAGAAATTTAATGGCATAGCAAGCAGTGTGGCTTGTATTGTAGTATTCTAGGTGCACTGATTGGATGAACTGATTTATTTCTTGTATACATACAGATGTGGCCTAATTATTATCACATTTAGATATTTGGAAGACTATTGCTTTAAAAAATTAATTTTTCAAATAAAAGTTAAATTTTTTTATGATAATTATATTTATTAATACTTATTGAACATTCCTTTAGCATTTTTTAATAATTGTATCCTACGGGGCATTTCACTTATTGCATTTTTGGCTTTGGTAAGTAGATCGGCGTCAGTTTCCTAGACTTCTTTCATCGCTTCGATCAATTGTGATTGTGTGCGCGTGCACTTTTCTGCTACTTTTACTTTAAGAATATCCCAGATATTTTCGATGGGATTCATATCTGGATTATTCGCTGGACAATCAAGGATTTGGATGTCTCTCTCTCTCTCTCTCTCTCTCTCTCTCTCTCTCTCTCTCTCTCTCTCTCTCTCTCTCTCTCTCTCTCTCTCTCTCTCTCTCCCTCTCTGGCTTTCACATCCCATGAAGGGATTTCGCCGCCTGCACTAAGGGCCCTCCAACCATCTCGATCCACCGCTCTCGTCCTCCAGTTTCGACATCCTAATGTTCGTAGATCTTGTTCGATGTCGTCACGCCAGCGTAGTAGGGGTCTTCCTCTACGACGTACTTCGGCTGGTTGTTGGTGGAACACTTTGTTTATTTATGATTTGGATCGTGTTGTTTTATTTATGATTTGGATGTCGTTAGTCCTTAAATATTCGGTGGCTTTTTGGAATATGGCATGGAGCATTGTCATGCATAAAAGCACCGTCCCCATTGAATTTTTCATTCATAGTCGGTGAGAGTTGTGATTGCATAACAGTTAAATATTGATTCGCGTTCAATATCCCGTTTACTACATAAAGTAGGAAGAGTCTTTTGATTATATTGCTGGCCAAACCATAACTCTAACTGGTTGTTTGATCTGCTGTTGGATAGAGGAAGGTAAATATTCTTCTCATTTTGATCTACGAACGGTCCAGGACATTGCTAGTGTCAAAGTCATCACAGTCTTGTCACTGAATACAACCTAATCATGAAATAGAAAAGGATAAAGTTGAAAGAAACATTTATTGAAATGTGTAACTTTAAAATATTATTAAAAGAAGGACTTTTATTGTTTGTACCTTTTCCCAGCTCTCTCGAAACGATGTAAAATGTCCATTTGCCCATGTTTTTCTTTGTTGTATAATCCTAGCATTTAACCTTTGCTTCTTGCTAGGTCGTCTTGCACATAGCCCATATTGAAAAAGTCTCCGTCTCGTTGTTCTCTCCAATATTTCCGCACCAACGTTACGCATTGTACCCCTCAGAGACTTAGTGGATAACGTTCGATCTTCTTTAGCCTTCCGCATTAAAAATCTGTCCTGCCTAACTGTTGTTTTAGGGTTGCCACCACATTTTCCTCTTCTTCTGGGACTTGTTGAAGACTGAGATGTTAATTTTTGTGATAATCTGCTGACGAATGATCGGCTCACTCCTGTTTTCTGGGCTATTTACGCATGCGTATACTGGCCTACTTCCAAATACGTCGAAATTTTGGCTCTGGTTACAGCACTGATGTCCTGGTCAAAAACCACTTTCACTTTTCAAAGTCGCAAACGAGACTGAAATTCTTCAGTAAAATACTAATACCTAGTGGTCATAAAATCAAAAGAATTTGGAGGTCAAACTAATTACCAGGACAATAAATACTCGGAATTCATATTTTGTCGAAAAGGGTTCACAGGTATTAATGACTCATAAAAGGCGTATTTTCTGGGTATATTAAATTTTTATTGCACGAATTCCTTGGATTGGTCGATATCCACCATAATGACGTGCCAACTATACAATAGGTTGGAGTTCGGCCTTTGAAAATCACATTACCATGAATTTCGTATAAGGTGATATTAATTTAACCACATCTGTATGTACATATGTAGAGGAGAGTGTGTTACAGTTCAGGTTTATCTTTAATATAATTTTGTGCAACAATAAAATAAGTAGAAAATGAGTATGTGTGATGGTGTGTAATCGGGTACTTTCAAATTGGATTTGGTGTATAAATTCTTCTGCGGATGAACACATGTTTCTTGGTGGTCACAAAGTGGTCTTCTTCTGTAATAGTAGAATAAATTATTTGCATCGATTATTGAACTCGCTGGATTTACCGCGGCGGGAGTTCAAAACTTCATAATACATAAAAAAAAAAAAAATCATGAATTTCCATCAAGGTTACATGTAAAACTGGTTTTATTTTTACACAAATCAAACAAAAATATTCGTTCGAAATCCGCAGCTAAAACATAACGAATGGTTTGCGAATCGTAAAAACTGAATTACATATGTATATGAAAATAAACCCATTTTTCAACGCATTTATATGGAGTTTGCACTCCCGCCGAAGTAAATCCGGCGAGTTCTATGATCGATGTGGTTGTTTTATAATTAGTTTTTATGTAATAAATTATAGTATTTTATCCTACATTTATACTACTAATACTACTACTACTATTCAATTCGAACTTCAACAATTTTTTTTTCTCTACACTTCAACAATTGCATCTGATTAAATCTCCATCATCATTACACATACATTTTTTAGCGAGAAATTGCATTGAAGTTTGGTTTATATTTGACCTCAGAATACGTTAATCTCGATCATATTAAGGGTACTTCGCAGATTGATTGCTGTTATTTAGTTATATACAGTGAAAGTCTAATAAGATTCCAAAATACTTTTAGTTTTACTGCGTTTTCGTTTTATGGTTGGTGGTTGGAGGATTGCAACTATTTCATTATAGTTTAATTTAATGATTTGATGTAAATAATGATGGTTATGTACGCGATTTCTGATTTAATTTAATTTATATCTAATAATTAATGTATTTATTTATATCTAACATGCTATTCATCCAGGAGGAAACGCTAGAGGTGGATCTACCGTAATTGTTATAATAATATTAAACATTATGAAGTGTCTGGTATTGAAGAAGAAATTACGCAAGTTAAAACCATAAATGTCGAATCAATCAATATTAGGGATCTCAGTATCTCCTCTATTTACTGTGCCCCGCGCCATCAGTTAAAAAAAGAAGACAACAGTCAAATTTTTAAATCACTTGGACCAAATTTTATCATAACAGTCCACTGGTAGATACGTTCTTATTACCAACACTGACAATATCGAGCTAATATGTGTGAAATTAAAAATAATAAAAAGGATGATTTATTTTATGTTGCTATATTCGCCCATTAAGTCAAATCGTAAGGAATCAGCTTCTTACTAATGCTGTTGATTTTGTCATTGGCCCAATGGATACTCAAGATGGCATCTTTGTTGTTCGTGGTATCAATCTCCCCGGCCTCAAATGGGCTTAGTCAGATGACAACACTCATTACGTTGATTCGGATGCACTAACCGCCAAAAAAACTTTATTCACTGACAATATTTTGAACTCTGGACTATTTCAGATCAGCAACTTTAAGAACAGTCGATTTGGAGTTTTCCTATGTCGTCAAAAACAACGTCGCAACCAATCTAATCCGCTGTGCCATATAGAAGTATACCATCGTCCGATTTTAATCACCTTTTGTCTGGAACAAGGCAGTCTTAATGTCGACTCCGAAACTCCACCACGTTTCAATTTTCGTAAGGCCGAGTTTGTGAAACTTAATGATTTATTGGCAAACATCGACTTTGAGACCATTTTAAATGATAATAATGACATAGAAGCACAAACTGTTAATTTTTACTCTGCAGTTTTTGAGTGTTTTGAACAATCCATTCCGTATTCTCGCCAAAAAAACTATATCGCCATCACCTCCTTGGTATAATAGTGAATTACGAACGTTACGTAACCGTAGAAGCAAACAAAGATTCGTAAGAAATAAATCGGACTCTAATTACTCTCTTTAAATAGGTAAAATGATTTCAGTAGTTTGTCTGACGAACTTTATGGGAATTATATCATACTCGCGCAATCCAATCTGATCGCTGATACTAAGAGTTTCTGGCAATTTGTTAGTTTGAAGAAAAAATCCGACGGATACTCTTCCACTCTGGAGGATCAAGATCATTTCTGGCTTTTACAAACTGCGATTTAGATCCCGATGAAGATTACTTTATATGCATGAATAACTGTGTTCAAACAACTTTAACTTCCATTCAAATCGATTACGGATCCGTGGTACAAAAGATTTCCATAATTAAAGATGACTTTTCACCCGGCCCTATGATGATCTACCATCCATCGAAGTAAAAACTGCAGTGATATTCTTTCTCAGCCGCTGACGGCACTTCTCTAAAAGTCACTTTCACTCGGTTTCTTTATAGTTTTGATCCATAAGGACGGCTCAAATCAGACATCTGTAATTACAGACCGATTGCAAAGTTATCTTATGTTTGAAAGTATTGTATAGCTGTTTGAAAGTATTGTATATAATTCACGTTACTTTTATTGTAAACCGCTGTTTTCTGACAATCAGCAAGGATTTCTCAAAACATGAACCACGACCACAAACCTTATTGAATTCACTTCACAATCATTAAATATGATGAAGGCAGGGAATGAGGTTAATCTTATCTTCACCGATTTTTGCAAGGCATTTGACAGGATTTCTCATAAAATTATTTTGTTTAAGCTTAGGGCTTTTGGCTTTCCTCCTCAATTCTCCGTTGGATTTTTTTGGTTCTGTCTATCAACGACGTTGAATGTTTAAATAAAAATTTATCGATATCTATATACGCCGATGATATGAATTGATTTACAAATGAATTTCAAACACCACCGATAAGAGCCGATCAATCCTCAATAACTGCACTGCATGGTATGCAAAGAACAACCTTCAGTTGAACGTGGTTAAATGTTAAACAATCAGCTACTCCCGAAAACGTGCACAGTCCATTTTTTGTTACTATTATATTAACAACGATGTTAATGTTTCGTATATTTAATGAGTTATTGACCCAGTTGTACTTTGCATGAGCGACCGACGAATTTTATTTGAAAATGCATAAAAACGATGAAATAGACCATATACGTATACTTACCCAGTTGTACGATTGAGCGCTTTGATAGCGCTACTTAATCGGTCACGGTGATCGCTCCATTTTACCTCACAGTGAGCATCACTTTTCATCATATTTCGCGTAAACTTTAGAAATAAAAGCCGATATTATGGTGAATTGATATTGTACAACTGGGGACCGTGTGTTTTATTAGCGCCCGATAGATTTATTCGGAACAGCCAATTTTCTATGTCAAAACTTATTATATTTAGCGCGCTATTTTTGCATATACATAATTAATTTATTTAACTCCAAACTAATATTTTTCATTCAACTTTTCAGTTAAAAATCTTTAAAAAAAAATTTTGCTCTACCTATTTCCCGAGAGAGCTATCCATTTTAATGAGAAATGTGAAAAAACCTTTATTTTATAAACCCCTGAATCCATTAGAAACTTAATCTTACCATAAAAATTAAAAACGCAGCAAGATAAATTCTTGTTCATAACGTCATGTAAAAATAAATATCAATTAGTATATTTCAGGTGATAAATGTTTGTTTTATTGATGAATTTAGTTTTAATTTGTATAGTACAGCGACACCAGTGAATAATAGGTGCAGTTTCAGTAGAAAATTGTTATTTTGCTCCGGATAGTGCTCGAATGATAAAACACGGCTATTACCTCCTTTATATACACAACAAAATCAACTTTTATTTTATGACTGTACTCTGTAGTAACGCAGTCTGAAATATTATGGAATCGTTTATCTATAAATATCAACTAATACTTTATTAGTATAAGCTTTTAAGCAGTATAATCGCCTAAGTTTGAACAGTAGTAGCTAAATACAATTTGGTTATTGCTTCAAAAAACTAACATTTCATGATAAATAATCGTTATAATAAGCTCTCTGCATCATTTAGCGTTTCCCCATTCATATTTATAATTACAAGCTTTATTAAATCATTTGTAGCGATAGTTAAAATTCTCGGCAACTACCGAGATATATGTAATTGTAAGTATTCAGCTATAATCTTCACAAGCAAAATTTCAAAGACGTGACCAACATAAAATGACTTGTAATCATAATCATTATAATACCTGACTTTTTAAATAAAAATGTTTCCTTAATTTGGCCATATAAATTTAACACATTGTTTTGATATACAAAATAAGAATATGCACCGCGTGTATGCACCACCCTAATTTAATCTTTTAACCTTTGGATAGTAATACTTACTCGTTTTCTAACGCTTATCCTTTTCAATTTCGCCACTTTCTGTCGCTTTCCTTCTGCATTTGAAGCTGTATTATTTTCAAAATGGCTTCTTTCCCTTCTCTGAAGATCCATCAATATCGTTGCAATCGATACCAACAAAATGTTAAAGCACTCGTATGTCACACGGGAGCTGGAGGTGACAATATAAATTTACTCTAAAAATTTAAACATTTTGTAATAGTAATAAATGAAATAAATATAATACGATCAATTCTACCACTGTAAATTATTTTAATTCATTTAGCTAAAAATAATACAAGTTGACAGACACCCAACAACTTTGAAAATCAATCGAGTGCAAAGGGTTAAGAATCTAGTTAAAGAAAATATATCTTTTTAACTAGTACATCTATTTTCCATTCCAGCTTGCTAACTAGCCTTCAGTCTTTTATAAATGTAATGCAAAAAATCTTAAGTTGTCTCATCCGCTTCTGTTTTTACCTTTGTTTTCTGTATGCAGGGTGGATTGCTGGTATATTTTGGGCCTCATAAGGCATTCCGTAATACGGAAAAATAGAAGATTTTTCTCACGTCAAATGATGTCTGCTTGAACCACTTCCTGCTCATTCTCATTCATTATTTATTCAGAAGGAAGGGCTGAATGATCTAAGTTATTATTTCGTACTTCACTAGAAATATTTAATAGTCAGGAGAAGAACTCGTAACTTTCTAATTTAAAATAAACATTTTATTTTATAAATATTAATGTGCTTATACATTTTGGTTGCAGTGTTTAATTAATAAAACGAATTTGTATTAAACTTCCGTCATTTCCGATTACTTTCAGTCATACCACAGAAACAACGCAGTGGGAAGATCCTCGAATACAATTAGCCGCCCAACAAAAAGCTGCAACAGTAGCACAACAAGCTGGTGTCACAGATATTTTATTAAATTTACAACAAAATATTTTACAACAAAATGGTGAGTAATAAATGTTATGTACACGAGTATATTTTGTTCAATGATTTATTTTTTTCTTTTTAAACAATTTTATTTGTAAAAAAAATATTTGCAATTTACTTTTTTTATTTTGTAAACATTAATCAGTTGACCGGTTTCGATCCATCGTCTTTTAATTAGGAAATTGTTGTTAAACATTTAAGTATTGTAAAATTATGTACTCAAAACGTCTTGACATATTTTGACCTTATTAAAGTTAACCGAGTATTTCGAGCTGAAGTTGAAAAAGATAATACAGATATTGTCAGTACTATTCCAGACGAAATGGCAAAATCAATAATGGAGACAACACCATTGCTATTACAGCCAAAAATTTAAAATTCCATATAGTTTAATTAATACAATAGAAATTCGTTACTAATCGAGGTAGCAATAAACTATATAGGCGTAATTTAATGGTATAATTTGGGTCCCTTAAAGTTCCAAAGATTAATTTTTTTAGAACAAGTTATAGTTTCCATTCTCTGTATACATGAAAGAGAACGACGCAATATTAAAAAATGAACCCATAAAAATTTTAAATTTTGCAGTAAATTCTATACTAAGGATTTTATCTAGCCTTTACGTATGAAGGTAAAAAACAAAGAATACAAAATGACTTTGAAGTGATTTAAGAAAACTGATGTAGTACATTATATTATTCAGTTACGCGCATTGCATTCAACAGTTTTGAATAATTCATTTTTCTGCAACATGTTTGCAGAAAAGTGAATCATCGTTCAAAGCTGTTGAATGCAATGCGCAGTAACAATTTAATATTTCACGAAAACTGTCAAATTCAAAAAACTGAGTAACATACGTCATGTTTTTTTTATTAGCGCCCGATAGATGTATCTCACCGCCCCGGTGACAAAGTGGTCAGCATGCTTGCTCCAGCGATCGGAGGTCCCGGGTTCGATTCCCGGTGATGACTAGGAAAACATTTCACGTTTGGTTTAGGATCAATGAGTTAATCACTCATTATCCGAAATGAAAATATGATTATGAAACCTCATTGAGGCGGCCAAATCCCTTGATGGGATATAGTGCCAGATAGAGAGAGAGAGAGATAAATGTATCCGGAGCACCCAATTTCCTATGTCAAAACTTATATTTAGCGCGCTATTTTTGCATATAATTAATTTATTTAACTCCAAACTAATATTTTTCATTCCACTTTTTAGTTAAAAATCGACAGGAAAATGTTTTGCTCTACCTATTTATCGGGATCCGTTAGCGGGAGCGCTCTCCATTTCAATGGGAAATTTTAAAAGGCCTTTATTTTGCAAACCACTGAAAGCATTAGAAACTTAATTCTGAAATGAAAATTTAAAACGCAGCAAGATGAATTCGTTTTAAAACGCAGCAAGATGAATTCGTTAAATGTTTGTTTAATGGATTTATTTTTCATTTTTATGGTATAGCGACACCAGCGAATAAATAAAATGATGTCCCGTTAGGCGCCGGATAGTGCTCGAATAATAAAACACGGCCATAATGTATCTCATCAGTTTCCTTAAATCACTTTAAAATCGTTTTGCAAAAGTACTTCTTTTGGCGTATGTTTTCCAAGTTAAAAAATGTCATTGTATGACAACTGTGTTATATAACTATAGTTAGAGATATATTAGTTGAATATACGTTGAAAGTTAAACCAACAAAATAACCAATTGTTGGTATTTTCAAAAAAATGTATATATAGCGGCTTCTCGACATTGGGGTTCCATTGGGGCTTCCAAATTGTAATAGAAAATATTGCCAACGGAATTTATTTTTGAAGTTCTCTCGATAAATTTACACTCCTGTGTTTGTTGTTGTTAACCTCTCAAAATCGTTCCATCATCATTTTCATTTATTGCAAGTCCCATCAAAATTCACTGAATTGCAGCTATGAAGAAACAGTTTTTATATGTAGATAATTTTTAACTAATTTTTTGATTCGCTTTAATACCAATAACTGTATTTAATTTCAAAAAAGTTCCTTTTTTTAATTACAGCAAGTCAAATAACAAGAGTATCACCTTCTGTTGCAAATTCTATAGGTCCATTACCTGATGGATGGGAAAGTGCATACACGAGTGCCGGTGAAATTTATTTCATTAATCATAGAAATCGTACAACGTCGTGGTATGATCCTAGAATACGTAAGTATGAATACAATTTTTTTGAATTTATTGCATAAAGTGAATCAATTCATTTTTCACTTTATGCACTAAATGTGCACATCATTTTTAATATTGTAGGCAAGCAACTTCTTTTTGTATGTGTAAGTTTTTAAAGTACTTATGAGACACATTTACATCATACTCCCTCTTGTAAAATTAGATCGTATATTTTTGTTTTTTAATTATATTTTAAAAGATGGGGACGTTCTTTAATGACGTCACACATTTAGGGGGGGGGGGGGGTGCAAGTACGTGACAGTTTGTGACAGGGGGGGGGGGGGTACTGAAAAAAACGTCACAGCAGAATATGAAATCAAACAAACGTTTAAACTACATAGAACAGAATATTTCATTTTATTAGGAAACATAACATAATGTCACATAGATTTCATTTAAATAAATAAAAGATAATTCAATCGCACATAGCGTATAGTACACATAAACTTTTTCTTATTAATTTATGCGTCCTCCCAAGGGATATCCAAATGCTCACACATTGTACAGACAGGTATTGATGTATTTTCATCATTTTCATTTACTATAATTTAATTTAGTACATTCAAATTATCTTCGCCGATCCATTCTGCTACTTCAAGCTGGTCTGTTTGAACTAAAATTGCCATCATCTCTCGTTGTCTTTTGGCCGCAATTCGTGTACGACGAGTTTTTCCATGTTAAGTAGTTTAGAATTAACAGCTGTTTGTACACCATGTGCATGCTTCTTAAGCATAATGTTCGATGAAAAATACACATGACAAACTTTGCAAATTCTATTCTCAAGTTCATTTTGGACCGTCGTGCAATACATATCGTACGGAAATATCTTAAATTTGGAATCCGTTTCATGCGTACTTCGCAAATTTAATGCCTTTGTGATGAATAATGGAGCAAAATTATTATTTGGCCCTTGTTTCGCTTCTAATACTTTTAATCCATCAGAAGTTTGGGACAGTGGCACTGGTGATGGTAGAAATCTTTTACATAATATATTAAAAATTGAGCTACGTGTTTCCGAACAGCAATTTCCATTAACACATTTCCCAATTTGAAGACAATATTGACTCGTTCTGACGTATTCTGCAAACCATTCCTTGTTTTTCGATTTTAGCATCAATTTCAGAAGCATCTGGTTGGGCATATTTGCATACTGTTGGATATCCATTAATAATAACTTGATTTCAAATTTCTGCCAAAGAACTAGCAGCAAACACAAAATTTTCCAGTTCCAGTTTGTTATCGATTGTTCGTCCCTGAGTGTCTAGATGACTGCTAAATTTTTCATGTTTTTTTGCTTAATGGTGCCATTCTTCTTTCGACTCTATTAAAGGCACTAGTGTGCATTTGTTGCAATAAAAATGGCATCTTAATTATGTTGGATGAAGTGATGAATTGCAACATCTATAACTTTTTGATATCTGGGGTTTTCATCTGGGCCTCCGTCTACAGTTAAAATAAAAATTGGTCTAATTTTGTTCGCATATTTAACGAATGATTCAATTTCATGAAGTTCAACCAATTTATCCATGTCCAAACAATGCGAATATGTGGTTGGCGAAGAATGCTTTCCAGAACGGATTGCGGTAAAATGATGGCCATCGTACGTAACTGCTCTTGGATTACCAATGCCATTTTCATTTATTTGGATTGCAGCATAAACAGGTGGGATTAATTTATGACGAGCAGCAACAACCCAGTCGTGATCTGGTAGACTAAATGTATACTTAATAAACACATTAACGGCAAATAGTGTAAAAAGTATAAATCTATACTCGACATGCATGAGGATAGGCAGTGCACCTAGAATACTACAGGCCACACTGCTTTAAAAATTTTGCTATATGACGTCAATTTATGTCGACCGTTCTCTCTTTGGCTATTATAGGCAGCACTAAAAATAAAAAGATTGTTTTGATTTGTTTTTTGTGTTTGCTGTCATATTGATAAGAAAAAAATTGTTACAAACATCAAGAAAATATTTTAATAATTTGTTTTAAATTTTAATAAAAAGCCATTGGTAAAAGTATTAATTCATAATATTATTATAAAATTATGCATTCTAAATTATGTTAAATATGTAAACACGTATAAAATGTGTACACATTTTCTATAATTTACGAGAAGACATAACCTTACTTTTTGCACTCGTATAATTTTTTTTTTTATGTTTGTTTTCGTTTTTTCTTTTTATGAACATGACTGCCGTCTACAGTTCAAAGAATAAACTGTAGATATAAATTTAATGACATAGCAAGCAGTGTGGCCTGTAGTATTCTAGGTGCACTGAGATAGGTGACTGTTCATTTGCTGCTGTTATTCCCAAATGTACAATTGTTGTTTTGCAGAAAAGTCCATCTGTATGGCGAATATGATTGTCTTTTTGAGCGCGAATTAATTTAACTGGCACAGTTCAAATATGCCACTTACCTTCTGTCGACGAACTTATTTTTGGTAATAAAGGTATATAAACTCCATTCCTACTAATATTAAATCCTTTGGTGTTTAGTTCAGTTATTAACTCATCTAAAGTTTGAACAGATCGACAAAATATCTTCATTACGTTTTTCATGGGATGCGGTACCATGAACTGCGATGTCAACTATAGTTTTCAATAATAATAGTTGATCAACTTCAGGTCGAGGCCTGACGACAACATCCCATTTCTTTAACGCCGCTCTTATTTCTGGATTATTTTCGCAAAATTCTGCCAATCTCCGTTTTCGTTCGTCTCTGGATATTTGTTCCCGCTCTTGGTCATTCCGTTTAATTTTTATTTTTTTTCTACGCTTTGTTTCTCTTGTTTAAGTTTACCCAACATTTTACATTGATTTTCATTTAGTTGTCCAACTTCCTTCCTTTTATATAGACCTGCTAGATCACACAATTGATTATATATCTAACTGTTTTTTGATCTCATCTTGAACTTTAGTGTCACGTTTAGCTTTTAGAGAGGAAGAGGGAGGAATACCTGCCTTATTGTCATTATTACTAATAGGCTCTATTGTATTCTGATTTGAAGAACTGGTTGCATGATTTCAGATGCAGAACACTTACATATGACAGACTGTTTACTCCAGAAATTCAATAAAGAACCCTTGTTTTTTAGATTTCGTGATTCATTTTTCTTTATCAATGACTTGATAGATTCAAAATTGTCATTACGTTTTGCATCATTCCATATTATTGTAGCTTCGGTTTGCAAGTCAGATTTTTTCTTTTGAGGATAAGCTTTAATAAGCGATTTGAACAGTTTTTGATATAATTCATTTTTATTCATTATTAAAGCCTTACAATTTTTATAAATTTTATTAATAAATTCATTCAGTAATTACTACAGCAAAATACTACGCACTCGGTAATAAAACACTTTTAAATATAAGAAAAAAGTAAAAGTTGGATGTGCATCCATCACAAAACAACCTTAACCATAAACTAAAAACATTATAAAAATGTTCAGCCAGTTATTCAGTTATCCTAATTCAAAGGAGAGTTAAAACGCTACGCTCTTATACTCTATACACGTTATTTTATGTTTTCTTCTAATTTCTTCTCATTCATGCATTTATTGCTCATTGACCTGTTTCACACACGGCTTCATAAAGGTTTAAAATAAGGTTTTAAATTAGCAGTAAGAACTCTATTACGGCTATTGACTTTTATTAGACTATGAGACATTTGTATAAAATATTATAACGTCTACATATAGAAGTATTTTGTGTGTAGTATTTCTGCTGCAATAGTTTGACTCACGAGGCAAAATATGATATTTTATTGTGTTTTGAAAATCGACCAGCAACCGGTGAAATTTAACTTTATCGCTATTGCTAAAAACGAGAAGAGAATTTTAAGTACAAGTGGATTTTTACTTGTGGTTCCGATAGTACCTGAAATAGTTTAATTAATAAATTGCTCACTTAACTAGCTTGAACAGAATTTTCTTACCGGTTTAGCAAACACGTCACAATAATTTTTAAATTGGAATTAGGGGTTTGAGCGAAAATTATTTCATTCCTAGAGATTACGATATAACACCTTAAAATAGCTGATTAAATTGCTAACTCAACTAAACCAAATAGAACGTTCTAGCAGCGATAGCAAACTTGACATGAAATTTTATTTATGAACTAAAGTTTGAGCGTATGGTTAACCGTGCTTCCAATAAATTTGAAATTAGGTTCCGACGGCATCTAAAATAGCGTAATAAACTGCTCCATCACTGTTATTAAACTAAATACGAGTTCAGGTTTTCAATTTTTTTTTTGCTTTTGTTGAATGTGAACATGAAAAGCGGGGGCCCTCTTTTACTGATCTTGGTTCCTTGGCTATTTTCTATATTTACCCTTTTAAGGATATTTACTGCGGTCTATAATTTGCAGTTCTTTCATCTTATATTATTTCGTCATTCTTACAAATGGGATGAAGACTTCTGGCCCATACCCTTAATTGCTTGTTGGTTTTTATCTTCTTAGGAATATCACTCATTACCTTCTTCAGTGAGCTTTGATACTAAAGCTCTATGCACTGAGATCTGGTGTATTGATCTTCCATACATTACTGTTTAGTGCATCTACTCTATGATTGCTGGTGGACGTAAACGCATGGGCCCCGATTTCATTAGAGCTTGAATATTCAGGAGGTGATATCATTGTCTTCATTGCAACCTTATTGCTTTTGTTGATATTATTGTTGAAGCCCATGCACTGATTTGGTATAGTTTCATTAATTTTTGCTTTAATGTTCCCCAACTTCTAGCGAGAATTCTGCTAACGGATTTTTCGGATGTTTCTTTTTGTTTTTAACCTTCAATCAGTCTATCTTGATATGGATTTAAGATAACGTTAAAACAGGGAATTGTGCTGAACTTCCTTCTGTCTCATTTGCTTCAGTTCTTCATTTTATTTCTTTGCGATTTCGCTGCTAATTTGTGATTTTTTCTATTTCACCTAGTCTTTGCGTACTTCAGCATTTTCGTTTTCCATTGTTTTAAGGGCTGGTTATTGTAGTGGAGTCCGTGGAATGCTGTATAAGATAGCAGAAAATTTCCAGCAGAAAAAAATGTGGTTTTGCTATTCACCGCTAGAGGCATAACTATCACAAAAAGGAATTTTTTTCTGCTGATATTTTTTGAAACCAGCAGAAATTTTATGAAATTTTTAAGCAAATCAATAATTCGTATGAAGTATGGAAAGGTATTAAAAATGTCACCTTCTAAATGAAAAACTATCTGAAAACATTTCTGATTAAAATGACTTCAAAAATTTATGGAACGCTACCAACGTAGGTGATTTTTTTGTTTTGCCCTGTATTTGCATTAAGATGATTATGATAATTTTCGTAAATTTTGAGAGCTTTCTGAATACGCAAATCTTTTTTTAAAGAAAATTTCGCTTTTTTCGTTTCAAAACACTTAAATATGTATTTTCTCTTCTGTTTCAAGAATTCTTAGAGAATTGTTGACTTGCTTAAAAATTTCAAAATCTTTCTGCTGGGTTCAAAAAATATCCGCAAAAGAAATTCCCTTTTGTGATAGTGATACCTCTAGCGGTGAATAGCAAAAACACATTTTTTCTGCTGGAAATTTTCTGCTTCCTTATGCAGCATGTCAGTAGACAGACCATTATAAACTAATGTTGTGTGCCTAACGCCGATTTTTTTGTCTAAATTTCCGACTAATTAAATTGATCGTTAGTTCACCCAGGTATTGTTAGATGTCTCTAATATTTATAAACCAGAATCAACCCGATATTTAGTTCTAAAGTGCAAACTTATTTTCGATTTATCAATTACTGATTAGAAATGTTTTTTTAGAATGTTAAATTTAAGTTTATATAGCATATTTTAATTAAACATCAGGTGCGGCTTGTTTTGTGCCATCTTTGAACGATTGGTATGAACAATTTAGTTAGTTGGAAATTTAGAGAAAAAATCGATGTGAGTCACACAGCATAAGAACAGTAATAGTTTATTTATTTAAAGAAATCTATTCTGTGATTTACATGTCTGATTTCAAAAAAAAAAAAATTCAAACAACAAAACTTTAAGTCAAAAAAAAATCAATTAAAATAAAGAAAATTAATCAATTATAAATTTAAAACATAATTCTTCAGGATATTTTGAAGTTGTCCTTTGATAAATTACGATTTCGAATACGAATTATTACATCATTTGAAATTGTCAAATTGAGATTAAATGCCATATACCCATAAAGGTTTCAATTTTCGTTCTTCAATTTTGACTTATAGTAATATAGAACTTACTTAAAATAGCACATAGAATTTATCATTCAAATAGTTCAAATATTATCTCCTAATTAGGATAATAATCCTATATCACCTGTAAATTAATGTTACTAAATCCAATTCGAATTCGCAGTACAACAATGTATATATTCATTGTTGTAGAAAAAATGGTGATTAATAATCAATTATAAGGTAATTGAAAACTTAGGTAATTTTCTTTTATTCCTAAGTTTACTTACTCAATTTAAAATTTCTGCCATCGATTTTTATTCAATCCGAGTTTTCCTAGAAAAATACTAGCAGCATTCACGGAATCAACGCCATTATTTAAGCATCATTGAAATAAATTTTGTTCATTTAAATTTTTATTTAAATGATTTTTTATTATTAAAATTAAATGAAAACGAGTGAACGCTGCCTGCACCAACTACACGGAAAAAAAATATAGCATACATCTCCATAAAATATCGGAGCCCACGGAATTGTGGCCTATTATCGGAAAGCTTGCTATTTAATGATAAGGACTGATTACCGCGAGGTATAGTAAAATTTATTAAAAATGTCAAACCCGGTTGTCATAAAAATAGGAATGTGTTCTATAATATTAATTGTTATGATCATACACAAATCACTCTACCTCATGCATTATAGGACAATATGTACACCGATAAGGGAACTATTCTTATATTATTGGCATCTTTTCCAATATAATATTGCACCATTTGCATATTTTATTGGATTGAATCCCTAGAAAAATAGGAACATTCATGATATTTATGGAAGTTTCTACATTGTAATATGGCAAAGCACCCGTCTAACATATGAAACAACTAAAACGCAATTTTGATTTCATTTAACATATTTAATAAATTATTTATTATGAAAGCTAGCAATATTGTTAAATTACATAGTTTTAAATAGTTATTTTGAAGAATTCATTGGAAATGCAGCATCCACATTTAGCCATTTCTAGACGATATTATCTGAAATAAATGATAATTGCACACATGTTAGAAATATATATAATTTTAATCACAAAATATTTTTACTTACAACGTATGTGTCGCGCGTATCACAACGGTAAGGGTGTACGGTACTCATCTGATTTTTTTTTTTCTTCTGAAATGATTATAATTGCAATTTGGTAAGATTAGTTTCATTCCTCAGTTTCAAAAACACATTACAAATTCTAAAAAATTGAAAATAATATGACTACAACATAATTTTACAGACTCATAAATCATGGCGGATAATAATGCTACAAAATATCTAAATAATAATGTTCATATTATAAATAACATATTCATAGTGTATTTCCAATAATTTAATACAAGTGTAATTCTAATAATTTATTTATAATTAAAAATTTGAATCAAAATAATTCATTCTCTTACCATTAAAAAACAAAGTATCTAAACTAAATGACACAAATAATTTGCACAATTTTTTCCATTTTTTACTCATCTGAAAACACAACTGTTCACCACGAAGAAGTTCTAATAACTAGAGAAAAATAAATATGCATTTTAATTTAGTGAAAAATAATGGGAGTTATTCCTTAACAAAAAGGAATTATTCCTAAACAAGTTGCCTTAGCCCAACCAACGGTTCCTATATCACATAAGATTTAGTTAATGTTATAGTACTAATTTCTATATAGCAGGTATTACCAACGAAATAGGAAATTTCGCCATAAACATCGAAGTATTTACTAAAATTATGGTACAGAGCACTATAATTTGATTGCTATAAAGGAATAGGAAAAAATCTGGTAATTTTTTCTCTCCGTGATGGCAACCTCATGTTTTAGGGACTTTGATTCTAAAAAATTGTGATTAATAACTAGCGTGAGTTTATACTCAAAATGTGGTTATCGGAAATATCCCATGTTCTCTTTTGAGTAATTTTAATTTTTTTAATGTTGGTAACAAAAGTTACTCTAGTTATCCTGGCTAAACAAAAAGTAAGATTACATTTCGCGCGGTTAATATTTATATTCAGCAAAATTCAATGCCGTACTCTAACAGATACATTTTTGTTGTATTTTTTTTAATAGTTTATACTTTGAAAGTTTGTACTTTAATTTTTCTGATACTACTAATTATATACAAATTGCCAGAAAGACAGAAATTAAAAAAACAACTAAAAGAGACATGTTCGGAAATAGATTTGGTAATTTTTTGTCAACAAGCTACCCAAAAGTTACCATAGGATATTTCCGAAAACGCCTATTATTTGTAAATTCATAACAGACTTATGAATGTACTCGCTTCCAAACTCAAAACCAATCAAATTACGTGAAATGGTTTATACTGCGTTCCGATCTGCTCCAATCAAAATGCATCAATTTTTCAATATTCGCCTACTGCCATGAAAGCTATTTTAATCTTATTTCACATTTTCCAACTCAACTCGTGAATCATAAATGAAATGATTTCAATTACATTTTATTTATTTGTAAAAAACATTTTATCATATATTTATTTTTTTTATTTTCAGCTGAAGAATTACAAAGACTTCGAAGTGTCCCCGCACCAACTGGTATGCTGCCTACAGTTAGTCAAATAGGGCAAAGTAGCAGTAATAATAACACTACCAATAGCACGAATACTGGAAATGGCTGGATAAATAATCACACGCAAAATTTATTAGAATTAGAATTAGAACGGGAGGGTATGCGACAGAGGCAAGAGGAAATTCGGAATCAAGTGAAAGAATCATTAATGAGACAAAATCAACAAGCTATGGAATTTCAAATAGACCCAATACTATCTAGTTCAACAGATCATGCTCGACAGGAATCGGCTGATAGTGGATTAAGTTTATCTTCAAATAATGTATCGTTAGCTCATAATTCAGATTTCTTGTCAAGCATAGATGATAATATGGATGGTTTGAGTGGTAAGTTTGTAAACATGATAGATATTGTGGTATAATTAATATAAATGTATTCGAAAATTCGATGTTGAATTTTTAACGCATCTGTTAAATATTATATATCTGTATCTGTACGGAATAGTCTGTTCCACTTCGATAATATTTACGCATGTGTCACCCAAAACTGCTTTGTAGCGGAAAACAAATAATAATGAAAGACATTATTTTTAAAATCATCACTTCACTCAATATATTGAAACATCATTCGAAGCTAATTGTTACCGTCAAAATTGAAGTTATAATTTTCTGTTTTATCATACATAAATAAATTTGAATCACAATTTTTGTGTAATCGATGATTTTTTTTTAAATGTCGTTATCAGCCGAACAGAATCATACCACTGAACGTTATCACCCAACCTGAATATGTGGGTGAGTTCAAAATACAGTGAGTTCACAAACTCTGTTGGATAATTTACAGCTTCGCAAACTGTATCGATCGATTTGTATGATACCAAGTCGCCTGGCAATTACTGCTGTATCCTGAAGTTTAAATCGTCGACGTCCATATTGTTTCCTGCCAAAATGGCTCTTTATGGCCACGCATGATTTATGTATTGTGTGCGTACATCGCGAAATATGCGGTCAATGAGAGCATTTTGCGAATCAACGATTGCGCAATAATTAGTGGGGAGCAACTTTTCTATCGCCTATATCTAACAATTGATTCGAGAATGTGTCAGCGGATGGATCTTGTAGCATTTGGACGCGTATGTATATTTTTAGCTGAACTTTACAGTGGCGATGATTTCAAGCAAGCGTTGGTACGTTGAACGTGGAGTGACGGGAAGTGTTTGTCTAAAATCACCTGAAAGGAGTAACAGAGTGCCGCCGAATAATTTGTCGTTGGTTTTGTTATATCTTTGAGTGTTCTGTTCAACGGCTCAAGAGAATGCTTGTGTGCCATACTGTATTCATCCCAGATGATAATTTTGAATTGTTTCTGCATTGTGGCCATGGCCGATTGTTTTTTTGTGTTGCACGCACACTGCGTCTGGGTTATTTATTTTGAATATTCAGTGAATAAGGTGTTCTGCCTCCATCCAATAAAATTGCTGCAATGCCAGATGATGCAACAGCCAAATGCGATGCCATTATTTGATCGTATTTCGGCGAGGATTAGCGGAATGAGAAATGTTTGCATGCAAAAAAAAAGAATCCATCTTGTCCCGCTGAAACTGCCATTGTGATCGTAAATTATTTTTGTTCATGAGTCAGTGTGGGACATTGTGAGTAACAATTGCTGCCATTTCTGCAGTATCGTACTGCCGTATCATACTGCAGTTAACGATTCATTTCGATGTCCATTAATTCAGATGCACTTCGATTTGGTGAACTACCGAAATGACTGAGCGGTAAATTAGCCTAAAACAATGCAAAGATCCTCGATAGCAATCAATGCTTCATTATACATAGCGTTGGTGAATGTAATCGTTAGATCGTTGTACCGTGTACGAATTCGATGCAATATATCGCCAGTCATTGAATCTTTGTGCTTATCCCACAATGTGTCTGCTCGTCCTGGGAAACTTAGGCTTCGCGTGAATGACTTATATGTATATCGATGTGGATGAAAGTTCGATAAGGTGGGTGTAGCGCTCTATCTGTCATTCAACAATATAAATAATTCCGTTCTGTTTGAAATACGAACGACGTATTCACCGAATCACCTAGCGGTATGAAATATTATACTTTACGACCTATTCTCATACCTACCAAATATACATAAAAAAAATTCATAAAAATCGGTCGAGCCATTTCGGAGGAGTGCGATTCGTGTAGAGCTGACAGCAATGTAGCTTTTTTTTGCTGCTCCTTTTCAATTTTTAAAGACGTAAAACTAATTATTAATCAGCCCTTGAAAATCTTAAAATCCTCTTTTTGGTGTTAAAAATCGGCACCATTAAAAATTGCGTATTTGCCACCTTTTATTCTTTATTTCTTTTCTGTTTTATTTAATGTTCACTTAACGCCATTGTTATATTTGGTTTTTATAAATAATATAAATGATAGAACAGAGTTAAAACATTACAAAATGTGCACAGCGTTGTATTCATCCATCTTCTTTTACTTCATCTACAAGACAACTATAATAAAACTGGAAGTTATTTTTATAACTTTTTCTATTTCATCAGTGATAGGGTTGAACAATAACCCTAGACACCACAATAATTTTTAGTGTTAGCAGGTTAGTTTTAACGAGGTTCACCTTCACCGTTGTATAGTAGAGTGAATGGCTAAATGTACAGTGCCATCGCATAGAAAAGTTGAAATAAAAAACTAGTTTTCAAAAAAAAAAGTTGTCCAGCGAATAGAACAAACTGCTTAGAAAACTACATAAGTTTCTGTTTTATTTGTTGATTTTAAAAACATAAAATATTTTCGCGTTTGGATTTGTTTGTCCGTTTGATTGTGGCGACCAACTCTTGTAGTTAAATTTTATCAAACTCGTTAAACCTTGCACGATGCAGTACATGGCCAGTGCCAACACTTTCTTTGAAATAAGGGGTGCCTTATATTTGCTGCATTTCATGACACACATTGATTCGAATCCGTTCAAATTTTGATTTAAAATCGAGTACTTGAAAACACACTTGTACGACTTGAACTCAACCGGATCAGATCATGTTTGAATAAATAGAGCTATGGTTTTGGGAAAATAATTAGTTTCATGAACAAGTCTTTTTTTGTCACAATATAAAGGAAGAAATTATTTTATTTTTGCTCAATAATAGTTTAAGGTAAATTGTCATTTTTGAAGTTTGCATGCATTTTTAATCATGTCAAACTGTCCAAATAGTTAAATGAATCGTTAAATCCTGTTGAAGTTTTTCTTAACCGAATAAGCGCAAATTTGGTTTGATTGGAATTTAATACGGAAATGTTCTAGACTACGAAATCAAAATCAGCTTGTTCTCTGCTAGTGTGTTTTAAGTAATATCATGGAAATGGGAATCTATAACTCTTGAATTTTGATAACTGTTTGGAAAACAGGCACAGTAATAAGAACTGGAGTATTCCTCAATTGTACTGAACCAAATTCAGTTTGTAACTCAAAAGTATGATGTTTCTACTGAACTAACCCCATTTTTAATCGAATAAAAGTAAACATTTTGATAAAGTTCTAAACTATGATAAATCGCAGAGCGTCTATAAACTTCGGTTGGTTCTCCACTAACTATATTCAGCTCTGTACTGAACCACCTAACTTAACGCTATCTATTGTAAAGTTGTTTTAATGTATTTGCTAAACAAATTTATTTCGACCTTCATTAAATTACTCTTTCTTTCTGCTTTCTGCACATCATCATTTGTTAATACTTACCATGGTTTATTCAGTTATGACCATAAAAAAAACTGAACACCCATTTAGTTATATAACTAATTAGTACTTGTAAGTAACACACTGTATAGGAAAGGGTAAATGGGAATGAGGCAAATCTTTCTAAATTCTATAATTTTGAAAAAGAAATTCGTTCCATTTACATTGCCCATTTGATGAGCCAGTGATATAACATTTAACGATAGTTTTTATATCGCCCCGAAGATATACCCTACAGAAATATATAATAAATATGTATATAAATTTTTAGTTTATATTTCGAATTATTTATAGTATTTATAGTATTTTTAAATTATATTTATTGATTATATTTATATATTTATTTTAACTGATTTACAAATCATCTAGTAATTTATCTTTCATTATTTATATTCTCATTTAGAGGGTTGTAGCCCTTTGACTAGTCTCCTTTATAGTGTTATTATATTTTTAGTCGGTCCAGATTGGATCTAGCAGATCAAGTGGTTTCTTCCTTCGCAGGTGTTTTACTGTGTTTGACTCATCCAACATATGACGTATCTCAGAATTTTGGTGTAGACTAATACATGGCATGTGGTTTCTCGCGTGATTGCTTATTTCTTCTCTGACGAAATCCATCTTCACATTTGGAGGTTGTTATTTCTTATGTATCACGGTGGTGGATTAAGGCGGATTAACTATCCCACGTAGGGCTTGATGATATGATATGATGATATTGGCATTGGATTTCTTTGTACAGACCCAGAGCTGAATACCGTAAGTTCACACAGATTTTAGAATTTGCCGGTATAGTAGCAATTTATTATGTAAAATTAGCTCAGAATTTCTACCTTTAAATCCATCGATGTTTATATATTTAATGTTTAGCTCTTCTTTTTTGTTTATGTGATGCTCTTTCCATTTTAGCTTCGCGTCTAGAGTCATGCCTAGATATTTTGCCGTGTTAGCATAGGGGATTTGCTGGGAGTTCAGTTCTACTGGTATCCAGTTACTGACAATATTAGTAGCTCTTTGCAATTTGCTTATGGATTCTTCTATGATAACAGCAACTGCTAAGATGGCCGTATCATCCGCAAACGTTGCTATGCTAGTCTCCTCTATCATTGACAGATATGAGGTATTTAGAAAATATAAAGTTGGTCCCAGAACGCTACTTTATGAGACTCCTGCTGATATTTCCGTTATTTCTGAGTATTCATCATCTAATTTAACACGAAAGTGTCGGTTAGATAGGTAAGATTTTAGTATTTCATAAAACTGCTTTGGTAAGTCTCTTTGTAATTTATGTTGCAAGCCTTTATGCCATACTCTGTCAAAAGCCTGTGCTACATCTACAAAGATATTTGAATATACTTTCTTATTTTCAAGTACACCTTCAATTATGTTTGTAATTCGATGTACTTGTTCTGTTGTTGAATGGTTTTCTCTGAAGCCAAATTGATATGGATGAAAAAGATTTCTTTTTTCTATTATTGGTTTGAATCTCTTTAAGAGCAGTTTCTAGAATATTTTTGAAATTATTAAAAATAAGGACATTGGCCTATACGAATTTTTGTCAATAAGTAGTTTGTTGGATTTAGAGACTATATAATTACTTCTGCGACTTCCCATTGATTTGGAACGTGTTTAATTATTTGGAGTAGTTTACGTAGTCCTTTGTCAGGAAAAACTTTTTTTATTTATGCTGTAATTAAGTCATAGTCCCTTAGTCAATTAAGATTGATTTTATAGTTATCCACTTTATTTTCTGGTGGTATGTTTTCCTCTGCTGTTTGTCTAGGTAGAGGCTGGAACGAGCTCTCGAGATGGGTTGCAAACAACAAAGCTTTTTTGCTTTGCACTTATAGCCCATGTTCCACTTCCAATTTTAACTGGTAGAATTTGTAGTTTAGGCCGTTTTGAATTTGTTGTCACTTTCCAAAGAGAGTATTCGGAATCTTTCTCCCCAGTAACGCTACTTGGGTATTTATTAATGGATTCGTTCTTGAATTCTTTAATTATAGCGACTTTAGTTTATTGGACAGAAAATTTAGAGTTGTTTTATATTCTGGCGTTCGACTTCTTTGACAGGCCTTGCTTTTCGTTTTGCTGCAAGGGAGGATACTACTCCTCGCCGATAATTGTATACTGTTGTTGAGTTGTTCTAGTTCTTTTTAAGCTGCGTCGGATTTTTAATTGGCACCTGAAATCAATATTATCCTCAACTAATTTCTGGAATTTCTTCCAGCAGGCTTTATTATTTGCTACCCAAGGTAGTCTGGTTTTCGTAACAATCGTTGTACTGATTGTCATAATAACAGGCGTGTGTGATCCGACATAATTCTCTCGCAACATATGTAGTTTTCGTTTATACCTTTGGTGATAAAGTAATTTATAGTGAAATAATAAATTATGTTTTCGGTTTTTATATCGACTTCGATATCCTCCAGGCATCTTCAGTAAAACATTTTACTTAATGAAATTATATTCACGCGTCTTATATACCAAAATTTGCGATGGTCGAAACCTACGTAGGTTTCATTTATTATTGAAAAAATCATATACTTTTTACTTATTTGTCGTCAACTTCGTAACAGCCCCCAGTAGCCATTCAGATGAATAACCATTCAGTTAGTAATAGTATTAAATTGATTAATTAAATAAAAAGAATCAATATGCCATATAATGGCAATCTAGCCTAATTTTATGTTCACAATATGTACGGAATTATTCCAATAAGTGAGAATAACATTATTTTGAGATTTTTTGTTAATTGGTATGATGCGTAAACAATTCCATAAATATTATACGATATCTATGAATTTGTCAGAAGACCCCAAACACAGAAAAAATAAATATAAACAGAAGTAAAACTGCATACAAAATATTTGATCAATCAAATTTCGTGAAATGATGTATGCTCCGCCCCGCCTACTAGTTCTATACTCAAGTTGAAATATTTTTAACTTTGTCATTGTTTTAATACATTTTGTGTGATACCATGGTTTTTTCCGAACTAACTCCCGATGTCATGTACGCAGTCTGAATCCGCCTTTACACTCTAAACGAAAAACACAAAAACAAAAACTTTACGTAACTTAAGCCTCAACCAGTCAGGTATAAGAACTTAACAAAAAAAAATACGAATTTTAACGAAACAAATTGTTTTTTTTTTGACATTCGAACCATCCAAAAATAATAATTTTAAATGACAGCTGTTCGTTTACAAACAGCTGTTTTTTATTGTGAAATGTCTTTTAGAGAAAATTCATATTTGTTCATGTTGTTATATATTTTTATACATAAATTTCGTATTTGAAAATGTACACATACACGAGATGCTTTTACATCAAAATGAAAAAAGGAAATAAACTAAACAAAATTAAAATATAGTACAATAGTAAAATAGCATTTACACTACACTACGACTATAATATCATACCATTAACAAATTAATTTTTAACAAAATTCACTAAAACACCATTTTTACTTTATCACACATTATTAAAACTAATCACATAATATGAAAAAATATTAAAATAATTTTATTTAACCCTTTGAGGACTTTACCGTTATTTCAAAAATGGGTGGTTACATATGGAACCACCAAAAAAATGAAATAATATTTATAAACTTTGTAATATTCATTATTTCTGGTGAAACTTTAGGAAACAGTTCGTCTCATCCGTAACGCACAATCCAACAGTACAAGCCTTTCAGTACCATCTTGGCCGATGAAGTTTCGCTTTCGTGTTACAATTGGCACATCTTACTTTGTGTCATTCACAGGTAAATGCTCCGCATTGTCGGTTCGTTTTTCCAACGGAACATAAACTTTGAATTTATTGATTGGCTTGTCATTGCTAGTTCTTCTTTCTCTTTGTGGTCCTGTTTGTTCAGCTCCGAACAATCCTTCTACGACCGCTAACTTGAATTCCTTGAACGACAATCCGGTACCGTCGGTTCTAGTTTTATAAATAATAAATGCATTTACAACCGTTAGATCTAAAAAATGAAAAAATATTCGATGAAATATTCAAATATCCATTTTTTCGATTTTCTATCCAATTCGTAACGCGACTTTAACATATCGGATAAGTCAACATAGCCCATATGCTTATTATAATCTTGTGCTAATTTTAGGTATTTCACGTCTACTTTGCCCTCGTCTTTTTGTTTTCTTTGAATCGTTTTCTCGTCTTCCGGGCTATGAAAATTGCTCAAAATTAGTACAGGTTTTTTATCAACCCATTTTACTGCCAGTACACCATCTTTGCTTACTTTCCAATCATAATCGCCTCTTTGGTTTTTATTGTTTACTGTAAAACAAAAAAAAAAATAAAAAAAAATTTGATCTCGTAATAATTGAACCGAATTGAAATTGTTATCAATATATATGTCGTGACCAACCAAACTTCGAGTTAAATCTTTTATGACTCTTGCTCCTAATTGGTTTTCTTTTGACTTTTCAATTTTTCCTGTATTGATTTGAAACTGTGTCACAAATGCATTTTCATCCACACGAACCCAAACTTGATAACCTCGTTTGACTGGTTTCATGGGCATATATTGTCGAAAACTGCTTCTGCCTTTGAATTTTATCATCGATTCGTCGATTGACTGGCATTTAGGTGGTTGATAATAGGCTTTATATGTTTGGAATAATTTATCCAGGTGGGGCCGAATTTTATAAAGTTTATCAAATATAGGTTCCCTCTTCTTAGGTTGTCGCAGATTGTCATTTAAATGAAGGTGACTGAGAAACCATCCGAAGCGATCACGTGACATAATTGTTGATATAAAACTGTCCCGAAGTGACATTCTTGAAGACCAACAATCTCAGTAACTTGGTGTATGTTTGATGCCCATAAGTAAATTTATGGCTAAAAACGATTTTAATTCATTGACTGTAGTAGCCAATGAAATGAGGCCATGCTTTTGCATAGCGTATAAGTTTGTTTCAAAAATAATTTTATCTAATAAGCTTTGAGGGAATAGTATAAGAAATATATCCACCGGATATTCTAAGCTGTTGAACGTTGGAAAATTATCGGGAATTATTTAGTCCTACGTGTTGTTCAAACGGGCGTATTATCGTACTGTTTTTAACATCTTTCGTCCATTCAACTTTCTTGCGTAAAAATTTTGACAACGGAAGATCGTCATCACTATCCCAATCACTACTATCTTCAGCATGAGCTAACCTTGGAAATTCTTCAACAGAAACAAAGTCCTGTTCCGTTTCAAATTCAGGATTCATATTTAATTCCATCTCGTCTTCACTCTCCGAGCTGAACATTTCGGATCCTTCGGATGGAATTTCATCTAATAGGCAAGAAGCATCCTCAATAGTAAAGCGCTACAAATCAATTATTTTATTCATTTTCGACCTAAGAACAAATTTTTATTATTAGATATTATTACAGTAACACAAAACATGAAATCCCCAAACTAGCAACCCAATGCCTGGTGGTAACATTATGGAACCAACAAGTAAAAACCGAAAAAACAGCAAATTAAAAAATATAGGTTCATTTACTTCCACGAAAAATCGATAATTATTAATTTTACCAAACAATATAATGTAGTACTTACCCCAAAAAAGAGAAATTTACAACACTTTTAATTTTAATGAAATCAGTGGTCCTGACATTTTAAGCGCAACAAACGAACTGCACTCTAAAAAAAAATCTGGAGAGAAACATACACAAAAAAATACGAATTCAAACATTTCACGTTCTTTTATACATTATAGGTGGTCCCTCTATGGAACCACTGAGTGTGAAAGGGTTAATAAGTTAAATATTAAACAAAAAAATATACACAAAATAAATATGGCCACCCGCATCAAAAATGTATCTTTTGCTGTGTATAAAACACAACAAGAAATCGTATTTTTAAGTTTTTCTTATTCTCGGGCGAGAAATAGCGCGCACTATTTTTTTATTAGGTGACAGCTAAAATTTAACGAAGGGGAAATTCGGTTTCTTACATGAAAATTAAGTTTGAATGGGTAATATGTAACATTGAAATGCCATTTATCGCAATCTTATTCTTTTAAGTCTTTAAGTTTTTATTCCTGACTGGTTCCGCTTTTAAGGAAACACCAAACGTAAATTCGAAGAGTCGGAAATTCTAGTCTACTATTTACATCGTAAAACGAGTTTGAATTTTGGGGTTTCATCAAAAAAAAAAGGTTGTGTCAAAATTTAGTATGCAGCTTTACCTCTGTTTATATTACTTTTCTCTATGCATCAACCCTTTTTATTTATTTGTTGAAATAAAACATACAAATTTAAATAGGCCTCAATGCCCCTTGCCATTATATACTAGTGGCAATGCTTAGATATCTCTGTAATTTTAATTAGTTAAAGAAATTTGTTAACAAAGAGTAAAATAATTAAATGCGTACTTAAAACGTAAATTTTAAATGGCAGAATTAGGTTTTTAGAAATGGCAATTGTCCAATTTTGGTAATGACCCATCCCCAAATAAAATGAAATTTTCAATTTTTGTTTTATAAAAAATTTTATAACTCTAAAATTGGGGAATCGCGCCCATCGTGCCATAAAATTGCTGTTACATATGTTATGTTATTTCCCCGCTTCCTATTGGAATTTGAAATGAAAAAACAAAAATAACATAACATAAAATTTTAGATCTCGTAATTGACCCCATTATATTATTTTCCTGGTTCTGTTTACGTTGGCAATACATAAATTATAAAGATTATATAAAAATTAACAAATATCAAAACACAAAGAAATCAACCCTGATGATCTACAATTTTAGAGCAAATCTAGAGTAGATTATATAAACGTATTTTTATACATATCTTTCATTACAGGAGCATACTATATTTTGTTCGTTACAATTATTTATCATTAATATGTTTTTTTTAATATTTTTAGATTGCGGGAATTTAGATTCAATTAGCGCCGACATAGACGCCACAGATGATATAATTACATCTTTTCAAGTATGTTTCTTTAAATTAAACGGACTATATTTTTACACTAACTTTATAACTTGTATGTATTTCAGTTAACAGAGGACTTGTTAAGTGATGTAACTAATTATGAGGATAACGGTCCGAACTCGAAATGGTAAATTAATTAATTTAGCAAATAGACAAAGAATTACAAAAGAAATATTTGCTCAAACACAAGTAGAGACAAAAATTCATACAAGTGCCTTATGTAAACGGTGGTCTTAAATAAATAATATTATCTTTTAGTATACTTATATTAAGTTATAAAATGGATGCAATCATAATTTATGTGTAATTCATTCTATTAAAATAAAATAATAGTAATAAGCACTAAATAAAAAACAAAAACAACAAACATTAAATTCTCCACAAAGTTCTTGTTGTTCGTCCGGGTTTTTATTAGATAGCGACAACTAATTGTACATTATAAATTTTTACTTAATTAAGATAAATACAAAATGCTATTATTTTATTTAAGAAAGAATACTAATTAATGCGATAAAGCAATACAAGTAAAATTAAAGCAATATTTAATTTTTAAATTAGTGCCTTCACATATTGTGTATTTACTAGAACCTTTCTTTTTTCATACATATTTTTTTGTTGATTTATGCAATATATGTTAATATAATACATATTCCAAAAGTATTATCTGTAAAAATCAATAAATACAAAACAAAATATTTAATGAGACAGTCATATTTTATTATAGGCTATTTTGAAATATTTAATAAAAAATTTCAATTAATTATCAAATAATTGTTTTCTTCAAAAAACTTAATTTTTTCTGTTTTCAATCTAATTAAAAAACTATAATTACTTTAATTTAAAAATTATAATTTTTAAATAAAAGTTTCATTGTTTTAGAATTTATTTTATTAAATAGAAGTTATCTATAACTACATATATATAAATATATATATATATATATATATATATATATATATATATATATATATATATATATATATATATATATATATATATATATATAAATATATATATATATATATATATATATATATATATATATATAATATATATATATATATATATATATATATATATATATATATATATATATATATATATATATATATATATATATATATATATATATATATATATATATATATATATATATATATTAATATATATATATATATATATATATATATATATATATATATATATATATATATATATATATATATATATATATATATATTTAAGTAAATCATTGAAGCAGGATTAATCGATGTTCACTCGCAGCGATGTCTGCTAAATTATAATTATTAGTTAAACAATAAATTTAGTTTGATTTTTTAATGATCTTATAGAATAAAGTTGAACTTGAAATATAATTTAAAAAAAAATTCTATTACTTTTAAGTAACAAAAATATGTATTGCCAGCAGTAAAATAACCTAACATTTTGTGCTTTTCGTTTATATTTATAATGTTCGGATATTTTTACTGAAAATGTTAATTTTACGATTCATAATTATTAAAGTTTTCACGTGAAATCTTAATGATTGGTTTAGAGTTTGATTCAATGATTAAGAAAAGCACAATTTTAGTTTCGTTTAATAATACTTTTATAATTAGCACTGGGAGTTATATTTTAGATTTAATAAACATATGTTACTAACACTTGTTTTTTGTTTAGCAAAAATTAAATTTTTGAATATTTCAAATACAAAAACGTTGACCAAAAACTTTGTAAAATCACTACTGATCTACTTATCTACTGATTTATAAAAAGAAAAATTTAATTACATATATATAATAGGAAAAGACAAAAAAAAGAAATAAAAGAAGGATAGACAAAAAAATAGGCAATAAAAATTAATCTATTGATCGTCCCAACCATCTGTTGTTTATAAGGTCATATTATTGTGAGAATAGAACGGGAAATTGATGAGAAACGGATTTCTCTATATTCGCTGACTGTTCGTTAAATGTACTTCATTATACCATGAATTTTGTTACTCAGCCGATAACTACTCGCTTACTTGCGCTATCCCCCTTATATATTTTTATAAAAATTTTCGTATATATGTAAAACTAAATTTTTATTTTTACAAATCTGTAGATAAATACTCCTAACGACCTAACAAGTCGATATCGATCGAGTGTTTTTTTAGACTTTTTGGACAAACTTTTTAATTAAAATATTCAAAAATTTAATTTGTGTGAAATAAATAACAAGTATTTAATAAAATGTGTTTATTAAGTGTTAGTGTATTTCGCCAAGTGCCTACGGCAAATAGTGTTAAAAGTATATTTTAGATATTTATTATTTTAAAAAAAATAAAACGGAATTAGTTTTATTTAAGGTAATGTTAGTAGGTCCACAAGCAACAGTACTAAAGCCTGGGCTGAGATGTTGTAACTTCACTTAGTTTGAAACAAATCAAAACTTATGTCTCTTTTTCTAGATTACATTGATTACCGCTTTCGCTTTTGCAAAAATGCTGTTACAATTACGATCTCAGCTTACTCAAACAAAACATCATCAATGTTCTACTCATCTTCATATATTTTCAGCGGTTCTTGATCAGAAAGAGAGGCATAAACTTCGTTTTAATTCGAGAAGTGAAGTTACAACATTTCAGCCGTGGTTTCACCAAAATATTTAACTATACAACAGACAATAAACTGTTAAAATTCATTGTTTTTATTAAATACAAAACAACAGACAAAATCAATGTTATCAGAAATTAATTGGTATATTGACAAGCATTTGTTTCTTTTTTTTTTTGGTTGCTAAGTTTTCATTTTAAATTTAGATACTCCATATTTTTCGTCATGAATTTATTTGAATCTTTACATTTTCCTTTGTTTTATAACTCTTTTGATCTAATGTGCAAAATTAAAAGCATTAAAATAGGAAACGTTTTTCGAATCAATGACAGTGCTTGTTATGCATATGATTCTGATTCATTTTTGGCTGGCCTACATTAGGCGCATTCAAGTTATATAACAGTTGGGCATATGTTGATTAAAATAACGGCCAATGTTTTGTAAATTTTGAACTCTATGAAAATTTCAAATCAAATTGGCGATGATTTCACAAAAAGTTGACGGACCTGAAAGCCCCAATTGTAAAATTATTGTTTTTGGAATCGTTGTTAAATGTATTGGAAACCAAGTAATCAATTTTTAAATTTTTAAGCACACTTTAGCTTCCATTATTACAGTATTACAAATGTAATTTTTTTATTGTTATTTTATCAATGACCTTGATACTAATGAACACAATAAAAAATTACCACAAATTTTTTTATATGAAATTACGGTTTGATACAAACTATATGCTAAAACCTATAACACAGAAAACTAAACAAAATAATATTTCTCTTTTGATGGTATTACTCTATCTGCGCCATGATATAACAATATATTTGTAATTTATATATCTCTCGGTATACTTTTAACCCTAAAATTTGGGCTTCGTTATAAACACAAATTTATTTGAATATGAATTAAACACAAATTTATTGTTTAATAAATAATTAAACATCATTGTATGAAGAGAAGAAAACAATTAAAGAAATTATAGAGTTATAATGAATACATGTAGAAATTAATTATGCCGTCCATAAATTATTAATATAATTTTAAAACAAATCATAAAACAAAAGATTTCATTTAAGAATGAAAAAAGAAAATCAAAAATGAACATGAAAACACGCCAGTCAAGCAATATTTTTTCATTCTAAAAATATCCGCATTGATGAAATTAAAATTAAAAACGAAAAGTACATACACACAACACAAAAGTAGAAAACTATACCTAAATTAATGCATTAACAAATCTCTAATTCATTAGAGACTTGAAATATTGCAATATTATAAATAAGAGATTAAATTATTCGGTTTTGTTAATAAATTTTTGCAAGTAAAACTAAAATTATTTTTAATGTTGGCCCTCTCGATTCAATGTACTCGTACAATAAATCTTTTATTATTTCTTGATTTGATATTTTTCAAAATTTCTTCTAAAATTTATTAACTCGATTAGAATTGAAATCGGTTTTTGAGACAAAATGGAAAATACGTATAAGAATTATATAAGACTTCAATCATTGGATTATTCTGGATGATAGCCAGATGTATTTTTGTAACACTAAATGAGATTACCTAGAGTTTGGTAGCTTTGCTTTCGAATGCTAAACTTATATTTCTTCTACGAAATATAATACATTTATTTTTTGAACTAAACATTTTTTATTAGTTTTAGGTTTAATTTTTCTATGAAAATCAGCTAATAAAATATTTAAAAAAATAGAGCCATAAACAAAAAAATAATTATATCTCGAGTAATTATAATATAGAGAAGACAGACATCAAAGTGCAATGGTCGAACTAATTTGACATGTAAAGTAAAAATACCCTAAACAAATTTTATTAATCTCGAGATTAAGTAGGTACAGTAAATATACCTATATATTGTTTCTCATAGTAAGTATTATAATTATATTTTAATATCAAACAAACAAATAGAAAAATCAAGAAAGCAAATTAAGTAAATAAAACATGGCATTTTCTTTACAAATTTTATAGATACGAGTACATATAATTTTGTATTCTAAATGGTTTTATTTAATTTTTTTTAATTAAGTAAATTTTTCAATATATAAAATAATTTGCAAGTATAAAGAATTACAAAATATTAATTAAATAAATAATTTACCGTTTAAATAAATAAGTATGCAAATTATAAAACAAAAACAAGAAATTGAAGAAGAAATTGTATCATATTTTTATTGATCAATAAAATAAAATCACAATTGGAAATTTAAGAAACTGTTTTATTTAATTTTATTTAAAGTAACGGTATCGAAGCATGAGAAGGGTAATCACTTCCCATTAGAGTTTATCTTTATACTCTAATAGGAACAGTAATCAATGTTTAACTTGAATCGCACAATGTTTTATTTGCAAAATCAAGTACCAATGCACCGACCAAACGGCACAGAGGTTAACACGGCTTCTACACCTGCTATCTCAATACTATTGCAATCTACTTTCTCGTTCTATCAAAATTTACCAAGATGGAGTCTGGTGTGGTAAACTTGCTATAATTTGTCGTTTCGAAATAATTTTTTGTCAATAGTCTAGACTACTATGTAGTCATTTGAATAAATACTTAAAATGTCAGTAGACGCCATATTGAAATAGAAGAAACGAAAAAAATATGCATGCTATAAACATGCTATCTAGTTCTTTCTGTAGACATAGCATGTATTCATAGCATATAGCTAACATATAAATAGTATTGCGAGTCCCCACTTGCCATTTGGCCGTTTTTTTCTAGCACAACTAGATAGCAATAGCAGGTGGGAAAACGATATAAAGCATTGGCGTCTGGATCGGGAATCGGGTTCAAATCTTCCATGCCAGTCTAGGCTGGCTTAAAGCTTGCAATGTGCAGATGGTCTTAAATTGATCCTATAGCCGTACGTCCTCGAGGTGGCTGAGTAGAGGTAAAGTAAGGACGTTAAAAGCATAAGCGCGAAAGAGCAGGGTGAGCCTTGAGCCCCAAAACAGATTGCATTGTAAATAAATAAAACAAAAAATAAACTACGAATCCATACCGAACGCTCGACATTCGTAACAATATGAAAGTAACAAGATATATGTCGTGTTTGAATCAGTTTATAGTTAACGGTTAATATCCAGTTCAAATTAATCTAATAAAATAATAGTACATATCACAGTTGAATTTAGATAAACATAATATAGGGGTAGGTACTCAATTGCACAGTAGATTTTGCGGTTTCAAAAAATGAACAGCAAATGTTTGTGTTGTTTTACTGTGCAATTGCAAAAATAAACAAAAATTTTATATAAGATATAATGTAAAATTAAAATTTTCTTGGTCAAATTGATTGAGAAGCCAGTATTTCGGCTAGCAATTTGCTTGCTTGCTAGCCGATTGGGTATCTACCCCATTATATTAATCAACAAATTCATAAGCAAAAACATCTGGAGTGCGTTTACGATATTTACAATGATCAACATTGTAACAACTGTCATTGTAGAAATGACGTAGAAGTTAACATTAAGATTGTCTCAAGTGTCAAAAATAATTATTTTTTTATTATTATTTATTTTATTTTCATCAAATTCCATTAGTATACATATAATTAATGATAAATTAGACAAGTATTTTTAAAAACTAACAAGTTTATATAAAAGAACTACAATACAATATGTGAAAAATTTAAAAATTTAACTTGTTGAAAAAAGAAACCAATTGGATGAGATGAATAGGATACATTCAGTAGTTAAGAATTAGAGGCGAATGATCCCTTATGTTAAATTAATGTATATGGTATAAAATGTTATGGGGTTTTTTAATGTTATTATTAAAAGTTAAACAAAAGAAAAAAAATTTATAAAAAAAAAAAATAAATGTCAGTCTTACAAATGATTAATATAAAAAAAATTGTAACAATTCTATCCTAATAGATAAAAAACAAATTAAGAACAAAAAAAGAGCAAAACAAAAAAATGGATATGTAAGTTTAAAACTATCAGGTGTTTACTTTAAACAAAGATTCAATTCTTGTAATATAAAAAACAAGAAGCCAGGTTATAATACTGGCTAAGAATGCAGATAATTTTTTCGTATCCCGAATGAACTGAGGCAAGGAATTAAATAGGAGTGGAGCTAAGATTGTGTAAAAGTTAAAAAAATGTTTTTTGTTATGGTTAGGTACGGTTACTAGTGATTTAGTGTTAGTTCTTAGATTGTAGTTATATGAATACCGAAAAGATAAATTGCCACTTCTAACAAAAAACAATTTCAGTACTTTGTATATATATATAAATATCTCAATAGTAGTACGTGTAATTTACAAAATAACAGCCAGCTACTGGTTCTTTTATTTTTATGACAAATTATTCTAATTATGTGTTTTTGAGCCAATAAAATAGGCTCCAGAGTGTTGAAGTAAGTACCACCCCAACAAACAATACCATACTGGAGCTTTGAATGAACAATTCCATAGTATATGCATTTTACAACTTTCAGGGAGCAATAATTTTTCAATTGATATAAATAATTTACGTATTGCGGATACCATATATTCGCTTATATTGCTTGCGTGATCTTTCCAATTTAGATGCATGTCGATGACAAGACCTAAATATTTGATGGGATATAGATTCAATTTTAAAGCAGTTTGTAGAGCAAGAATAGTTTAAACGATTTATAATAACACATTTGTCGCAGTTTTCAATACCCAAGGTATGTTTTAAACAGTCAGCCGAATGATAGAATATATCAAAATCATAAATAGTAGATCCAGATAACGTGAAATTAATTAATTAAGTTTTTTCGCTTACTAGCAACTTGTGTTTTGCAAACCATTGTCTCATAACATGTAAATCACAATTTATGTTCAAAGCAGTTAAAAAATGATTAACATTGGTATAAGTGAAAGCTAGATCATCAGCAAAAGCTGTTACAGTACCATGAAATTTTTGTTTAAAAATTGAATTTATATAAATCAAAAATAGAATCGGGCCTAATACGGGCCTTGAGGTACTCCGGACTACGATTTGCTCTTTACTAAATATCCCATTTAGTACAACTCTTTGTCGCCTACCTATTAGGTAGGATGAAAACTATTTAAGAACCATACCTCTAAAACCAATTTTACTTAACTTTTTTAGCAGTATCTGAGTTACTAAAATAAAAGTTACTAAAAGTTACTAAAATAAAAATTAAAAGTTACTAAAATAAAAATTAAGAGAAAATAATAATATTAAAGAACTGTAATTAAATTTAAAGAAAATTGTTTAATATGAACGATTACAGTAACTTTTTTTTTATTTAAAACTGGATATTACTGGCTGGAAGGCTGACTGGTTGACCACGTTGTTGAACGACCTTTCAAGATGTTTTTTTTTATATATACCGTTAGTTGCTTTATAAATTCCGTTTCGGCTGCTACTGCTGGCACGTAGTTTGTTTTTTAATTCGCATTCGAATATTTGTTAGCGAAAAATGGTTTATTTTAAAGATGTAACTGCATTCGAATGCGTCTCGATATACTTCGTAATTTGGCGTTTGATCGAAACCGGCGAACTACTTTTAACTTTATTCAAGGTGTGTTGTGCGTAGCTGTTGTTCGTAGTTGGGTTCACCAATGTTTCACAAGCACCACCCCCGAAGGAAAACTAGAACGTCCCATTGTATGTCAATCGTCGCTTAATTATTAGATGTTCTAAGACAAAATATCATTTTTTAATTGACACTGGTGCAGAAATCTCGGTAGTTCCAAAATTATATTTTAATAACTTAGTCAGAGATGATGAAAACTGTTTAAATGCAGCTAATGGAACCATAATTAGTACTTATGGTACGCGATTACTAGAGTTAGACCTAGGGTTGCGTCGAGCATTTAGACATCCATGTATTGTTGCTTCGGTAACGAGACCAATAATAGGCGCAGATCTTTTAATAAAGTTCGGTTTTGTTGTCGATCTACGAAATAATCGACTCTTAGACACAAACACGTCTCTTACAGTTAACACGATGGACACTATAACACCAACTGAATCAGTATCACGATTATTCGCGGTTGAAGAACTTTACGCCGAAATTCTACGCAACTACCCAAATCTAACACAAGAACATAGATATGACCTACCAGTCAACATAACGTAGTGCATCGAATTGTTGCAGAAGGTCAATTACCTTTTTCGAGACCGAGAAGATTGGATCCAACAAAACAAAAAATTGCTAAAACTGAGTTTGAACATATGTTGCAACTCGGTTTGTGTATACAAAGTTCATCCAGCGCTGCTTCACCTTTGCATTTAGTGCCAAAGCGGGACAGCAACGACCCTGCGGAGATTACCGCCGATTGAACGCTATCACGGTACCGGATAGATATCCTTTACCACATATTCACAATTTTTTTCTTAATCTTAGAAATTTCACTGTTTTCTCGAAAATAGATCTTGTTCGAGCTTACCACCAAATACCCGTGGACTCACAAGATATTTACAAAACAGCCATTACTGTACCGTTTGGGCTCTTTGAGTTCACTAGGATGCCCTACGGACTTCGAAACGCCGCTCAGACCTTTCAACGTCTTATGGACGAAGTTACAAAAGGTTTAGATTTCGTTTACGTCTACATCGACGATATTTTGGTAGGTAGCAGAAACATATCAGAACATCAAGAACACCTCAATTCTTTATTCGCTAGATTAACAGAATTTGGTTTAACAATCAAGCCTTCCAAGTGTGAATTTGGAGCAACATCCCTTAATTTCCTCAGCCATCAAATCACTAAATATGGTATCAAACCATCTGCAGATCGAATTGCAGCTATACAATCTTTTCCCCAACCCACTTCAATTCGGCAAGTGCAGCGTTTCGTGGGCATGGTCAATTATTACCATCGTTTCATCCCTCACTTAGCCGAACAAATCGCACCAATACACAATCATCTAAGCAAGCTTGGCAGGGTGACTAAAAATAACCCATTCACATGGCCACCTGAATGTGAGGCGTCTTTAAATAATACCAAAGTTCCCCTCGCTCAGGCGACTCTCCTTGCACATCCTATGGATCATGTAACACTACGCATCAACACTGATGCTTCTGGTATTGCTCTAGGTGCTGTACTAGAACAACGTAAAGGTGAAAATTGGGAGCCACTTAGTTTCTTCTCTAAAAAGCTTTCTCCAACCGAACAGAAGTACTCCGCTTTTGACAAAGAGTTGCTGGCAATTTATTGTGCCATTAAACATTTCAGATGTTTTGTAGAAGGCAGAATATTTTCGATCAATATACAGACCACAAACCGCTCACTATAGCGATTGCGTCTAAATCGGAAAGAAGCCCACGTCAAAGTCGTCAGCTCGATTACATTTCACAATTTACAACTGATATAAGATATGTTAAAGGTGACAGCAACGTCGTAGCTGATACACTGTCACCTAAAGAAAGAAACTCAAGTGTCAACTATTTGTCACACAGCTATTGATCTAAACAAATTAGTTTCATTATACAAAACACAGACGATGCACTAAAAACCTTAATAAACAAATCATCATAGTCAATGAGCTCGAAATATAAACTGGAACAAATCCCGAAATTTGCTTCAGGTTTATCAATTTGATGTGAATCATCGACTGTAATTAAGCGCCCTTACATTCCTAGCGCAATGCGTGAAAGTGTTTTTGAAATATTACTTGGCTTGTCGCATCCAGGAGTACGAGTAACACGAAAATTGATAGCATCAAAGTATTTTTGGCCAAGTATGAACGTCGATAAGGGATATTGGTCCAAAACTTCCATTCCTTGCCAGAAATTTAAAGTCAATAGACATACTAGATCAGAACACGGACGTTTTAACATTCCGGGTGGAAGGTTCAACCATATACACATTGATCTCGTCGGCCCGTTATCTCCATCTAATGGTAATACGTTCATTCTCACAATAATCGACCGGTTTACATGTTGGCCGGAAGCGATACCACTGACGGACATGAGAACATCAACAATAGTGAAAGCTTTCGTGAACACATACGTCCCAAGATTCGCTGTCCCATCAGAAATCACAACTGACCAGGGAAGTCAATTTGAAAGTAATCTTTTCAGAGAGTTCCTAGATCTATTAGGTTCGATGAGGATTAGAACGACAACGTACCACCCTCAGGCAAATGGGATGGTGGAACGTTTGCACCGTCATTTAAAATAGTCCTTGTATGCCAGATCAAACACTTTAAACTTTAGCGATGAATTACCATTCATTCTCCTGGGAATAAGAACATCGATCAAAAATGATCTTGGTTGTACTCCAGCAGAACTTGTTTACGGGCAACCGCTAACACGAAACACACGAAATAACATTCAAGACAATATTTACATACCACAAAATTTAAAGGACTGCGATAAGGTTTTTGTCAGAATAGATAAAGTAAAAACCGGATTAACGCCACCCTACGAAGGTCCTTTTACGGTCCAGCGTAGATTTCGCAAACATTTCGTTGTGGATTACAACGGAAAGAACGTATCAATCTCAATCGATAGACTTAAGACATGCACGACAGACGAAATTGAAATATTGCCTCCGTCTGTTTGTTCATCTAGCCAGCGACAGGTAATGTTCAAAAATTAGTTACGAATTGTCAAATTTTGCTTCTCTAAGTCAACCATACGAAGATTTTTAAATCGATAAGACTTTATCTGCGGGGTGAGTATTATAGTGATCACGTTCATTACACTATAAACATCGCGTAAAATAGTATGATACCAAGCATCCCCAGCTGCACCCTAAAAGCGGACAAAACTACGTTTCTACAATATAGTAATGAATTTGAAATTTATTTCAAATCTAAATACAGGTCGTATCTTAATCAAATTCAAGACAAAATTAAAGTAAATCCAAAACAATTTTGGAAATACTTTAGGAATAAACGCGAAATTGACGGATACCCTGCTAATATGACGTACAACAATACCTGCTCTTCAAACGCTCTTCAAAAGATATAGCTAACATGTTCGCGTCGTTTTTTCAATCAGTCTATAGACCAAGCGTTACTAGTGGATTGTACGAACAACCCAGCAACAACAACACATCAATAACTCCTCCTATTATTTTTGAGGCCAACATTTTATCGGCTTTAAGGGGGTTTGGAGATGGTTGCGGTCTTGACGATATACTCTCTTCTATTCTGAAGGAGTACGCTGAAATTTTAACAATTCCATTATGTTATCTATTCAATCATTCCTTAAACACCGGCGTGTTTCCTGAAAAATGGAAAATTTCAAAAATTACTCCAATTTTTTAATCGGGTAAACGTGAGGATATCTCATGCTACAAAGGAATATCAACTACATCATCAATTCCAAAATTATTTGAGTTAGTATTATGCAACAGCTTTAAATCCACAATTGCACGTCATATATCAATAAACCAGCATGGGTTTATGCCTGGCCGATCCACATCGACTAATCTGGTTGATTTCACCAGTAAACTAATTAACGAGATAGAAAAACACCGTCAAGTTGATGTAGCGTACACGGATTTTAGTAAAGCATTTGCTTCTATCTGTCATCGTAAAGCACTCCAGAGTTTATTCAATTTTGGGGTTTCTCTCGATTACATAAATTGGTTTAAATCATATATATCAAACCGGTGCCAATTTGTGATAATGGGAAATGAGAAATCAAACGTTATTAAAGTTACATCTGGTGTTCCCCAAGGATCACACCTCGGGCCCTGGATTTTTATTGTTTTCATAGACCGAATAACCGAGATAATCAAAAACTCAGACGTGCTCATATTTGCAGATGATGTGAAAATTTTTCGTACTATTAATGGATGGTTAGATACGGAGAAACTTCAAGAAGACTTAGATAGATTAAGTGAGTGGTGTGATCAGAACTCACTATACTTAAATATTAAGAAATGCAAAATCATGTCTTACCATCGTAAACGTAATCCGATAATTACTTCATACAAAGTCAACAACGAAGTACTGCAAAGAGTCAATGAGGTTATAGACTTGGGTATTACATTTGTCGAAAACGCCAGTTTCAATAGGCATATTGAAAATTGTATTGCGAAAGCGAATGCCATGTTCGGATTTGTTAAAAGATGGACAGGTGAATTTAAGGATATTCAAACCTTATGTTCACTCTATTTCGCTTATGTTTGATCTCAACTGGAATACGCTGTAACGGTCTGGAATCCATACTATGCTGTACACATAAAAAGAATTGAAAGCATTCAAAAGAAGTTCCTTATTTTTTTGTTAAAGAAAAGTGACTGGGATTATGACCACAACTTACCATTCCATGAAAATGTGGCTCGCTTACCTCCATACACAACAAGATGCACAGATTACAAAATATGCACGCTTGAAAATAGACGACTTCTCTTGGGAGCAGCTTTTATTGGTAACGTTTTGCTTGGTCACGTAGATTCAGCTTACATCTTGGAAAACATATCAATTCACGTGCCATGCAGAACATTTCGAAACCATAAATTTTTAGCACTTGAACACCATTCCACCAACTATGGAGAAAACAACCCAATTAATAGGATGTCTCAATCTTTCAACTTAATCGACGACCTATTTGACTTCAACTTATCAAAGGACAACTTTAAAAATATCCTTAAAGACTTTTTTCTAAATTTTTAATTGTTTAAACCAAAATTTGGTTTATATTTTTTTTTTTTTATTCTGTTTTAAAGTTTTTTGTTGTTTTAATATAATTTTAACTATAACTGTAAATAATCTGAAATCATACATGTATATTACAAAATAGATTTCTTTAAATAAATAAATAAATTATGGTTATGATGATTAGCAAATAGCAAATGATTTTAATCGAACGATATTCTACGAGTACATATCTAATTATTTGCGTATTGAGAGAAAAGATGATTTGTAATGCAATCATCGGTAAAATACTTGTTTCGTTTTCTATCGTAGGAATGAGTTAGTATTGTATTGCTCTTCTATTAAATTTTGGTTTATATGTGTACGATGATGATGATGATACGTTAACCGATTTTATAATTGTACTAAAAAATCGGTTTTTAGAATTTTGGAATGAAAATTATTTTAGAACAATATTGGCTGTACTTCTGGGCACATCTCAGAATAAACTTCGTAATTGTATATAATAAAAATATATATTTATTAAAAAATATAAAATATAAATCATAAACTAATTGTATTAAATTTATGTATAAAATTAGCTTATTAATCAATCCATTTATATTTATTAAAAATAAAAGTAAAAACTAATTTGTTGTGCGTTTATCTATTTCATTATACAAATTGGAGTCAGATAAATGATACGGTGCAGTAGGGTAATAACGTAACTCATATGGTGAAAGTGCAGTGTTATAATCTAACTTTATAAGTGCTACATATCGTGATAACGTGATATGTATATGTACATAAGATACACTATGTATCAGTAAATTACGTATATCTGCCGCGACACACCTCAACCACCACAGTGCCTTACCACCTACAACTCCGGCACGCCAACCTAAAAAATTGCCTAAAAAGATAGTGGGATGGATACAACATTTTATTTCCATGAGTTGCCCGAAGCAGTGTACGTCGCAATTTAAAATCATCAAATTAAAAACAACATAGCGGAAAATTGTAAAATTCTGAATGAAAAATACCTTAGAAATGAAAAACAATTTATCAAAATCAAAGATAAATAAACAAAGTTCAAAATCAGAAGAATGAAAGATTATTTTTTCTACCACATTTTCATATATAAATAAATAGTATCAAAAAAAATTTAGAAAAAAGAATTTTCATAGGATTTGTACGAAAGTTTTTTTCGTGTTTACGCTTCTTGGGCTTGCATACATACAAACATACATGTATCAGTTATAATTACAAGTGCACTTATAATACTTCAGGTCACACTGTGTGCCATCAAATTTATGTCTACAGTTTATTCTTTGAACTGTGGATGGCAGTCATATTCATAAAAAGAATAAACGAAAATAAACAGAAAAAAAATTACACGAGTGCAAAAAGTAAGGTTATGTCTGCTCGTAAATACCACGAAATGTGTACACATTTTATACCTGTTTACATATTAACCACAATTTAGAATGCATATTTTTATAATAATATTATGAATTAATACTTACGAATAGTTTTTTATTAAATTTTTAAATATACATAATTATTAAATATAATTTTTGTTAGTAATATAACAGCTTAAAGCTAAACACAGAATAAATCAAAACAAAATCTTTTTAATTTTAGTGCTTCCTATAATGCTGCAAAAGAAAGAGCTGACGACATAAATTGACGTCATATAGCAAAATTTTTAAAGCAGCGTGGCCTGTTGTATTCTAGGTGCACTGTGAAAGTGCTTTCTATAATTGTACTAGTCAGTGACAACATTAATTTTTTGCTGATGACGTCATTGTAAGTCGACAACAAGATTGTTCAGGATCAGAAGCTGAAAAGAAAAATATTGATTAGTATGGTGTAACAAAAGTAAACAAAATGAATTGTAATTAATGATGGATACTTATCTTATATTTGAAGTTGAATTCCTTTTACTCTTGTCATTTAGCCATATATTTAATAAGTACCTATAATAGTTGAAATTGTAATTAGTTATTAGGAATTTATTTATGAAGTTTGTTAAATCAATTTTACTTACCAGAAAATGTTGAATGAATCAGCTGTTGTGTTGACATTTAGAATTGTCATCATGAATGTAGATAATGTAGGAAATTGTTTATCGACAGTTGATATTGTAAGATAGCGCGCTCTATGTTTGAATAGTTTAATTAATAATTAGCAGCACAAGTATTCAGCATATCGATTTGAATTTAGATTACCGCTTTTTCATATGCTGATAAGCTCAAGCTGTTGAAATTTACTTTTCTCGTTCACTTACCTTTTGACCGCAGAGCAGCTTCATCAATTTTTGATATAAATTAAATTTGTAAATAAAATAAATAATATTATAGTTGTAAACAAGTAGTTGTTGATTTGTTTTCTAAATTATACACTGGAATCAGTTCACATCCGTTCATTGTATGGTCCTTCGAGCCGGATCCACCGATTGATTCCGGCATTTTATTTACTTATTTGTATTTGGAGAAAACACTCTGGAAACCACATTTTTGGCGAAACCGCATGGAACGAGAAACATCCTCAACAAATGGAAACCAAAACGCATTGAGTATAATTTTATTTTCCTAAATTTAACATGAACATTAATAAACATTTAAACATAATTAAAATAAAAGGCTTTCATTGTTATAATTATTTAATTTAACATTAACTATATATTCATATTTGGGTCTGGTTAAATATTACGGTGAACATTTTGTAATACATATCTACCTAGTCGTGTTGTGAAAATAAAAGTGAATATTCAAGCAATCAGTGTTAAATGCTATTGGTAGACTCTTGCGTGCGTTCAAGTGTTTTATTATTTTGTTTCGAGTCATTACAATTGTTTACTGACGTTTCCTCCCTAAGTGGTTTTCCAAATTTGCGTCTGTTGTTGAAATGGATAGCCTGAAAGGAAAAAGATCGTATATTAAAGGTCAGATCACAAGAATCGAAAATTACGCTCGCGTTATTAAAGATGATACATGCGTGGATGATTTAGCGATGAGATTGGAGAGAATCCATCAATTATACAAAGATTTCGTGGAAGTTGAGTACCAGATGCTGGAAATATCTGACGAGGCACCAACGGACATAGAGGCGATCGACTCACAATATTATTCGATTGTCCCTAAGTTGCAAAGTGCTATACGGAAAAGATCTAGTGCGAATCAGCCCACTGTAAATTTAGATCAAACGCTAAATACTTCACAATCTTCTTCGAGTGATTTCCGATTACCTCGCATTACCATTCCCCCATTCGATGGGAACTTTAAGGAATGGCGATCATTTTATGATCTTTTTGGATCCACTGTTCACGAAAACGCTACCCTTGCACCCGCACAAAAATTCCAATATTTAAAGGGACTGTTAAGAGGTGAAGCACTTGCTCTTGTTCGGCATTTTCAAATAAATGACGCGAACTATATAGAAGCTTATCAAAAGCTCTGTAAGAGATACGACAAAAAACGGTACATTGTGGATTCTTTCGTGGAGAGTTTTTTCGATCAACCCCAAATAACGCATGCGTCCGCACAGTCAATTGCTCGACTGCATGATACATGTGACGAAGTAATGCGTGGTCTTAAAGCGCTAGGTCAACAAGCAGAGACTCGAGATCCGTGGCTTATTTATATCGCCACACAAAAAATGGATCCAGAGTCAAGACAAATGTGGAAATTAGAAACGTGCGATATAGAATTCCCAACTTTCGACAAATTTTTAGCCGTGTTAAATAAGCGAATGGATTCATTGCAGGGTACGAAACCTGAAACCGCTAAACGTCAGTCTGCTAAGGAATCTACTCAGAAATCGAAGTCTATGCACACTGCACCAGCAGTACTTTGTGCACTCTGTGGAAAAGACCACAAATTATACGAATGTGCAGAATTCCTTGCATTAGATATTCAGCACCGCAGAGATTATGTAAAAAAACATTCTAGATGCTTTAATTGCCTTAGTGATTCACACATAGTTTATCAGTGTAAATCAAAACGAAAATGTTCTATATGCCAGAAAAAACATAACGTGATTCTCCATTTGGATATACCTACAAATATCTCTACAGTAACCGGTACGACTACCGAGAAAGGAACCACTTGTGGTCATTCTAATTCGGTCATTAATGCAATTCTTCCAACAGCAAAGATTATAGTTGAAGGGCAAAACGGGGATTGGCAGTATTGTAGAGCCTTGCTTGATACCGGCTCACAAACATCGTTTGTTACGGAGGAGTGTTTTCAGCGCCTAGGACTGAAGAAAGCTAATGGTCGGATATTAATACAAGGCCTTAATGACGTTTCATCAGGAGTGTCAAAGGGAGTGGCAACTATTCGAATCAAATCTCGGTTTAGCACCAATTCATACGAGATAACTGCGAAGGTACTGATCGTTCCAAAGATATCATCATATAAGCCAGTAATCAAAGGACTGAATCGTTCACGATGTTTAAGTCGTATTCGACTAGCAGATCCCAATTTTCACAAGGAAGGAAAAATCGATGTACTACTGGGAAGTGATACGTTCTTTGACATAATTTGTGATGGCAAAAAATATATTCAGAATACACAATTGGTTGCTCACAATACGAACTTAGGATGGGTGATTGCAGGAACTGCAGGTGAAGGCCAAGCAGAAAGAGAGGAACTTCCAATTAATCTTCATCTAGATGTCGATCTAACGCTCAGAAAATTTTGGGAGATTGAGGAGATTAATGATGTCGTCCAATACAGCGAAGAAGAAAACTTCTGTCTTGAACACTTCCGGAATACAATCTGTAGAGACAAAGACGGCAGATACGTAGTTAGTCTACCTTTCAAGAATGGCTTGCAGAAATTGGGCAATTCCAAATTGATGGCAGTAAAGAGAATGGGTAACTTAGAAAAGCGATTCGTCCGTGATGCTACATTAAAGAGGATGTATGGAGAGTTTATGGATGAATATGGAGAGTTAGGCCATATGAAATTAGCCAACGATTCAGGATTGGAACAATATTACTTGCCACATCACGGTGTAGCGAAGGAGAGTAGTACAACTACCAAGCTTAGGGTGGTCTTTGATGGTTCGGCTAAGACAACGCATGGGAACTCTTTGAACGATCAATTGGCTGTAGGACCAGTCGTACAATCTACTTTGGTGGAATTGCTGCTTAGATTCCGAACTCACAAAATCATATTCACGGCTGATATCGAAAAGATGTTCCGGCAGATTTGGGTCAATACAAAGGATACAGAGTTTCAAAAAATCGTTTGGAGGAAGGAACCAGAAGAAGAGCTGCGCACTTACAGATTATTAACGATCACATATGGTACAACGTCTGCTCCGTTCTTGGCTACGCAAACTTTAAACCAACTGGCGTCAGATTACCAATGCGAGTTTCCAGAAGCATCAGAAGTACTCAAACGAGATTTCTACGTTGATGACCTGCTGTCGGGAGCAGCTGATATCAAAACTGCACAAAAGATGGTTCGAGATCTAATTTGTTTATTAGGGAAAGGAGGATTCAACCTACGTAAGTGGACTTCCAATAGTACTGAGCTTATGTGTACTATCCCTGAAGCAAACAAGGAGCTACCGCTTATTAACTTCGAAAACGATAGTGAAGCCGTTTCGGTTCTTGGAATGCGGTACTCTCCTACAAACGACACTTTCGAGTTTAAAGTGAATTTAGTAAATCACAAGTTCACCAAACGCAGTATGCTATCAGAAGCAGCGAAGATATATGATCCAATTGGGTGGTTGTCGCCAACTACAGTCAAAATAAAAATCTTATTCCAAAGGCTATGGTTACAAGGGGTTGACTGGGATGAACCGTTACCATATCCAATTTACAAGGAGTACACAGCAATAAGAAGTACATTAAGCAGATTGGAAGATATTCGAATATGCAGATGGTTATACAATGAGGGTCAAGAGTTGGAACTGCACGGGTTTGCAGATGCCTCTGAGTTAGCTTACGGAGCCGTAATTTACAGTCGAGTAAAGACGACAGATGGGTATAAGATAAATATACTTACGGCAAAGACAAAGGTAGCACCAATTAAGACTATCAGTATTCCACGGTTGGAACTTTGTGCTGCAGTGCTGCTAACCAAGCTATTAGCGTCAGTTGTGAAAACGTACCAAGATAAATTTACTATTAGCTATCGACTATGGACCGATTCAACGATTGTGCTAAATTGGATATCGTCCTGCCCAAGAAGATGGCAGACTTACGTAGCTAATAGGGTCTCATTAATTTTGCAACAAACTAATCGCCAACAATGGAGCCATATATCATCATCTGACAATCCAGCAGATTGCGCTTCGCGTGGAATACTTCCTGATGAATTGGTCAACCACAGTTTATGGTGGAATGGTCCACAGTGGTTGAATAAAGCAGACATTTTTTGGCCAAATCAGTCAAAACTCAATGAAGAATTTCCAGAAGCAGCTTTGAAAGAAGAAAAACATTCAGCGGTCGTATTGTTGAACATAGAAGACAACAATGATTGGTTGTCTGGTCTCGTAAAACGATGTTCCAAATTTTATAAAATAGTTTTTGTGATTGCACGAATAATACTACTATTTCGGAAAAGGTTATCAAATACAGCATTCGAGGGATTAAAATGCTCACAAATGAATAATGAAGCCAAACGTGATGCGTTCACCTGGCTCATTCGAAGAGTGCAGTTAACCAGTTTTGCATTTGAAATAAATGCTCTCGCGAACAAACAATTAATCAAACGAGATTCAAAACTAATATCTCTCTTTCCATTCTTAGATAATACTGGTCTTTTGCGAGTTGGCGGCAGGTTGTGTAATGCAGATGTTCCGTATGATGTAAAGCATCCAGTCATACTTCCGGCCTCACATCGAGTAACCACTTTGGTGATTAGAGATGAACACCTCAAACAACTACACGCGGGTCCGACACTACTGATTTCAGTTCTAAATCAAAATTACCATATCCTACGATGCAAACATGAAGTACGACGAGTTCTTAGTCAATGTGTTAGATGCGTCCGACTAAAGGCAAAACAGCAGCAGCAACTCATGGGTCAACTACCACAGCATAGGGTATCATGTCATCGACCGTTCTTTACCACAGGGGTGGATTATGCTGGGCCATTATTCATCAAGGCATCCCGTTTGCGAGGTGCAAAAACTATAAAGGCATACCTGGCTCTGTTCGTGTGCATGACCACAAAGGCGGTACATTTGGAGTTGGTTAGTGATATGACGACGGAGGCATTTTTGGCGGCTTTGCGTCGTTTCCATGCAAGACGAGGAATATGTGGCCACATTTATAGCGATAATGGTTCGAATTTTGTAGGCGCACAACGAGATCTACGAAGGTGCTTGTTAATGGTCGAGAAGGATGCAGTTCTAATAAAGTATATTACGTCTCACAACGTCAAGTGGCATTTTATACCGCCAGGTGCTCCAAACTTTGGAGGTCTATGGGAAGCGGGCATAAAGTCTGTTAAATATCATCTAAAACGCGTATTAGGGGATACGTTGTTTACATTTGAAGAGATGACCACTTTGCTTACCCAGATTGAATGTTTGCTTAACTCCCGACCACTGAGTGAGATGTCAAAAGAAGATATGGATCCTCTAACTCCTGGTCATTTCTTGGTTGGACATGCGATGACATTAATGCCCGAATCAAATCTGTTGAACATCAAGGCGAACCGGTTGTCGCGTTGGCATCATATACAGCGGATGGTCCAGCATTTCTGGCAACGGTGGCATACCGAATATTTGGTAACATTACAACAAAGAACCAAATGGAAAATAGTGTCTGAAAATCCATTACCCGGAGAACTTGTAGTTGTGATAGACAAGGATGTTCCACCAGCTAAATGGCTAATGGGCCGTATTACTGAAACCATTCCAGGTCAAGACGGTTTAGTACGAGTGGTTGTCATCAAAACCAAATTAGGCCAAATAAAGCGGCCAATATCAAAAATATGTATTTTACCTGCTGGCTCTGGTGAGCCAACCGGCGCGGGATGTTCAGGATCAGAAGCTGAAAAGAAAAATATTGATTAGTATGGTGTAACAAAAGTAAACAAAATGAATTGTAATTAATGATGGATACTTATCTTATATTTGAAGTTGAATTCCTTTTACTCTTGTCATTTAGCCATATATTTAATAAGTACCTATAATAGTTGAAATTGTAATTAGTTATTAGGAATTTATTTATGAAGTTTGTTAAATCAATTTTACTTACCAGAAAATGTTGAATGAATCAGCTGTTGTGTTGACATTTAGAATTGTCATCATGAATGTAGATAATGTAGGAAATTGTTTATCGACAGTTGATATTGTAAGATAGCGCGCTCTATGTTTGAATAGTTTAATTAATAATTAGCAGCACAAGTATTCAGCATATCGATTTGAATTTAGATTACCGCTTTTTCATATGCTGATAAGCTCAAGCTGTTGAAATTTACTTTTCTCGTTCACTTACCTTTTGACCGCAGAGCAGCTTCATCAATTTTTGATATAAATTAAATTTGTAAATAAAATAAATAATATTATAGTTGTAAACAAGTAGTTGTTGATTTGTTTTCTAAATTATACACTGGAATCAGTTCACATCCGTTCAAAGATGGCAGCATAATTAAGTAAGAATAATAAATTTCACAAACTTAACAAAAATCTAAATTATTTTATAATAAATTAATAAATTATGAACAATTTAAGTTTAATTGATTTTTTAATTCTTAAATTGAATTTTTCCTATCCATATAACGTAATACGAAGTTTTAGTGTATTCCACTACAAAAATACATATAAATACAACCGTGAGAGAGCAGAGAATATTATGTATATCCCTTTTCCGGCCAGACTTTTTTTCTTATGTCTGTAAAACATTTAGGGGACTACCTAGTTTTGGTTTCCTGTTACACGCTGTTACACTGTTATCTTAAATGTTACGTTAAATTGTTGCGTTGATTACGTGACATTTTAACGTAAAATGTTATACAGAAAAACCTCGATTTAACGGACTAATTGGGGAGTCCGTTAAATCCGATTGTCACTTAAATCCGAATGTTTTAAAATAATTCAAACTCGATCGAATTTAATCTGGGATGGAATTCAGGCATTTCTTAGCCGATTATGTCGGGATTGGTTAAGTCAGATGGAAATGGGATTCTTAAATTATTATAGAAAGAATTTCTGGAATATGGCTACCTGGGACGGAACTCGATCAAATCTTAACCGATTATGATGGGATTGGGTATACTGGATGGAAATGGGATTCTCATGCGAGTTATGCTGCTCAGCGGTCTTGCATTATTAGCTTAGTCACATTGTAACTTGTGTTAACCATCCTAGAGGTTCGAAGAGTTTTCCGCTGTCAGAAGGCAGGCTGCTAGAGTTCATTGTTTTTAATGACGGAAGGGAGATATGAAATCAAAACTATCTATCATTGGATTCCAGTTTATTTTCAGTATCATCGAATTTACATTTAAGGATTCCATTGTACCAGATCCTATTCTAGTGTGGGACTATTTAGCTTGACGACTATGCTAGCCATTTTCACGTATTGCTTCAGTTTTCTTCATGTGGTCCAAAAGTTTATCTTCATCTATGAACCATTTATATTTTGGAGAAAATTCAGTATGTTTTGCAAGGCGTTTTTCAACTTGCAATAAACGATCAGTGGGTGTTTTCTTTGAACAACCCAATGGCTTACATGACAATTGCCCGATATTGAGATTAATTCTTATACTTTATATCTTCGATGTGGTTGACGTGAATTAGTTTCGGTTATAATTTAATCGCATTATTTTTCTTCTTCCATCAGCCCCATAAAGTCAACGAAACCAGTTATGGTTGTTACCATGCTTGCTGCATTAGCACTAGCGTTCAATCATCCGGTGTATAGATTTGTCATTATTATTATTATTCCGGTTATACTTCTGAAAACCACAACTTTAAGTTTGAAGTTTGAGATAAAACTCGGACTTATAATGATTTCTGCGGTGCCGTGCGCTATTCCTGTTTCTGTTATAGATCAATACCGGTAATGTTTGCTTAAACTAGGATTTTTGGCAGTTCAGTTTGGCTTGAGAGCCTGGATCAATGAGAGCGCGAGGTAAATGTTGAACGATGGAGTCTATTATGTTGGTCATGGCGGGTGCTAATAAGATGCCGCGTTGTACGGAGCTGAACTCTCACTGTGCAAGCTTGTCATGGTTAGAGGTTCCAGTTTCTTTGATGGTTCTCTGAGTATATCATGAAGTAAGCTGTGATGAGCGCCATGACTTTTTCACATTTATTTTTGCAGATGTTTGGTCCGTGGTGTTTCCGTAGTAGTTTCTTACACTGATATAGGTATGAAATGTTTGCATCTAGGTAATTCATTCTCTTTATTACAATAAGTATAGTTAAGGATGATCATATAGCAAAAGATCTTCTGGTAAAGTTTTTCATAATGTTGATAAACTTGTTTAGAAAAATTTAAAAAAAATCTCTAGCCATACATGCGATGACTTTCAGCATCTAGTTTCCTCGTTCAAATACCATTTACTAAGGCACGCTAGTGTTCTGCTTAACCCTGGACCCGTGTACTATGTAGTTTCTTAATAATTGTGTACTGGGGTACTCAGTGTCCCTATGTAATTATGTAATTTATATATAAATTTTTTATTGAACAGACATATTATATATAATAATGATAAAAATAAATAAGTTTAACCGTTTGAGTCCCAGATGGTATTGAAAAAACATTGTCAAAGAATACTAAACACGCTGACCGCGCTTTCTCTAAATGAGTACGAAAAAACCCAAGCAGCGCGATAGCGACTGTTTTATTTTATATCGATTAATCCCAATCGGAGCATTTCGCTGTTGGAATAATACAGTATCGATTATGATGGGATTGGGTATGTTGGATGGAAATGGGATTATTAAATGATTTTTGGAAGAAGTTCTGGAATATGGCCACGTGGGACGGATTATTAACAATTATTAACTGATTATGTTGGTAATAATAATAAAGATACACAACGACCAGTCACCCCTCCCTGACCTCTCGCGGGGAGTCACCAACAACATTATTATTATTTTTTAAATATAATTCCAGGGAATTATAAACAAGGATATTAAAGATTAAAGATTAAAAAAAAGAAAATGGCAAAAATAAAATTAATGTTAATCGAAATAAAAAATGTATTAAAAGAGCTATGATTATCAAAATGAAGAGGCTGAAGCTATATGTACTAAATTTAGGAGAATGATACCGCACCGCAAAAAGGAGAGAACGCCCGTTGGTCTGCTTAAAGCAAGCAGATTTAAATCTAGTAATGACAGAAAAAAAATTAAAATAAAAAGAAAGAGAAAATAAATAATAAAAAGTAAAGATAAGTTAAGAAAAATTAAATGAAGCGCAATTTTTTTTTTTTTTTTTTTTTATACAACTTTATTGATATGGCTACTCCTACTACAATCTTAAACATTATTAATTCATTAGTAAGGTTGACATTAGTACTTATGAGATAAGCATAAACTTGTGTGGGTCTGCTGGACCAGTGTCCAGTTTCCTTGGTGTATAATTTTCATACGGTTAGCTCATGTGGTTTGATTCGTTTGAGCCGCCTTACTTCGTTTGTACTGTCCAGTAGTTGTACGGCCTCAAGATTGGTGTGGGTAAGAAGTCTCTTTTCATGTTTTATGACACATTCGCGGATAACGTCATCTATCAATTGTATTTCTAAATCATTGTGGATTTCCTTGTTAGTCATAAATCAGTAGGCGTTGGTGACCATTCGATGAAATTTATTTTGGCTTCGTTGTATAATGTCTCTATTGGATTTATGTGTACAAATGAAAAACAATTTATCAAAATCAAAGATAAATAAACAAAGTTCAAAATCAGAAGAATGAAAGATTATTTTTTCTACCACATTTTCATATATAAATAAATAGTATCAAAAAAAATTTAGAAAAAAGAATTTTCATAGGATTTGTACGAAAGTTTTTTTCGTGTTTACGCTTCTTGGGCTTGCATACATACAAACATACATGTATCAGTTATAATTACAAGTGCACTTATAATACTTCAGGTCACACTGTGTGCCATCAAATTTATGTCTACAGTTTATTCTTTGAACTGTGGATGGCAGTCATATTCATAAAAAGAATAAACGAAAATAAACAGAAAAAAAATTACACGAGTGCAAAAAGTAAGGTTATGTCTGCTCGTAAATACCACGAAATGTGTACACATTTTATACCTGTTTACATATTAACCACAATTTAGAATGCATATTTTTATAATAATATTATGAATTAATACTTACGAATAGTTTTTTATTAAATTTTTAAATATACATAATTATTAAATATAATTTTTGTTAGTAATATAACAGCTTAAAGCTAAACACAGAATAAATCAAAACAAAATCTTTTTAATTTTAGTGCTTCCTATAATGCTGCAAAAGAAAGAGCTGACGACATAAATTGACGTCATATAGCAAAATTTTTAAAGCAGCGTGGCCTGTTGTATTCTAGGTGCACTGTGAAAGTGCTTTCTATAATTGTACTAGTCAGTGACAACATTAATTTTTTGCTGATGACGTCATTGTAAGTCGACAACAAGATTGTTCAGGATCAGAAGCTGAAAAGAAAAATATTGATTAGTATGGTGTAACAAAAGTAAACAAAATGAATTGTAATTAATGATGGATACTTATCTTATATTTGAAGTTGAATTCCTTTTACTCTTGTCATTTAGCCATATATTTAATAAGTACCTATAATAGTTGAAATTGTAATTAGTTATTAGGAATTTATTTATGAAGTTTGTTAAATCAATTTTACTTACCAGAAAATGTTGAATGAATCAGCTGTTGTGTTGACATTTAGAATTGTCATCATGAATGTAGATAATGTAGGAAATTGTTTATCGACAGTTGATATTGTAAGATAGCGCGCTCTATGTTTGAATAGTTTAATTAATAATTAGCAGCACAAGTATTCAGCATATCGATTTGAATTTAGATTACCGCTTTTTCATATGCTGATAAGCTCAAGCTGTTGAAATTTACTTTTCTCGTTCACTTACCTTTTGACCGCAGAGCAGCTTCATCAATTTTTGATATAAATTAAATTTGTAAATAAAATAAATAATATTATAGTTGTAAACAAGTAGTTGTTGATTTGTTTTCTAAATTATACACTGGAATCAGTTCACATCCGTTCATTGTATGGTCCTTCGAGCCGGATCCACCGATTGATTCCGGCATTTTATTTACTTATTTGTATTTGGAGAAAACACTCTGGAAACCACATTTTTGGCGAAACCGCATGGAACGAGAAACATCCTCAACAAATGGAAACCAAAACGCATTGAGTATAATTTTATTTTCCTAAATTTAACATGAACATTAATAAACATTTAAACATAATTAAAATAAAAGGCTTTCATTGTTATAATTATTTAATTTAACATTAACTATATATTCATATTTGGGTCTGGTTAAATATTACGGTGAACATTTTGTAATACATATCTACCTAGTCGTGTTGTGAAAATAAAAGTGAATATTCAAGCAATCAGTGTTAAATGCTATTGGTAGACTCTTGCGTGCGTTCAAGTGTTTTATTATTTTGTTTCGAGTCATTACAATTGTTTACTGACGTTTCCTCCCTAAGTGGTTTTCCAAATTTGCGTCTGTTGTTGAAATGGATAGCCTGAAAGGAAAAAGATCGTATATTAAAGGTCAGATCACAAGAATCGAAAATTACGCTCGCGTTATTAAAGATGATACATGCGTGGATGATTTAGCGATGAGATTGGAGAGAATCCATCAATTATACAAAGATTTCGTGGAAGTTGAGTACCAGATGCTGGAAATATCTGACGAGGCACCAACGGACATAGAGGCGATCGACTCACAATATTATTCGATTGTCCCTAAGTTGCAAAGTGCTATACGGAAAAGATCTAGTGCGAATCAGCCCACTGTAAATTTAGATCAAACGCTAAATACTTCACAATCTTCTTCGAGTGATTTCCGATTACCTCGCATTACCATTCCCCCATTCGATGGGAACTTTAAGGAATGGCGATCATTTTATGATCTTTTTGGATCCACTGTTCACGAAAACGCTACCCTTGCACCCGCACAAAAATTCCAATATTTAAAGGGACTGTTAAGAGGTGAAGCACTTGCTCTTGTTCGGCATTTTCAAATAAATGACGCGAACTATATAGAAGCTTATCAAAAGCTCTGTAAGAGATACGACAAAAAACGGTACATTGTGGATTCTTTCGTGGAGAGTTTTTTCGATCAACCCCAAATAACGCATGCGTCCGCACAGTCAATTGCTCGACTGCATGATACATGTGACGAAGTAATGCGTGGTCTTAAAGCGCTAGGTCAACAAGCAGAGACTCGAGATCCGTGGCTTATTTATATCGCCACACAAAAAATGGATCCAGAGTCAAGACAAATGTGGAAATTAGAAACGTGCGATATAGAATTCCCAACTTTCGACAAATTTTTAGCCGTGTTAAATAAGCGAATGGATTCATTGCAGGGTACGAAACCTGAAACCGCTAAACGTCAGTCTGCTAAGGAATCTACTCAGAAATCGAAGTCTATGCACACTGCACCAGCAGTACTTTGTGCACTCTGTGGAAAAGACCACAAATTATACGAATGTGCAGAATTCCTTGCATTAGATATTCAGCACCGCAGAGATTATGTAAAAAAACATTCTAGATGCTTTAATTGCCTTAGTGATTCACACATAGTTTATCAGTGTAAATCAAAACGAAAATGTTCTATATGCCAGAAAAAACATAACGTGATTCTCCATTTGGATATACCTACAAATATCTCTACAGTAACCGGTACGACTACCGAGAAAGGAACCACTTGTGGTCATTCTAATTCGGTCATTAATGCAATTCTTCCAACAGCAAAGATTATAGTTGAAGGGCAAAACGGGGATTGGCAGTATTGTAGAGCCTTGCTTGATACCGGCTCACAAACATCGTTTGTTACGGAGGAGTGTTTTCAGCGCCTAGGACTGAAGAAAGCTAATGGTCGGATATTAATACAAGGCCTTAATGACGTTTCATCAGGAGTGTCAAAGGGAGTGGCAACTATTCGAATCAAATCTCGGTTTAGCACCAATTCATACGAGATAACTGCGAAGGTACTGATCGTTCCAAAGATATCATCATATAAGCCAGTAATCAAAGGACTGAATCGTTCACGATGTTTAAGTCGTATTCGACTAGCAGATCCCAATTTTCACAAGGAAGGAAAAATCGATGTACTACTGGGAAGTGATACGTTCTTTGACATAATTTGTGATGGCAAAAAATATATTCAGAATACACAATTGGTTGCTCACAATACGAACTTAGGATGGGTGATTGCAGGAACTGCAGGTGAAGGCCAAGCAGAAAGAGAGGAACTTCCAATTAATCTTCATCTAGATGTCGATCTAACGCTCAGAAAATTTTGGGAGATTGAGGAGATTAATGATGTCGTCCAATACAGCGAAGAAGAAAACTTCTGTCTTGAACACTTCCGGAATACAATCTGTAGAGACAAAGACGGCAGATACGTAGTTAGTCTACCTTTCAAGAATGGCTTGCAGAAATTGGGCAATTCCAAATTGATGGCAGTAAAGAGAATGGGTAACTTAGAAAAGCGATTCGTCCGTGATGCTACATTAAAGAGGATGTATGGAGAGTTTATGGATGAATATGGAGAGTTAGGCCATATGAAATTAGCCAACGATTCAGGATTGGAACAATATTACTTGCCACATCACGGTGTAGCGAAGGAGAGTAGTACAACTACCAAGCTTAGGGTGGTCTTTGATGGTTCGGCTAAGACAACGCATGGGAACTCTTTGAACGATCAATTGGCTGTAGGACCAGTCGTACAATCTACTTTGGTGGAATTGCTGCTTAGATTCCGAACTCACAAAATCATATTCACGGCTGATATCGAAAAGATGTTCCGGCAGATTTGGGTCAATACAAAGGATACAGAGTTTCAAAAAATCGTTTGGAGGAAGGAACCAGAAGAAGAGCTGCGCACTTACAGATTATTAACGATCACATATGGTACAACGTCTGCTCCGTTCTTGGCTACGCAAACTTTAAACCAACTGGCGTCAGATTACCAATGCGAGTTTCCAGAAGCATCAGAAGTACTCAAACGAGATTTCTACGTTGATGACCTGCTGTCGGGAGCAGCTGATATCAAAACTGCACAAAAGATGGTTCGAGATCTAATTTGTTTATTAGGGAAAGGAGGATTCAACCTACGTAAGTGGACTTCCAATAGTACTGAGCTTATGTGTACTATCCCTGAAGCAAACAAGGAGCTACCGCTTATTAACTTCGAAAACGATAGTGAAGCCGTTTCGGTTCTTGGAATGCGGTACTCTCCTACAAACGACACTTTCGAGTTTAAAGTGAATTTAGTAAATCACAAGTTCACCAAACGCAGTATGCTATCAGAAGCAGCGAAGATATATGATCCAATTGGGTGGTTGTCGCCAACTACAGTCAAAATAAAAATCTTATTCCAAAGGCTATGGTTACAAGGGGTTGACTGGGATGAACCGTTACCATATCCAATTTACAAGGAGTACACAGCAATAAGAAGTACATTAAGCAGATTGGAAGATATTCGAATATGCAGATGGTTATACAATGAGGGTCAAGAGTTGGAACTGCACGGGTTTGCAGATGCCTCTGAGTTAGCTTACGGAGCCGTAATTTACAGTCGAGTAAAGACGACAGATGGGTATAAGATAAATATACTTACGGCAAAGACAAAGGTAGCACCAATTAAGACTATCAGTATTCCACGGTTGGAACTTTGTGCTGCAGTGCTGCTAACCAAGCTATTAGCGTCAGTTGTGAAAACGTACCAAGATAAATTTACTATTAGCTATCGACTATGGACCGATTCAACGATTGTGCTAAATTGGATATCGTCCTGCCCAAGAAGATGGCAGACTTACGTAGCTAATAGGGTCTCATTAATTTTGCAACAAACTAATCGCCAACAATGGAGCCATATATCATCATCTGACAATCCAGCAGATTGCGCTTCGCGTGGAATACTTCCTGATGAATTGGTCAACCACAGTTTATGGTGGAATGGTCCACAGTGGTTGAATAAAGCAGACATTTTTTGGCCAAATCAGTCAAAACTCAATGAAGAATTTCCAGAAGCAGCTTTGAAAGAAGAAAAACATTCAGCGGTCGTATTGTTGAACATAGAAGACAACAATGATTGGTTGTCTGGTCTCGTAAAACGATGTTCCAAATTTTATAAAATAGTTTTTGTGATTGCACGAATAATACTACTATTTCGGAAAAGGTTATCAAATACAGCATTCGAGGGATTAAAATGCTCACAAATGAATAATGAAGCCAAACGTGATGCGTTCACCTGGCTCATTCGAAGAGTGCAGTTAACCAGTTTTGCATTTGAAATAAATGCTCTCGCGAACAAACAATTAATCAAACGAGATTCAAAACTAATATCTCTCTTTCCATTCTTAGATAATACTGGTCTTTTGCGAGTTGGCGGCAGGTTGTGTAATGCAGATGTTCCGTATGATGTAAAGCATCCAGTCATACTTCCGGCCTCACATCGAGTAACCACTTTGGTGATTAGAGATGAACACCTCAAACAACTACACGCGGGTCCGACACTACTGATTTCAGTTCTAAATCAAAATTACCATATCCTACGATGCAAACATGAAGTACGACGAGTTCTTAGTCAATGTGTTAGATGCGTCCGACTAAAGGCAAAACAGCAGCAGCAACTCATGGGTCAACTACCACAGCATAGGGTATCATGTCATCGACCGTTCTTTACCACAGGGGTGGATTATGCTGGGCCATTATTCATCAAGGCATCCCGTTTGCGAGGTGCAAAAACTATAAAGGCATACCTGGCTCTGTTCGTGTGCATGACCACAAAGGCGGTACATTTGGAGTTGGTTAGTGATATGACGACGGAGGCATTTTTGGCGGCTTTGCGTCGTTTCCATGCAAGACGAGGAATATGTGGCCACATTTATAGCGATAATGGTTCGAATTTTGTAGGCGCACAACGAGATCTACGAAGGTGCTTGTTAATGGTCGAGAAGGATGCAGTTCTAATAAAGTATATTACGTCTCACAACGTCAAGTGGCATTTTATACCGCCAGGTGCTCCAAACTTTGGAGGTCTATGGGAAGCGGGCATAAAGTCTGTTAAATATCATCTAAAACGCGTATTAGGGGATACGTTGTTTACATTTGAAGAGATGACCACTTTGCTTACCCAGATTGAATGTTTGCTTAACTCCCGACCACTGAGTGAGATGTCAAAAGAAGATATGGATCCTCTAACTCCTGGTCATTTCTTGGTTGGACATGCGATGACATTAATGCCCGAATCAAATCTGTTGAACATCAAGGCGAACCGGTTGTCGCGTTGGCATCATATACAGCGGATGGTCCAGCATTTCTGGCAACGGTGGCATACCGAATATTTGGTAACATTACAACAAAGAACCAAATGGAAAATAGTGTCTGAAAATCCATTACCCGGAGAACTTGTAGTTGTGATAGACAAGGATGTTCCACCAGCTAAATGGCTAATGGGCCGTATTACTGAAACCATTCCAGGTCAAGACGGTTTAGTACGAGTGGTTGTCATCAAAACCAAATTAGGCCAAATAAAGCGGCCAATATCAAAAATATGTATTTTACCTGCTGGCTCTGGTGAGCCAACCGGCGCGGGATGTTCAGGATCAGAAGCTGAAAAGAAAAATATTGATTAGTATGGTGTAACAAAAGTAAACAAAATGAATTGTAATTAATGATGGATACTTATCTTATATTTGAAGTTGAATTCCTTTTACTCTTGTCATTTAGCCATATATTTAATAAGTACCTATAATAGTTGAAATTGTAATTAGTTATTAGGAATTTATTTATGAAGTTTGTTAAATCAATTTTACTTACCAGAAAATGTTGAATGAATCAGCTGTTGTGTTGACATTTAGAATTGTCATCATGAATGTAGATAATGTAGGAAATTGTTTATCGACAGTTGATATTGTAAGATAGCGCGCTCTATGTTTGAATAGTTTAATTAATAATTAGCAGCACAAGTATTCAGCATATCGATTTGAATTTAGATTACCGCTTTTTCATATGCTGATAAGCTCAAGCTGTTGAAATTTACTTTTCTCGTTCACTTACCTTTTGACCGCAGAGCAGCTTCATCAATTTTTGATATAAATTAAATTTGTAAATAAAATAAATAATATTATAGTTGTAAACAAGTAGTTGTTGATTTGTTTTCTAAATTATACACTGGAATCAGTTCACATCCGTTCAAAGATGGCAGCATAATTAAGTAAGAATAATAAATTTCACAAACTTAACAAAAATCTAAATTATTTTATAATAAATTAATAAATTATGAACAATTTAAGTTTAATTGATTTTTTAATTCTTAAATTGAATTTTTCCTATCCATATAACGTAATACGAAGTTTTAGTGTATTCCACTACAAAAATACATATAAATACAACCGTGAGAGAGCAGAGAATATTATGTATATCCCTTTTCCGGCCAGACTTTTTTTCTTATGTCTGTAAAACATTTAGGGGACTACCTAGTTTTGGTTTCCTGTTACACGCTGTTACACTGTTATCTTAAATGTTACGTTAAATTGTTGCGTTGATTACGTGACATTTTAACGTAAAATGTTATACAGAAAAACCTCGATTTAACGGACTAATTGGGGAGTCCGTTAAATCCGATTGTCACTTAAATCCGAATGTTTTAAAATAATTCAAACTCGATCGAATTTAATCTGGGATGGAATTCAGGCATTTCTTAGCCGATTATGTCGGGATTGGTTAAGTCAGATGGAAATGGGATTCTTAAATTATTATAGAAAGAATTTCTGGAATATGGCTACCTGGGACGGAACTCGATCAAATCTTAACCGATTATGATGGGATTGGGTATACTGGATGGAAATGGGATTCTCATGCGAGTTATGCTGCTCAGCGGTCTTGCATTATTAGCTTAGTCACATTGTAACTTGTGTTAACCATCCTAGAGGTTCGAAGAGTTTTCCGCTGTCAGAAGGCAGGCTGCTAGAGTTCATTGTTTTTAATGACGGAAGGGAGATATGAAATCAAAACTATCTATCATTGGATTCCAGTTTATTTTCAGTATCATCGAATTTACATTTAAGGATTCCATTGTACCAGATCCTATTCTAGTGTGGGACTATTTAGCTTGACGACTATGCTAGCCATTTTCACGTATTGCTTCAGTTTTCTTCATGTGGTCCAAAAGTTTATCTTCATCTATGAACCATTTATATTTTGGAGAAAATTCAGTATGTTTTGCAAGGCGTTTTTCAACTTGCAATAAACGATCAGTGGGTGTTTTCTTTGAACAACCCAATGGCTTACATGACAATTGCCCGATATTGAGATTAATTCTTATACTTTATATCTTCGATGTGGTTGACGTGAATTAGTTTCGGTTATAATTTAATCGCATTATTTTTCTTCTTCCATCAGCCCCATAAAGTCAACGAAACCAGTTATGGTTGTTACCATGCTTGCTGCATTAGCACTAGCGTTCAATCATCCGGTGTATAGATTTGTCATTATTATTATTATTCCGGTTATACTTCTGAAAACCACAACTTTAAGTTTGAAGTTTGAGATAAAACTCGGACTTATAATGATTTCTGCGGTGCCGTGCGCTATTCCTGTTTCTGTTATAGATCAATACCGGTAATGTTTGCTTAAACTAGGATTTTTGGCAGTTCAGTTTGGCTTGAGAGCCTGGATCAATGAGAGCGCGAGGTAAATGTTGAACGATGGAGTCTATTATGTTGGTCATGGCGGGTGCTAATAAGATGCCGCGTTGTACGGAGCTGAACTCTCACTGTGCAAGCTTGTCATGGTTAGAGGTTCCAGTTTCTTTGATGGTTCTCTGAGTATATCATGAAGTAAGCTGTGATGAGCGCCATGACTTTTTCACATTTATTTTTGCAGATGTTTGGTCCGTGGTGTTTCCGTAGTAGTTTCTTACACTGATATAGGTATGAAATGTTTGCATCTAGGTAATTCATTCTCTTTATTACAATAAGTATAGTTAAGGATGATCATATAGCAAAAGATCTTCTGGTAAAGTTTTTCATAATGTTGATAAACTTGTTTAGAAAAATTTAAAAAAAATCTCTAGCCATACATGCGATGACTTTCAGCATCTAGTTTCCTCGTTCAAATACCATTTACTAAGGCACGCTAGTGTTCTGCTTAACCCTGGACCCGTGTACTATGTAGTTTCTTAATAATTGTGTACTGGGGTACTCAGTGTCCCTATGTAATTATGTAATTTATATATAAATTTTTTATTGAACAGACATATTATATATAATAATGATAAAAATAAATAAGTTTAACCGTTTGAGTCCCAGATGGTATTGAAAAAACATTGTCAAAGAATACTAAACACGCTGACCGCGCTTTCTCTAAATGAGTACGAAAAAACCCAAGCAGCGCGATAGCGACTGTTTTATTTTATATCGATTAATCCCAATCGGAGCATTTCGCTGTTGGAATAATACAGTATCGATTATGATGGGATTGGGTATGTTGGATGGAAATGGGATTATTAAATGATTTTTGGAAGAAGTTCTGGAATATGGCCACGTGGGACGGATTATTAACAATTATTAACTGATTATGTTGGTAATAATAATAAAGATACACAACGACCAGTCACCCCTCCCTGACCTCTCGCGGGGAGTCACCAACAACATTATTATTATTTTTTAAATATAATTCCAGGGAATTATAAACAAGGATATTAAAGATTAAAGATTAAAAAAAAGAAAATGGCAAAAATAAAATTAATGTTAATCGAAATAAAAAATGTATTAAAAGAGCTATGATTATCAAAATGAAGAGGCTGAAGCTATATGTACTAAATTTAGGAGAATGATACCGCACCGCAAAAAGGAGAGAACGCCCGTTGGTCTGCTTAAAGCAAGCAGATTTAAATCTAGTAATGACAGAAAAAAAATTAAAATAAAAAGAAAGAGAAAATAAATAATAAAAAGTAAAGATAAGTTAAGAAAAATTAAATGAAGCGCAATTTTTTTTTTTTTTTTTTTTTATACAACTTTATTGATATGGCTACTCCTACTACAATCTTAAACATTATTAATTCATTAGTAAGGTTGACATTAGTACTTATGAGATAAGCATAAACTTGTGTGGGTCTGCTGGACCAGTGTCCAGTTTCCTTGGTGTATAATTTTCATACGGTTAGCTCATGTGGTTTGATTCGTTTGAGCCGCCTTACTTCGTTTGTACTGTCCAGTAGTTGTACGGCCTCAAGATTGGTGTGGGTAAGAAGTCTCTTTTCATGTTTTATGACACATTCGCGGATAACGTCATCTATCAATTGTATTTCTAAATCATTGTGGATTTCCTTGTTAGTCATAAATCAGTAGGCGTTGGTGACCATTCGATGAAATTTATTTTGGCTTCGTTGTATAATGTCTCTATTGGATTTATGTGTACAACCCCATAGCTGCGCACCATACATCCATATTGGTTTGAAGATAGTCTGGTATACCAGTCTTTTGCAATACAGGTTCATTTTGGAATGATGTCCAATTAACCAGTACATTTGACGTTGTTTCAATCGTATCTGTTCAGCTTTTTGTCTCACGTGATGTTTCCAGTTGAGCCTTGAATCTAAATGCAGACCAAGGTATTTTGCCGATTCAGCCTGCGGCACTTGCACCCCTTTGAGGTATATATGAAGAGTGTTATTTTTATGTCGAAGCGTAAATGTCATATAGGTGGATTTGAGCTAATTCAGTGCGATTTTCCAGTCAATTGTCCATTTAGTAACGTTGTCCATTGCTCGTTGAAGGTTTTCCACTGCTCTTGGTTGAGATTCGTCTACTGAAATAATTACAGTGTCGTCAGCGAACGTGCCGATGAATGTTTTATTCGTTGTATGGTATGTCCGCAGTATAAAGAAGGTAGAGGAGTGGACCCAATACGCTTCCCTGCGGAACTCCCGCAATCGCTGGATAAAAGTCAGAACATGTTTCTTCATGAATGACTCTGAATTGGCGATCAGAGAGGTATGATTCAAGCAGCTGGCAATAGTTTTGTAGTAGCATTTTGCTCATCTTGAATGTCAATCCCTCATGCCAAACCCTATCAAAGGCCTGGGATACATCCAGAAATACGGCGGGCAATATTTCTTTTCTTCTAACGCTTGCTCTATTACCGCAGTTATTCGATGAACTTGATCTATTGTGGAGTGGTTATTCCTGAATCCAAATTGAAAATCAGGAACGTTTACCATTGGTTTTAGACGTTTTAGTAGCAGTTTCTCGAACTGAGAAGGTTGGAAGCAGTGAGATTGGTCTGTATGATGTTACTTCTTCATCTGGTTTACCTGGTTTCTGTAGCATAATTATTTGGGCCATTTTGAAGCATTTGGGTACATACGTCAATCTCATACAGGCATTAAATAAGTATGTGATCAAGATGATTGCTTTACGTGGAAATTCCTTGAATAGGCCAGGTGATATTTCATCAATTCCTGGTGCTTTTTTATGATCAAGATTTTTGTCGATTTCTTCAGCAATTTCCATTGGCGTGACCCTTTTAAAGTCCTAATTTTTTGATAAACAGGTGTTACATCAATGTTGGATTGAATGTCATAGGGTTGGGACACTGCTGCTAGGTGTTGAGCAAAGAGTTCCGCTTTTTCTTTGTCTTGTCGAACCCATCTGCCTTGAGCATTCCTTAAAGGTGGTACTCGAACTACAGGTCATTTAAGAAGCGTAAATGGGAACAAAAAAAATGTTAAAAATTATAAATACTCGATAGAGTATTTAAGTCAAATCGTTAAGAAAAAAGTTGATATAAAAATAAAATAAAAATTAAGTTTATTGGTTTGTCAACTGGTAGCGAATAATAACTTCTTAATGGCGAATTTGCTAATGTGGTAGTCGAATTGTTCGAAATATTAGTAATTTATTAGTCTCGCGCAGCATTCTTGTAACAGGCTCGTTCTGGCTGTAGGTGGTTCTATGAGGAGTAATTCTGTAAGCTGATATCGTTCTCAAACCACGAGCATTTACGTTAAGATTTACCTTTTCGAGTAGAGCTGCAGAATCTACACTGCCAGATAAAACTTGATGAATGAAGACGATGTCTGCAACAGATCGACGCTTGCTTAGTGGCTTTAAGTTAACAAGCTCCAAGCGGTCGAGATAAGGAGGCAAATTGTAAACGTCCACCCATGGCAATCCACGCAGAGCAAAGCGCAAGAATCTACGTTGTACCGCTTTAACTCTTCGTGTGTGCACTTCATTGTATGGGGACCAAACCTGACTAGCATACTCGAGAAGGGGCCGAACAAATGTCATATAGAGAGCCCTCGTAACATAAGGGTTCAAAAATTCCTTAGACCAGCGGTTCACAAATCCAAGCGAAGCGTTTGCTCTGTTGACAATAAAATCGATGTGATCTCTAAAGTTAAGTTCGCGGTCACAAATTACCCCTAGGTCCCGTATGGTTAAAACTTTTACGACAACAGCACTATTGATGGTATATTCACGACTAATGGAATTTGTGCGTTTTCTTGAGTATGTTATGCATTGGCATTTACTCACGTTCAGATCAAGATTATTTTTAGTATAGCAACCATCATAAAGTTATTGAGGTCATTCTGCAATAGGTTAACATCGGTGGAAGTTGAGATTTGTCTGTAAATTTTCATATCGTCTGCATAAATAGAAATTGACGAGTTTTTGATCATGAAATCGACATCATTGATGGACAAGATGAAATAAATAGGTCCAACATGACTGCCTTGTGGTACCCCGGAAGTAGCTATAAAAGGAGCAGATATGGATGACCTGAAGATCACCTGATACCTACGTTCCCTAAGATAAGAGTCCACCCATAGTAAGAATTGAGGTCCAAAAACAAGCGCCCGGAGTTAAAAAAAATTATCTAATGGGAAACCTCGTCAAACGCCTTGCTGAAATCCGTAGTAATAACATCATCTTCCTTTCCACATTCCATAACGTTCAAAGTATAAGAAACAAATTCGGTTAGATTGGTTGTAGTAGATCGCCCTCTGAGGAAGCCATGCTGATTCATTGAAAACAATGTTTTACATTGAAAGTAAAGGGAATCGTACACAATACTCTCGAATAACTTGGGGATACAGGATAATGGTAATGGGTATGTTGGATGAAAATGGGATTATTAAATGATTTTTGGAAGAAGTTCTGGAATATGGCCACCTGGGACGGAACTCGTTCAATTCTTAACCGATTATGATGGGATCGGGTATGTTGGATGGACATGGGATTCTTAAACGATTTTTGGTCATATTCCAGAACTTTGCTTACTGCGCAGTTAATAATAAAATCACGTTTCTTTTAGTGTTACTGGCATAACTGACCAATTGCAACCTCGCGAGAAACAAAATACAGAACTATATGGTTGCCAACTCCTTTTGAACTCCTTCGCTGGTATAGTGTGAACGGCATTGGCAATTGTGGTTTGACGGCATTTATACTACCAATTACGGTAGTATTCAGAGTTTTTAATTCTACAGCTAACGGCACAGATGTGAAAAATTTGTCCATTGTGATATTGAAACCATGATCGAGATATCTTTGTGATAAGCGTAGCATAAGTTCATATGATACTTCTTGTGTTCGGAGAAACGGGTAATACTAAATCCAACTTCCCAAAAAAATACACCATAGATATTCGTACTCTTATATTATATAGAAACTCATCGTTAATGAAAATTTTCTATTACTGAAAAACAAAATTGTAAACCAAATTATTTTCATGTTTAGGGGAAGAACCAAATTATACATTTTGTACCGAATAAAACACCACTACTGTTGTATATAAAATCTTTCGTAATCTTACATGGGGGTACTGAGTGCCCTAGTACACGATAACATGTGAAAAACTTCAAATCAGCGGCAGCCATTAAAACAGCAAAGAACTGGTAACCGTTTCTTACTTTTGTGATCACTGTGAGCACATTTTCTGAAAATCATGTATAATAAAATGAACGAAAGGAAAACTAAGAGGAAATTGCGGTTTGAAAATGCTTTGGGGCATTCAATACCAACTACACGGGTCTAAAGTTAAACATCTGAGTTGCACAATGCATGTATGCATGTTCGTAACTTGTAACATGCCCTCAAACCAGCGAGAGCACACAGCACATGTGTTTCTCATTTGATAGTTCTTTATTGTTATGTACAGCTTTACTGAAGAGACTGTAGAGAACTGTCAACTGCTTAATGCCGCTATAAAACTAGCGAATTTCTTTTATTTTTGGTGTTTTTCCCCTTTCCAGTGTTGAAATCTATTTTGAGAATTTGGTGTAGCTTGATTGCGATTAACTCGTATTCTTTGTAGTTTGTCGAAGAGATTTGTCATAAAATACTCCTTGGTTTCAAATTCTCTGTCTGCGTGTACTAAAATTTAGTCATGCTTATTGTTGAATGAATCCCAACAGCAACTGAATGTTTTAATTTAATCTTACAAATACACCTTGCTTAGTTTGTTATTATCCCAGCAAGATTTTTCCGATAACTTTTCATTTGAGACATGTCTCCCGAAAGCATAAATGCGATAAGCTATTCACAATGTATTTTATAAATATCCGCATTGCGGCAGATATTCAGAAAATGTACGCAATTCAATTGAAATTGACTCTTTGCTTTCTAAAGAAAGAACGATAAAAAGAAAATTAGAGTGGAATCCTTCTTGCGATATGTCTACCGAAAGCGTAAATGCGAAATGCTATTCGCAATGAGTTTTAAAAGTTAACGCTCTGCGATATATTTTCAGAAATTGTAATCATTAAAATTCGCTAGGGCATTATAATTATACTTTGTATGTAAGCTCAAAGTATTTTCAATCGTTTTGTAATTTAGTCAGTTTAGTCTGATGAGACGACCGAATTTTTTAATATAAATAATTCAATGTTTCATTAGTTTGAAACCAAACTATCAATGCCTTGGTAAACTCACCTTGATGTAAATTCACACTATCAGAATGACCCAAAATTTTCTGGCTACTTTCAAATTAACCAAATTTTAAGCTTGGGGCGAATTAAAGTTAATCTAGCGACAACATTTGAGAATTACACTACCGCTCAAAAGTGTTTAGGCACCCCTTTTTTCATGTATTATTGATACAGTATTATGTTTACGAAACAACATTTGAATAAAATGAAATACTTTTCTGAAACGCAATTTCATTATATAACCACCAACGATATACGGTTAATTTTACTACCCTCTACCTGCGCTTGGTTGAATTATTGTAAACTGTTTATTACGGTACAATTACAATAATAGTCTGTAGGAATTTCCAGAAAAATTTATCAGTCTGGTTTATTCTAGGTAATGATTTTTAAATTGATTTTTTGAAAAGATTTCAGTGAAATGAGTCAAATAGGATCAGTTGCAGTCCGATATTTACACTGTTAACATCGTAAGCGAAATATCGAGTGACAACTTTTTAAAATGCCTCCAAGAAAAGAGCCAAGTACTGAAACACGTACGCTTATAATAGCTTACCATACAGCTGGCATAAGTAATTGACAGATTGCCAAAAAAATGGAATTAGACCACGATACGGTCGATTGTAATGTTAAAAAATATCGGAAAAGTGAAAGTTTTTTTAATAAAAGACGTAGTGGAAGACCAAGAGCGACAACATCTGTAGATGATCATAGAACAGTGATTACTAGCAAGACGAATAGACACAAAACAGCCCCGGAAATAACCGCAGAATTAAATGTTGGTCGCGCAAAACTAGTTAGTGTTTTTACGGTTAATCGTCATCTACAGGAATCCGGACTCCATGGACGTGTTGCTATTAAAAAATCATTACTAGTAAACAAAATAAGCAAAAGCGACTTAAATGAGCCCGTGAACATCAACATTGGACGATAGAAGATTGCAACAAGGTTTTATGGACGGGTGAGTCCAAATTTGAATTTTCGGTACCCGAAGACTAATATTCGTGAGAAGATCTTTTTGTGAACATGCCAGTAAAGAGTGTATTGCCGCTACCGTAAAGCATGGAGGCTTTTCAGTGATGATTTGGGACTATTTTGCTGGTGGTCCTAGTGTTGTAGGCGATGTTGTGAAATTGACAGAATACTAAGAAAAGAAGAGTACCGACAAATTTTGGAGCACCACTCAATACCTTCAGGAATTCGACTTTTGAGTCAAAATTTTATCTTTCATCAAAATAATGATCCAAAACATTCATGTAAATTATATAAAGGCTATCTTCACCATTTAGAGGATGAAGGAACAAATAAAATTATGGAATAGCCTCCTCAGAGCATTGACTTGAACCCTATTGAGTTACTATAGGAAGAATTGAACCGGGAAGACAGTAATCAGCTCCAACATAAGCTACTATTATGTGGAACAAACTTTAATCAATTTGGAACTCAATAACGCCAGAAACTCTGGCAAAACTTATTGCGAGAATGCCTCGACTGTGCGCTGCGATTTTTCAATCAACAGTAGGTCACATAAATGAAAGTAAAATTTAAATTGAGCATTTTAATTTTGACATTTATTTAGTATATTACCATTAATAAATGTGTGTATGTATCTAAAAAATACATATTTTCATTTTTTTACTGAGTTTTTATATGTTTTATGCTGTCCTTGGCAGTGCCTAAACTATTTTGAGCGGTAGTGTATATGCGATAGATGGGTGAGTATATCCAGCTTATTCTCCGAATTTACGAAAGTTTCGTTCTAGGTTGTACCAGCGGTTAACTATTTACCATTGTCAGATTCTGTTAAAGTTAATCTGGCGATAATGTTTGAGAATTATATGCGATATACTGACGAGTACGTGCAGGGTACCCTTCAGTTTTGTGAAAGTTTCGTTCTAAGTAGTACTAGCGAGATTCGACCGATTATCTTTAACTCACCTCGAGAATATTTAAAAAAGATAAGCGCAAGATAAAGTAAAGAAAAATTTCATAGTTTTTCGGGCGTGGAGTCAAAGTTATTCGTTCGACAATATTTACGAATTATAGGCGATATTGCGATTAGCCGCTAGATGAGTATTCTACAGATATTCTACCGATAATCTGCGACCTTGCTGGGTATGTTAAGGCGTATTTCCTGCTCTTTTTAGCTGAGCTTCTGCATCTAACTTTCACTCCAGTTCTGAAGCACAATTACTGACTGAAACCTCAACCAGTCAAACTTAAGAGCTTAAGTTGTGCTCCGTTTTGGGCCACTTAGGAGAGCGGTACGACCACGACCACCAAAATTTTAGAGGTCAGTTGTTTATTTGTGGCGAGAAGCCTATACATTTTTGGTGATTGTAGCACTAACCGAAGTGGTGCAATCGGCGTGTAACTTAGGCTCTTAAGTCTGACTGGTTGAGGCATGAGACTGTGTGCCTCAGAGCGTTTTTTTTTCGACTGAATTGCCGACTAAACTAAATTAATGAGTAGTTATGCTATTAGCCACCAGGTTTTATCATTTAGACTCCTGCTGAGGTTGCTTGACTATTATAGTCGTTGTCATTTCATTTTTTGTTTTCATTATTTTTTTATCGTGTGCATACGAATAAAAATGTCTAAAACTAAATATTCTCATTCTTAAATTTCGATTGTAATTTATAATCACATTCATGAATAATGCGATTTCCATATCCATATTTGTTTTATTTTCACTATATCCTTGATTTTAAATAATAACAAATCGGTGTTGTTGAAAACAATATGACGAATGAAAAGTCATAATTTAGTTTAGTTTACAATCGGAGGCACGGCATATTTAAAAGATACTAGTGCCACCTTTGAAAGAATGATATGAATCAGTCAATAATTTAGTTTAGTCGGTAATTTAGTCGAAAAAATCGCATTCAGGCACACAGTCTAAAAATGGTCTTAGGTAAAACTTTTTGTCTTTGTTTTGAGCTTAGTTTTAATTATGAGACTTTTCGAATTCTGCACTTAGTCTGTAATTCATGTCTTACTTAAGACCATGTTTTAGTCAGTGGCTGTGCTTCAGAATCGGGGTGTTAGTTTCGTTAAAGAACGAAGATCTAAATCCTCCTGGTTTTGCTCACTGTAATTTTATTGGTTACCTCAAACATCTCATTTACCTGGTATTTATCTCGCATACTCAATTGCAGTACTTTATTTTAGAAGCATTGTATCATTTGTACATTAGACTCTTTAACACAACTCCAAAGCTGGATACCATAAGTTCATTATGGCTTTAGCATTTGCCTGTGCAGAATCAATTTGTTATGTATTGTGAGCTCAGAGTTTCTATACCCACCAACCAGTACATTTTCCCGTAATTGATGCCCCCCCCCCTTTTTCTTCTGGATGTGCTCTTTCCATCTTAGCTTAACATCGGGGGTCAAGTCAAAGTGTTTATCTGAATTTGCATGTGGAATTTGTTTTTATTTTTGCTTTATTAATTTACAATTACAATAGGAGAAATTGAATTAAAGGTTGAGTTAAGTACCACGAGAATCCAGTTTAAATTGTTGTTTGTAAAACTGCTTGCAACAGCTAGGATATAGCTATATTTGCTGGTTTACCTGGTTTAGGAATCATAATTACTTCGGCCACAATCCATTGATGTGGAACGTATTTTCTAATGGCTGCATTAATTATTTGAACTAATTAACTCAAACCTTTCTCGGGATTGGGTTTCCTAATTTGCCTATCAATTAAGTCAGAACCTGGAGCTTTTCCGATACTTAAATTATTATTGATTTCATTTTCTTAGTTCCAATAAAGCCACATGTCTTATGTTAAGATCATCAACAGTGGGTCACAGCCAAAATGATGCAAGCAATTTTTATTGTTTTTAAAGTTAATATCCACAAAACAATTATAAATATATATCTATTTTTAATTTACATGTATTATAAGCTTCAGTATTAATTATTAATTTCATAACAAAGCTGGATTGCTGGAGTGGTTAAGATTGATTTCGATGACTTTTATTTCTAACGTTCTATTTGCAGCGTTTTCTAGTAAGTCGGACATCTAACACTACCAGTCACGTATTTGCTACACTACTCAACACATCTCCTACAGAGCTTTGATATATCGGCTTCACTTCTTCAGTTCCGGTGACCGGTGCTTATAACCGTAGCATTTAAATCATCTAGCCAACTCTATTTTTCCCGAATTCGACAGAAAACCCAGCCAATTCTAGCTTTACCCACTTCTAGCACTTCTCCATCCATAGTGTTAGGGAGGCTAACAACCACTGTCTGCGTTCCTTGGTAGGCCTTTGTGAGTCATTTAACAATACGGACACCTTTCATCCCTTCAAACTGTGCTTCCAGAGTCTTTCTTACCACTTTAGATGTGGTAACCTCGTCCATGTCTTTGATCACCGCTAGCGCCTCCTGGGTCAAAGTTTTAACTGATGCATTGCTCCCGATCGCTTTCGTTAGTTGCTCTCTGCGGTCTTCGGCTAGTCTTCTGTAGTTTGTAGCTCCATCAATAGGTCTACACTATAAGTATGAAGTATGCTCGATACCACTTTCTGCCTTTCTTGTTCTGAACCAACTGTCGCATCCTCTAATTGATATAACACGTAGTGTTTATTTCTCTATTATCCGCCATAGATGCCGTGGTATTTCGCTTCTAGTTTCCGCCCTCCTTGTTAATAAGCGTGGGCAACTTCCTTTTACTGGGCTCCACAAATGGTATATCTTCGTTAGTGGCCCCCGTACGTAGACGAACCAAATTTTCCTTCCCTTCATTATTGATCGGTGAAGTTTGGCACTACTTTTCCAAAACATTCATCTTACTTATAGCTGAGACATAAAGCGTGCTAATGGTGCTTCTTGATCTCGCTATGCACATTATTCCTCGGTTTTACGAACTCCACCAGTTCCTCAATTTTTCTTCCAAGCCTGGCTAGCCTTATTTCTTTGATTTCATAGTTAAAACTCCGCAAAGAAGGCGATTAAAAACCACTCCAATGTACTGGTCATCACTCCCTTCTTAAGGGATCTCTGCATTAAGGCACTCTTTCAAACGAGTTAGCAGGTGTTCATCCCTATGCTCAGATTCAGTGCTTCCTCTCTCTTCGTTTGTAGATATATCTGTCACATCGGCCAGGTTTACCACCGTTGCAACATTGCAGTTGCTGGATCTCGACCATTGGGAGCCTGCTTGCTCACTCCCTTCAGCCGTTTCTGGGTTTCCTACACCTTGCACCGTAACTAAATTCACTGCAACTGAACTCATGTTGGATTCTTTGACGAGGTGCGGCCCCTAGCATTTTATACTTTCTGCCAAGTAGATATACAGCCGCCCCTCCTAAGGTACAGTTGCTGACCAAGAAGCCACTCAATGTGAGACAGACGCTCCAGGGTTTTAAGTCACGTAACCCTTAAGTGCATCATTTGCAAGTGACCTGTGTGACCTCCTTCTGACTTCTGCCTCGGTCTTGCTGCCAAATCCGAGTTACCACCGACACTCGCGTGGACATAGTCAAGCAGAGCAGGGATGGAGAGACTACGTCTATAATAGAGTGCGTGTGTGCCTGCGTACTTGCGTATGTGCGTGCGTGCATGCGTGCGTGTGTACCAGGTGTACAAGTATGAAATTTTGCAAGCAACGAACGGTTGAAATCGGTCAATTGTTGTTGGTAACGTTTAGTATTACCCGTTTCCACAGGTTTTAACAGCTCATAATAGACCACGCCCCTCTAGTCCCACCAAACACCAAGCTATCTTTTTTCTGCCAAAGCGATTCGGTCTTGTTGTCAATGTGGATGGTGGACCTGTGTCCACCCATGATTTTTTGCGCTTGAAATACTCAAAATAAATCCACTTTTCATCCCTTGTAACTATACAATGCAAAAACTACTTCCTTTTGTATCGAGCGAGCAAAATTTCGCCCAGTGGCGTGGTGGTCACATGCTTGCTCCAGCGACCGAGTATCCCGGCTTCGATTCCCGGTAGTGACAAGGAAAAATTTTACGGCTGGTTTAGGATCAACGAATTAATCATTCATTATCCGAAATGAAAAGGAGGGATATAGTGCCAGAGAGAGGGAGAGCAAAATGTCACAAGTTGTTTTGCTCTTTTCCATTTGCCTGTCGTTCAACTCATGTGGTACTCATCTTCCAGTCTTCTGAATCTTTCCAATCTCTCGTAGCCGATAGGAAACAGCTTCTGGACCAACGCCCAATTGCTCGGTGAGTTGTTTTTGTGTTTGCGAATCATCTTCGTCCAACATTGCTTGCAATTCCACATCTTTGTATTATTTTGGACTTAATATGGTTCCATATCCTACGGTTCTGAGTAAATCAGAGTGTTACTGTGTCATAGTTGATTTGGTTCTGGCTCATCTGCAAAATGATGTACAAATGTATCGTACTACTTCTGCCATAGTTGTTTCCGTTTCAACATAGTTCTTTACGTTTCAAGCTGAAAATGAAAGAATAAAAGCGTTCTTTTATATTACAACAAAACTAAATTGAAATTATTTAAAAAATAGTGAACATTATTTTATTTAGTCCTTTCATTACTACGGAAATTGCATTCAATAGATTTCATTTAACGAATTATGACAACTTAAAAGAGTGACAATTTGAAATGTCTAAACTGTTAAATCTCAGGTAGTTTAATTTTTAACGGTAAGAAATGAGTGACTAATTCCAAACTCACATAATAATAAATTAAGCATCAAAGGGGTACAAAAGTGATTTTTTCTCGAGTGAAGGAAAAGGGAGTAAAAATCAATATTTTCGCCTGGTTCCAAAAGATATGTTTTCTTCGTCTTCAGTGTTAATTAAAAATATAATTTTTTGTTGAGTATACACAAAATATACCGAGCACGTGACTGTTAAGTAAATACAATAAATTCGGGACGTGATTGGAAGACACTAATCTGAACAAAAACATTATATGACGAGGACGGCACATATCCTATCTGTAACCGTTATAGAGATAGTCACTTTGAATTTCACTCATAACCTAAAATCTATTATAAATTTCTCAAATAAGCGTTTTTTTCTCGCAAATCACCACGCACTTCACCACACTAAAAAAGGTGTGCAAATCTTTAATTTGTCAATGTTTCTTTAAAAATGCATTTAATACGTAATCTTTTTTTGCGTATTTTCTAAATGTTTCGATAATTTGCTGTAATTTTGATCAAGCTTCAATAGTTTTATACGTAAAATGTAAAGAAAACGAGAAAAATTTTATTACGTTTAATGAGTAATAGTTTTAAAGTTATGAGTGAAATTCAAAGTGATTAATTTACAGTAGAACCTTGATTATATTTATAATGGTTACAGATAGGATATGTACCGTCATATAATATTTTGTTCGGATTAGTGTTCTCCATCACCTGCCGAATTTATTGTAATTATTTACGTCACCCTGTCAATTTTGTCTCAATAAGTTGAATTCGTTGCATTTGTTTTTTATTTTAGGATTTTTCAAATTTGAAAAATGGACATGGGAAGTTAAAGTGATATAAAGTGTAATTTTGGTGTAGTCCGAATATTCTTTGTCTATTTTTTTCTTCCTAGGAATTAGGTAAATCTAATTAAAAAAAATCCCTGTTTAAGTAGAGCAGCTTGTATTGAAATTCAACTCAAATTTTCGTATACTTACGCTGTACTTAGCCATTCATTTTCCATATTCGTTTATAAGTAAATATCTGGTAATCCGTTTACATTAGTCCCTAGGGAGTAAAATACGTCATTATTAACTGGCGGTTTATACTATGCTATCATTAAAGCACAGTACAAACCGTCAGTATTTTACTATCGATTTTTCCACAACTAAATTACTGCGTTCTCCAGAAGTAAAAAAATGTATCCGGCCTTTTTGTATAAAAACCGGCATTTTTGTATAAAATGTATCCGGCCTTTTTGTCCGGTATTTTTGTATGAAAAACAAAATCTTACGAAAACAAATCATCGTGCCTCTTGCTTTAGCGTTTAATTATATAGAGATTGATTACAATATCAATGATTGACATTGTAATGATCATAATTCAATAATAACGTTAACAAATTTCAAAGACAAATAACCAAACTATGTATTTGAATTAAAACCGCGTTACAAATGGAAATAAATAAAAACTCAGAAAAGTAAATATCAAATAATCGGGCGATGTTTCATATAAAATATACCACAAAATCGCACAACTATAATATGCAAACTATGTAGGCTTACTTTGTCGTCATCATTGTCAATTAATAATTCTTTACAGATATTTAACTCTAAAATTAAAATAAACAAAATAATCAAAAACGAAAAAGTCTTGCCCACGATAGATTTTTCAATCGGATATACTTGTTACAGGCTTATTCACACATTTATTTACTATACTAGTTAGTATTTTGATTTCATAGCCATAAAAACAGGTAATGTTCATGACTTATGTGTGCTGTATTAATGTATATAGTATTACTATGTTAGTCGACAGATTTCTTATTAATTTGCCCAAAACGACCTTAAATCATATAGACATACATGTTATTTTGTGTTCATTTTAGTTCGATGAGTTAATGACATATTAACAATTTGGTCTACCCGAATACCATTTAGCCTTTAAGGTGGATATTAGATACCCACAATAAATATCTTTTATGTCTTTTTTGTTTATTGATGAATAACGTATTCAATGTTGTTTAGATGCATAATACATTATTATTTTATGGAATTGTTGGATGATTTTTTATTTTACAATTACAAGTTTAATAAAATACGTAATAGAATTGTAGTTGAGAGTTTCTTGGATCTGGATATTTTAGCATATAGACATATTAACATTTCTTCTTCACACATCTAGTGATCTGATCACTAGTGAACAGCACAATACATAATACAACACAAAATTTTGGTTCAATAGTTATTGTGAAACTCAAGGAGCAATCCGAAATTGATCTTCACAAATTAAATTTATAAAATTATCACTATAAGGAAGTTAAAATTCATAAAATAAAACAAGTTTTTATTAATTTAATTACGGTATTGTTGTTGATCAATTGCCGGTTAATATATCAGTCATCTATGAAAAAAATGTATTATTTTACATACACTGCGAATCATAACTATAATATATAATCACTATGTAATTTATTTAATTTATTTAAATGACTGATTTGGAAAATCAAAAAATTTTGATACCAAATACTAAATAAAAATGAATCGTAATACTTAATAATAAAAACCGTTGCATCATTTAATTATTTTTAGGAGAAATCAGATTTTTTTGAAAATAGCATTGTATCATAACTATATGACCACTTTTGATTTTTTTCGCTCAGGGTAATAAATGACAAAATATTTTGTTTTAATAGTTTGTTAAATAGCCAAGTTTTTTGTAGTTTTTTAGAGTTCCAGCTACTTACACATTACGCGCTTCAGAACTGATTTCCAGGAAATTGTGTCCAAGGACACAATCAGTCGGGAAATAAAATAAACACAAACCAATATTTTTCCAAATGTTATTGCTAGACGACTAGCTTGACAGTAGCCCACCGGGCGGATCGTTGTGCATATGTAAGTTTTGCCATTTCCTCAAATTGTCTCCGTAGATTTTGTTCGACGTTGTCAGGACAGCGTAGTCTTACTCTTCCCATATGACGTACGCTGACCGGTTGTTGGTGGAATGCTCTCTTATTATACTTTTTGATGGGGAACTTTGAACGTGGTCCAGCCATCTAGCTCGGTTCGATCTTGTGAATCTGATATTATGCAGTCTCCAAAAAGATTTTTAAATTCGTGATTCATTCGAATCCGATATTCGTTGTTGGTAACCCTAATTGAGTAATAAATCGATTGGATAACCTTTCTCTGAAATGTTTTTTTTAGTAATCTACAGTCATTGGTATTTACGTACAATTCTCACTTCTGAAAGTTGGTACAGGTCTTGCAAGTAATTTGTAAAGTGCGCTTTTACACGACTGCCCTCAATTTCAGCTCGAAAATTGTTCTTAAGGTCTTGAATTGTTTGTGGATTATTGATATAGACTTTATTTTTCAAAAAATTTCAAAGAAAATAATCTAACGGTGTAAAATCGCATGATTTTGGTAGCCAATTGACATCATAATTTCCGGAAATTACGCAATCATCGAACTTGGTTGCCGATAAGTCGAGTGTTTTACTATTTGTGTGACATGTAACACCGTTTTGTTGAAACCAAAGATCATCTAAATCAATTTCATCCAATTTTGGCTACATAAATCCAGTTAACAGACCACGGTAGCGCTCACAATTCACTGTTACGGCATCTTCACGTTAATTCAATTACAGCTATTACTATGTTTCCCGGGTACGAACTAGACTATGGTGTCCGTGTGCTCTACGATCCAGTTGCTACAAAACGTACAACAATTTTGCGAGTTACAGGCTCTGTAAGACGTCCATATTGACCAAAATCATCACGTTATTTACGAAAATACTCGAAATGAACAAACGAAAAAAAATTAGCGAATAATTCACGATTTTCAACAAAGCTGACATCTGTGGCCCTATTTCGACTTTCCCTGGGAATAGGAAATTGGGAAAAATATTTTCATAGTATTTTTGTCTAAATTGTATTTTTCTGGCCTACTGAGGGAACAAGTTTCGTGTTAATATTTTCGAAACAAAATTAAATGGGAAAATATTTGGTGGAACAAAAGTTTCCCAATTCACTTTGTTTTTGTCAATTTTTGCACAAACTTGCTCTTTCAGTAGGTCAGAAAAATATCATTTTGACAAAAATGCTATGAAAATATTTTTCCCAATTCCCTATTCCCAGGGAAAGCCAGAATAGGGCCACTGGTGAACAAAACGCAAATCGCAGTTTGCTATGAAGCAAAGTGGTTTAAAACTGACGAAACAATAGATTTAACAATTATCGTTCCCTTTGTAGACGTAGAAACCAACGCTATCTACATTTGATGGAAATCGCCAATAGTATTAAAAGAGCCACTACTATAATATCATACTTTATTAACAGCTATTATACTTTAATGGCAAATAAGTAGGTGATAATGTAATAAAGTATTTAACTTGAAGTATCTTGTGAAAAGCTAATAAAACACTCCTAAAAAATTACAGAAAAGAATTTCTTACGATCAGTAAGTTTACCAAGTATTTTTATAAAATAAAATGTAAATTATGTTAAGAAGAAATTGATCTGTGGTAAAAATATATTTACATATTTCACTTTATAAATCTGAAAAAAATGGGAACGAAATATTGGTTGTTGTTGTTGGTTTTTTAATAAAATGGCGTTTATTTCATTTGCTGCATACTTCGCTTTTCATAATTTATTTATATTTTAGAATACTATAAGTATAATTTTTACAGAAAATATAAAGTAAACATTTGTTTTTAGCTTACCAAAATATGGAGAGTTAAAAAAGCATTGGTTCAAATCAATTGGCGTCGGGTAAGCAAGATGTACTAAGTAGAAATTCAATTGTTTACTAAGTACTTTTTGAAAAGCATTATTTCATCCCACGGATAAAAATGAATCGCAAGAGTTTTTTAAGAAAATCGGCCATTCTCACCTTATTCATTAACAAAGCAATGTGTTGATTTGACGTCGACAAAAATAGTCTTGAAAATTTCATGTCCCAATTTTAATTAAATCTCAATTCATTATCTTACTGAAAAAAACATGGTTGGATCCTCCGGTTACTCTTATTCTAAATCTATAGATGTCTCTGATGATATTATTGGGGATAACTTTTAAGCATATTTTCTTGGATACCCAATGATACTAAGTGAATTTTCAATTAATGCTATTGAATACATAGCCTGTTAACTCCTTCGCCAATATAAAAAACTTCTAAATAATCCGAAGCAGTATTAAAACGGGATTTGACTGTTGCGGACTTCAAAAACCTAACGCAACTACAATCTAGATCAAAATTGTTCACAACCTAATGAGTGTAAATAATTTCAATGAAGAAGATCAATGTAGTCATTCCCAAAAAGACGGTAATTTGTTAGCTCATTCTATCATAGTATAATACTACGACACCCACATGAATTATTTTTGTAACCAAAGGTCATGTAAATTAACAAAAAGAAACCGATTTCTTTTTCTTTATTACATTTCTAAGGAATGTAAAATAAATACAGCGAAGTTGTTTTAGTTGCATAAATATACAATTTTAAGCCCTGCTTGCCCTTCTTTCATCCTAGATAAGTTATTCTGTTCACCACCATCCTTCATATGTTTGTGGAATATGCCTACGCAGAATATCACATCCAAAAATCGTGCCAAATACTCTTCCTCTTAAGAGGTGCGGAAACGAGTATATTTTTAAATAGCAAATTAAATACAAAACATGACGGGCGTAAATTTTTTTTAATTTAACTGTAATTGTGGTACATACGGATCGTAATAAATACTATTTGAATACACGCAACTTCAGGATCTACATATAAATAAAAACTATTATAAGTGTACTTATATGGATGAATAAAAATAATTTTAAATTTATGTAGTTTTAATTTCAACTTCCTAACTTCATTGCATTCGGTCGAAAAAATTCTAAATACGGCCCTGTTGATTTATACGCTTTCTCCTTTTCACTTCAAAGTTGTGACGCTTGACAGTTGTTGCTTACATTCATTCTATATAATATATTTCTACGGGAACGATGTGCAGTTTTTTGCAGAAAAAAACTAGATATAATTGGAATGATTTTGGATTTACGTAAATAGAATCCAATTTTTAGTACTAAAGGATTATCTAAAATGTTAAAAGTGATATTTCAAACTACAAAATCGACATAATTATTATTGTGTTTATAAAATAAGGTAATGTACTAAATTACACGCTAGTACATAATTGCGGACTACTGGAAATAAAAGGATAAAATAAGAACACCTTAAATGCAACTTGCTTAATTCCTAAGAAAATATGGGTATTTGAGCATCCTAAATGTGAAGTGTCAGTACAAATTTTATTTGATTTCATTTGTCTATAATCGATAACATGTTCATTGGCCACAAATCTTTAGTGTAAGTTTCCACCAAGGTTATCTTTGTTATTTTAACAAAAGGATTTTTTTGCGTGATAGTGTTAGTATATAATATTTTCATGTAGCTATTAGAAAAATTTTGACGTTGCATGTCATAACCACAAAATTATTGACATAAAATACAATATTACACAAACATATATATGTATTTTGCTTTTATATAATAAAAATTTAATAAAATGGATTCAGATTATGAAACAGATGTTTGTACGGCCGCAATTGCAATTGTCATCAGTAGTAAAGCAAGTGAGTTGGTGGAGAAGCAGAAGAGAAACAGTCCCATATGGTGGGTTTGACCTATATTTAGTGAAGCAGCCAGAAATAATTATGTGGATCATAATTTGCTTAATGAATGATTCTAAATGACCATGAATCATTTTTTAATTATAACAGAATGTCACCAGCGTCATTTACCAAGCTGCTAAAGGTAATTGGTCCTATGATTTCAAAACAAAATACCAATTATCGAACCTGCATTAATCCCTCCACCAGACTGGCGCCAACTTTAAGGTTCACATCATAATAACTTTGGATATAATATGTTAAATAAGTTATAAATGTTTTTAGGTATTTTGCAAGTGATAATAGCCATAGATCACTGTCATATGCTTTTAGAGTAGGTTAAACCGCAACCAGTCAACTTAAACTAGTTGTGCTCCGTTTTGGACCACTTTGAAGAGCGGTACGACCACCAAAATTTTATAGTTCAGTTGTTTATTTGTGACGAGAAGCCTATAAAATTTTGGTGATTGTAGCACTAACTGAAGTGATACAATCGGCTTGTAACTTAAGCGCTTAAATCTGACTGGTTAAGGCATAAGACCGCCGCTTGTGCTATAATAAGTAACACATTAATAGCAATTCACGAATGTCTCCGAAATACAGTGTTACCGTTGCCCACGGAAAGTGATTGGTTGTCGAATGCAGAATGCGGCTGATGTGCCCAGTATTGTACTGTCCAAACTACTTTTATGTCTGCAATATTAGAAATTTTATTAACAAACATGCATGAAGCCATAATTCTGTAATACATATGCTCGCTTCACTAGCACACTATCCAGGCATCGCAGTTTATTAACATGTTTAGGTTCCAGTAATATTTTAAAGCTGGACCCGCTGGTTTGGACCTTTTCTTTTGAATTTTTATACCTAGTGTACTGATTTCTTAAGTTCCTATAAAGATCCTTAAGTAAATCGGTGTCAAATTCTATAGTTTGGAATTTTAATTTCATGTTCGTGTATACTACATCCCAGTTCTTATTTATTATGCCAGGTGTGCGCTCTTTTATTGGGATGGTATAATCAAATGAAACTGGAGGTCAAACACACAATCCAAGAGTTCACTCTCAAATTCATGTCTGTTACCACTTAAAACAGTTATAATTGTTTTTTCTTTGAAGTATTCCTCCTTTTATTTGAATAAAATCGTCCTCGTTGCCTTCCAAATATTCTTCCTCCAAAAATTCTAACTGTTGAGTACTCTCATCGGAATACATTTTAATTATATTGTATTTTAAATTTGTTTTAGAATTTTTGACTCAAAATAAAACATAATAAAGAAACATTACAATAGAAATCAAAAAATCAAAATATAAATAAACTGAAAAAAACAAATAATTCAAATGTCACTAGGGTTGTCCGTTAAATTTCCTTCAGGGAATTTTAATGGAAAAATACAATCGAAACACATCTAGGCGTTAGTACTGTTTGGTTGCTATTTTCAATGTTTTCTTATATGTGTGTATAAAAAAATTTGTGTTGAGACACGAATTGTTATGGATGTATACTATTCGTGTGAATCGCTTTGTTAAAATAACAAAGATAACCTTGGTGGAAACCTACACTTAGTATACGTACTATGGTGTTGCCCATAGTAAGCCCATAATATTTATTATATGACGAATTTCTCGTCGGTTCATGATTTAATGTCTCGCATGCAAGTCCATTACATGTTTCATAATTAGTTTGATGTCTTTCTAGATGCTTGTTTGATGAAACCTTGATTTTTTTAACGCACGGAATTATGTTCACAATGATCTTGTACACTATTCCATCCTTAGGACGTAATTAGAGAATATATACTATAAAGTTCGTAGCGTAACTGTCGTTGATGAAGTTGATGAATTTTTTGATTGGCTGATTAGGCCTGACATAATTACATACCTCGATTTTTTTACAGAATTTAAATTTTTATGAGTTGTAACAACTGATGGTTTGAAAATAATGAGGTCATCTTCGATTTACCAAAGTAACTCTTTTCAAGTTTATTTGATGTTTTTTGTATAAATAGTTACTCACTTATTACTTGAATGGAAATACTTTTTACTGCAAAATACATGATAAATACGGTAAGTATAATATCTTTAAACTATATTTAGGTAGCACGGAATTTCGTTCTATGTATTTGGCTCATCTGTAATTGCATGCTATGGGCCCTAATTACGGAATTCTATGTATGCTATTACGTTCTAACAAATAATTTTGGACCATTTAGACGTTATGGTGAATTACTAAATTATTTGTTAATCGGAGTATTATCTAATAATATACATCGATCGTTACCACACACAAAAAAATCAAATCATAGGAAAATAACGGGATACAAATTAGAAATTGTTCTCGTTCTTTTAATGTATTTCATTCATTTTCCTGTGATACAGGGTTTCCGTATAAAAGGATCCCACAACATAAACTTGCAAAATATCTAAAAAAAAAAAAAAATGGGCAATCGGTAGGTCCGATAGTAGATGGATGACATGTCAAGCATTTTACGAATATATCCTAAATATTTTTCACCCATTCCTGATAAAAGAAAATATCAAGAAACCAACAGTTCTATTTTTGGGCGGCCAGTCGTCCCACTTATCTTTACCTTTGAGTGAATTTTGTAGAGATAACGGAATTATTTTAACAGCTTTATTACTAAATTTGACCCAACTATTGCAGCCCATGGATGTAGCTGTTTTCCACAGTCTCAAGAGTTCTTGGAGAAAAATAGTATATTCTTGGAGAATGGAAAACGACGGACGTAGTTTAAAACGTAAAGAATTGGGATAACTACTTGAAGGTTGTATTGAATCAACACTCAAACCGGAAATAATTCATAATGGATTTCGTTCATGTGGATTATTTCCGTTCAACGCAAACGCGTTAGATTACGCAAAAATTTTAAAGTCAACGGCAAACAAAGGTTCGGGTGGGCAAACGGATTGGCGACCACCATTAAACCAAGGGAACAAATTTGCAAACTTATTAGACAAATACTTGTGAGTAGCAAATTGTTTCCTTTGAAACACAGCTATTTTCATAGCGTTTCCCGCGATTTTACTCAACATGTTCCCAACTGTTGAGTGCCCTGAAATCGTCCATTATAAAAGAATTATTGAAACCTGTTAAATGCGGTTGTTGCCATGTAGATTGGAATTTTATTCAAAAATGTTCAAATTTTATGTGGCTCTGCGACGTAATTAGCAATCAAACAATTTACTTAGCCTACATTCACAGTATTGTTTTCGATGTTGTTTTGAACTTATCGTGATCCAACAACAAAATATTAAATTTTGATTTTTGGTTACGTAAACTCGTTTTTATTTATTTAAATATTCAATTTCGAACTCTATATAGTCCAATATTGGTTTTCGGTTTGTTTTGTACAACTTGTCAAAAAAAAACAAAAATTGATTGATGCTGGTGAGTTAAAAAAAAATCGATGTATCGATAAGTTTTCAATTTTATTTTTAAAAACAACAAAAAACTATTAAATATATAGATTAAAATCAATTTAACTTATTAATAACAATTTCAAATCCGAATATTAATAAAAAAAAAACATAAAACAAAAAAAAAATATAAACAAAAATATAAATATCGATAAATTTTTTACGAAAACAACAAAAAATTACTACGGCATACATATTTGGTTGTTTTCGCGGTTGTTTTTGGTACACTGTCAATGCACTTAGCAAATATTTTTACTATGGAAACAACGATAACTGTTTTATATGGGAAATGCAACAACCACTTATTACAATCTGAAAACCACATCGAAAACAACGACCAAAACAATACTGTGAATGTAGCCTTACTTTGTAAAACATCAATTTTTAGCCGATAATACCAGAGCCATCTATGATTTTAAAGAGCCGAATATTAAAATGAGAGCTTTATATAGAGGAGAAGCTTTTATTGAGTTTTGAACATAAATTTATGAATAAACAATTAAATAGATCAACTAAATTTTAATTTTATGTTTTTAATAAAATATTCACCAAACACATATTTGAAAATCAGCTTTCATTGTGTATTATTTAGTTATTAAATTTAAACTAAAGCGGAGCATAAATTTAATAATTTTCTATGAAAATGAGCATTCGGTTTAGTTGTGTAAGTTAGTAAAGTGAGTTAATAAAGGGGGATGCCACAGATTTCTCTTACATCTAATTTAAAATTTAGTTTTATAACAATTTAACTTCTTTAGTGAAATCTTTAGTGAATTTTTTTGACCCATACATATCAGAATTTTCGAGTTGAACGATGGATTTAATAACAATCTAAACGATCACATTTATAACAAAATTAAAGAGAAAACGTGAGCAGAAACGAGATTTTATGAATCACCATGTAGAAACAATAATTATTATTCATATAATAAAAAAATTTCATCAAAATTTATTTACTAGAAATGTATACAACATCGTTGACATCGGTGATTTTCTTAATTAAATATTTTTACAAAAACCAACAAAACTAGAAAACTTCAATTTTATGCGATTGCAAAACCGAGCTTTCTGTAATTTCAAAATCCGTTTACAAATGTCTCTTTACTTGAAATTATAGAAAAGAATAAAATAATTAAAAAACTATTTACGAAAATAAACCATTATTAACTTAAGCGTAAAATTTTTAATATGATAATTTAACATAATTAATAAAACTCAAAACACTTATAATTTTTATTTATTATACGGTTCGCGTAAATAAAACGTTTCAACGTTTCGTTATTAAAAAAATAAATAAATTAATTTGCGATGAAAAATCAAATTTTTAACAAGTAACGAAAAAACAGTTTTCGAAGTTTGTTCATCAACCGTTTTGAAATAGAATCCAAAACGCAATAACCCCCATATTACATTACTAGTCCAAAACCATTTGTTACGAACGTTTGTTTTAAAAAATAATGCTGAAATTTTTGATAGAACACTCTATTCGCTTAGAGCGTTTGTGTGGAAGGGAGAACAAAAATACAGGTGCTGCTCGCCGTGTCGAAATTTGGAAATAAATAGGACCTTTTATAAATTTCATTTGACGTCTATATACGAAATAGAAGTGCATACATAATTTTTAAATATGTTTCAGTATGTTGTTATGTTGTTTATTGTAACCTTTGGCTGATTCAAACATCATTGATCGTAAAGGAGATCCATCAGATAATTCTGAAATATAACATTTAATGGGAGCGGGTTTCGGTTTCTTAATTAGAGGATACAACTCATAGAAGTACTTAGACCTTAGAATATTTCTCTTTGTAAGCTGCCGCACACTTGGCTTAGCCGAAATTTATTCAAGTTTTATTACGTTTTATAATAAACATTAAATAATTCGAGAAAGCCATTTTACAAGATGATTTTTACTATATAAATGTTTGTACCTGTCAAATATAAAAATGACCTACTTTATGTAGGCGCAAGATGGCAGTTAGATCAAAGCTCCAAGCGAATACTAATTTCTTATTTTCTTTACATACACATATAAACAAATTCTTGTTTCTACGAAAAAAAATTGTGTTAGACTAATATAAATGTTACCGGACAAGTGGTGCAGTGGTTAAAGCTTCGGCACTTGAACCGGGAGGTACTGGGTTCGAATCCCATCAGAGGCTAGATGCAAATCGAATTTTCATCATCGATTACAATCGGTGATGTTAATAAACACAACTTAGACCCTCTGATGGAGTGCAGAATTCAGCGCCGACCCACCGTCCATGTCAATGTACAGGTTTACATGGAGCTTGCAATGTGCAGTTGGTATACTGTAGAGGTGTGAGTAGGTGAATAGGTGAATGGGTTAATGATGTGGCGTGAATGTGTGGTACCACAATGGCCCAAAAATGGCCTAAGTGTCAACCACTGAAACCTAACCTAATATAAATGTTTTTGCGTTAACTCGACTGTTATAACTCAATTTTAAAACATGCTTTTCCTGAATATCGAAATAAAGGTGTTTTCCAAACGCCGACTTATTACAGACTTATTGATTTATTTGACGCCATCTTGAATAAGTCGAACAAGTCATTCCAATTTATTGTATCGACTTATTTGTGACGTAATAACAAAAAACAAAACGCAATTTCTATTATATGGAAGAAATTAAATTTCTTGACATGTTGGTCGTTGTCACTAGATTTGAAAATAAAAACGGCATGTCCCAATATGCAATGCCGACGGAATTCCATTTACATTCGCGTTCTAAAACCATACTCTTTCTATGGAAAGAACCATGTTGAGTATACAAGGAAATTCGTACTACCCGCCAAAGAAAAGTGTCACAAATTCCAGTGTGGGTGTGAACCCCCTACTAAAAAGAGAAAAAACAAATGAGAAAGTAGGTGGATTTTAAATGGAAATTGGCGTTTTTTCCAGTCTTTTCTATACTGATTTCAGACACTTTTATGCACAAAACAAGAGGCACATGTTTGTATATATTTTCCAATTGGAATAAATAATAAGTTTTATTCGAAATAAAACAAAATTTTGCATTTATTATAAAATCAATATTAATTTTATATTAACATAAATAAACACAATTAAATTTTATAAAACCCCGTAAGCGCCATCCAATTAGTCCAATTTGTTTTTTGATTTAATTTTAATACAAAATTAAATTTTAAGCACGTTCATCATACGTCTTGCTAATTGAATATCCTTCAGCATAGTACACATATACGCACCAATACTAAAGTATTGATTCTTCAAATTTTTTCTAATATTTCGAAGGCAAATACGATAGCTCAATTTTGAGTTTCGACTTGTTATACTTGGGATTTGTAACACATTTGGCATGAATCGCACATAAATTTATATATTCAATTAAACCAAATGCTTCACTTCACGACGAATTTCATGTCATTTCACGTAAACCTACTGTACCGGAACGATAATGATGTATTTTTAACTCAGTTGCTATGGTGTACTTTTACGTGCATCCAATTTTACATCCCAACAAGCACAATTTTGAAAAATAAAATCAATAAAATCGGAAATTTCCATCATTTCATGACGACGCCATTTTAAAATATTTTATTACCTCCTTTTACACCCAAATTTATTGGTCGTAATACAATACGTAATATAATTATTATATATAAAGTATGAAGTAAACATAAATGATTTAAAGATTATTAACTAATTTAAATACACAAAACACAAGTTAACATAATAAAAAATAAAAATCGCGGTAAGCACAAGTAATGTCGTGTTATCCTCTCAAACGCTATATTAAACTGAAGATACAAAACAATAAACAAAAAATAAAAATAAAAACTTTGCGAATAAAAGAGAAAGAAATGTCTTTTTACCCAAAATCAATATTTTTGTGTCTTTGATATTTTGTTGTACGGAATTTAGTATGAAATTTGAGCAGTTTTTTTCACACAGTGGAAAAACTGCATACTGGGGTATTACATTTAGTCAAGACATATTTTTGGAGACATTTCTGTGTAGACGTACTTATTCAAATAAGTCCCCTCGCAAGGTGACTTATTAAGTCGGTGTCCACAAATAAGTCGGCATTTGGAAAACAGACTCGAGCTAAACTTGGTAATGCAGTTGAAGTTTTACTACTTCTGATATTCTGTTTGGATAGCAGTTCCTGTGGGTTTGCGCAAGTGAAATTATGGTGTTAATGGGTATTCGTACTGTGACATCGCATTTGAAGACCTAAGATATGATTGAATTGAAAGTATTAAAAACTTTCTTAGATTTATTAGTAATTTACGTCACATATCTCACCTTTCCGATCGAAAGTGGGTTCTATTATGCATTTGCCTAAAAACGAAGGTGTAGTGTTTAATATTGAAGACATTCATTCTATTAGTATTTTAATTGTCCTATCAAACACAGGAGAAAGGTGATACTATTGCAAATACAACACAACAACAGTCTTAGTGCACATAGTTCTAACCTTTCCGCTATGCCTGATAAGGCGTACTGATTTATAATTTTTATTATGTTGGATTTTCAAATAGCATATGATAGTGTCATTGATAATTGATGGCTTCAGAAATTATGCTTGTATTTTAAATTTTGCAAGACTTTTATTAATTCGATTTACTCCTAAGTTATAGTAATCGTAAATAGTTTGTAAAGTGTTTTACGGATTGTGCACGGTTTTTACATACCAAGTTAAATATTTTAATTTTATGTCAATTTTTACGTATGCAATGTGGTATTTAATGTATGTGATAGTACCCCCCCCCCCCCCCCATGGGGAGGGTTTTAGGTAAAGGTCTTAGGGTTTAAGTTAGTATTCGATTCTTGCAAGCGACTTGTTTGAGACTAACCGTGTTTTGTTTTATTCATTCCGAAGATTCCAAAATAGACATAAATCGTTCTTTATATTTTATTCCTGCTGTTCGCTTTTCTTTTATTTTTATAGAACATTCCGAACGCATTCCGAACCCTTTCCGTTTGTGCTATACCAAAAGGTAGAATAAATACAATATGAAACATCATCATTTTTCATTGTTTCAAACGTCAATCATTTTCATGTTTTGATGGCTATCTTTTCATAAAATCGCAACGACACGTTTATTGTTTAATCTATCTTTCAAAACTCAAAAAATCTAAGATACCGTCAAAAAAGTATTCCATATATATTCTTTTGTGTTCTTTTATTGACGATTGGAGCCGTGATTTTAGACACTTTTTTACGTGAAATCACGAATATTAAAATTTGCCGCTTTACCTATTTTTAGTCGTTTCGTGAGCGATGGTGGTCATATTTTACATGGAATCCAGTAGGTGGTGTTTTCTCTACATTACCGATCGTCAATTACATGTCCCGCAGAATATTCTAAAGCCACTTGACCGCTATTTTATTCCTTCTATTGTTTCTGCAGAATGAATAAAAGAAAACATGGTGTATAACTATTATAAAACTGCTGTTTTAAATTGAACTAGCACACAGTTATTATTTTTAGCCAAGCACACAATTTAAAAAAATATTTTTTTTAGGTGGAACTGGAGAAAGAAAGCAAAGGCTGCTAGACTTTGTTTTAAATGTTTGGCTTTAAAGTCAACCGTATCCATCAAGAAAAATTATTTATATAGTTTTAGTTTTTGATCAACCAGTAAAATCAAAGGCCTGCTGCAATCTTATTTGGAATTTTATGGACATTTAATTGATTTTTTTTTTTGTATGAAAAATTAAATTTTTCAAGGCCAGAGCGCACGCAAATCACTACTATTTATAAAAATTCCGGATTATTAAATAGAATTGTTACTTGGAATAGTTTATTCGCAAATTTAAAAAATTTAATTCTTTGAACAATTCTTTTTCTTCTGAAAAAGTCATTGTTCGAATTGATTATGCATAATTTTGTTAATAATTAATTTATATATTGCAAATATTATTTAAATAATACGAGTATATTGTTCTATGTAAATATTTGTATTACAATATGAATATTTTTAATTTTGTTGTTTAATATTATATTAATTTGCTGGTGACTTTTTTATCTAGTACTAAATAGTTTGTGTAAATATGTTTGTAGTACAAACGCTTTGGCTTAATCTATGTTTCTGTTAAATAAATATTATATTACTAGCTGAGTTACCCGGCGTTGTACGGGAGGTATATAAGCATGAGTTGTATTTTCGAATATTTTGTAGAAAATGTCTGGATAACTCAGTAGTTCCGGAGACATAAGCTAGAAGAGGTTCAGGTGGATCATCCAGAGGAGGCAAATTCACTTTTAAATTTGAAAAACACATTCCAGACGATTCATTGTGAAACTTTGAAGCATGACAATACAAACAAATGTTTTCCATTTGCCCAATTGAAACATTGTAATCATAGTCTTTCTCGTAATTGAATGCTGCTAACTTTGAATCACCTCTAAAAGTTTCTATTAATCGTCTATATCATAACCGATCGACTTCTAGCCGGGCCTCACGATGTTCAATGGTTTCAGTAGCTCTAGAAGAAGACATCCTGCTTCGAACATTTTCAAGTCGTGTTTCACGCTGTTCAGTTTTTTCATCAGCTCTTGAAGAAGATGTACTGCTTCGAACGTTTGCAAGTCGTGTTTCGCGCTGTTCGCTTGATTCAGCCACCCTTGCGGCTCTAATCTTCTTCGACTTTGCAGTTACCTGCCCAATTGATCTTTGTTTCGGTGGCATTTTTAAGCAAAAATGAAACGTGTAGCTAATTAATCAGGAATGACGGGCATTTAAAACAGAAATTAGTATTAATTTATCAAAACGATTTTAATGTTCCCTTCGATACGTTTCACCGCGAACTGTGACACGGAATTTTTTTTAAGCAAAATCAAATGTTATCTACAATCAAAAAGTAATCATAGATTAACACGTTTATAAACTGAAAACTTAAATCTAATAAGAATGTACATATATTCACTTGAAATAATATTTAATACTTGGAAAATAATCACCAACAATTATTTTATTGCAATATAGCTAACTAATGGAAACCAACGACATCCGAAACACAAATTAATATTAATTTATTCAAAACGATTAAAACTACGTCCACTTCGATAGGTTCAACTGTGGTTGAAAATGACATTTCGAAAAACAAAAGAAGTTTTTTCAAACTAAGGCAATTTTATACGTACAATAATTTGAATCCAAGGATGTTTCTTGTAGAAGATGCTATTTTCAAATATAAAACGCTAGTACTTTTCAAAGTAAATCAGTTTATACGTACAATAGTTTTTAGTACCTTTCCTAGAATTGATTTTATGAAACAATCATTGATTATTTAAGTAATAAACTAAATAAAGTAATAAACTATTGGCGTTTAGTATGAAACTACTTATTTCATTAAAAGCCGCCAGCTGCAATAGTGGATTAAAATAGAATGTTAATTATTTCTGAAGTTATGTGGAAATTAGAACTCGCTGACTATGGTACATTTCAAAACAGGATATGATAAATAGGATATCACTAAACAGTACATGTCAAACCAGTAAAAATGGATTATTACTATTAGTATGGATAATATAAGTGTTCAGAGATTTGTCTTCAGTTAAAGTGATGAAAGATTGTCTTAAATTTAAATTAATAAAATTAATTTGAATAATTAAATCTATTATAGTAGAGGTATGATTTGTGTATAACAATCGCACGCTAGATGTCTTTTTTGGTGTCTAAATTTGCGGCTAAGGCGCTATTTCGGAACATTTAAATAATTGTATCTATACATTTAAAAATGAATTCTTGATCCAAGGCAGACTTCCGGATTGGAGCATGTCACTAATTTCATATAACCCCTTTTCTTAGTCATTCCCGTCAAAAAAACTTAAAAAAATTGAAATTTGAGAAAAAATTTGTACCACAGCCCCTAGACCCCGGGATCCAGCTCCTTCAAAAGTATCGTGGGCTTGGTCCTGAACATGTAACATATACATGGTAAAAATTTCTTGGCGATCGGTAAAGCGGCTAAGGCGTTATTTCAGAACAATCAAATAATTGTATCTTTACAAGTAAAAATGAATTTTTGATCCAGGGGCGGATCCCCCGAATTCGAACATGTCTCTTATTTCATATAACCCCTTTCCAAAACTCATTCTCGTAAAAAAATTTAAATTTTTGAAAAAAATTGTACCATGGCCCCTAGACCCCGGGGTTCAGCCCTTTTCACAATGTCGTAAGATTGGTCCTGAACATGCAACATTTGCATGGTAAACATTTCATGGCGATTGGTTGAGCGACTGAGAAGTCATTTTGGAATAATCAAATATTTGTATCTATACATGTAAACATTAAATTTTAATCCAGGGCTGGGCCCCTCGGATTCAAACATGTCAGTAATTTCCTATAACCAGCCCCATAAACTCATTTTCGTGGAAAAATTTAAAGAAAATTAAAATTTTCGAAAAAAATTGTACCGTAGCCCCTAGATCCCGGGGTCCAACCCCTTCCAAAATATCGTAAAGTTAGTTCTGGATATGCAACTTGTATATGGTAAAAATTTCATGGCGATCGGTTGAGCGGCTGAGAAGTCATTTTGGAATAATCAAATATTTGTATCTATACATGTAAAAATTAATTTTTGATCCAGGGATGGGCCCCTCGAATTCGAACATGTCAGTAATTTCATATAACCAGCCCCATAAACTCATTTTCGTGGAAAAATTTAAAGAAAATTAAAATTTTCGGAAAATTTGTACCGCAACCCCTAGACCCCGGGGTCCAGCCCCTTCCAAAATATCGTAAGGTTAGTTCTGGATATGCAACTTGTATATGGTAAAAATTTCATGGCGATCAGTTGAGCGGCTGAGAAGTCATTTTGGAATAATCAAATATTTGTATCTATACATGTAAAAATTAATTTTTGATCCAGGGATGAGCCCCTCGAATTCGAACATGTCAGTAATTTCATATAACCAGCCCCATAAACTCATTTTCATGGAAAAATTTAAAGAAAATTAAAATTTTCGAAAAAATTTGTACCTCAGCCCCTAGACCCCGGAGTCCAGCCCCTTCCAAAGTATCGTAAGCTTGGTTCTGGATATGCAACTTGTATATGGTAAAAATTTCATGGCGTTCGGTTGAGCGGCTGAGACTCCCATTCGGAACAAACAAACAAACAAACAGGAATTCATTTTTATCGAAGCCGTTCACTATGGCACATTTCAAAACAGGATGTAATAAAACAGGACATCACAAAACAGTACATGGCACGGAACAGGACCGATAAAAACAGTACATCACAAAACAGTACATGGTACATTAAAGTACATGGTACGAAACAGGACCGATACAAACAGTACATCACAAAACAGTACATGGTACATTAAAGTACATGGTACAAAACAGGACCGATGAAAACAGTACATCACAAAACAGTACATGGTACGCTGCAGTACATGGTACGAAACAGGACCGATAAAAACAGTACATCACAAAACAGTACATGGTACACTAAAGTACATTTTACTGAACGTTAAGCAGGAGGATTTTTTCAGCTTGATTTGTTAAATATTTTTTATTGAATACGTTTAGTAATTAGGATATTATCAAGTGGCTATTTGCCTTCAGCTAGAGTAATTAGACAGTATACTATATAGAATTATAATTGCTTTAAGTTATAATAAAATATCCCTTCACCTAACAATATATAACATTATTTTTATTTAAATCGCTAATACTTGATCGTTTCAAAATAGATCAAAAATTAAAATAAATATATAAATAAATATATCCCTTTTTAACCAAAAAAAATGGCTCAATTTAAGTCCAAACCACACAAATGTGTGAGTAAAAAACCATAGTATGTAATAGTGTTGTTGATTAAAAATTTCGCTTGATTTGAAGTACAACCAATACAATTGTGTGTAGAGTTATAGTGTTTTTTCGGGCGTAAATAAGTTTGAAAGGAATGCACAAATGTGTATGTTGGTTCAAAAAACATACAAAAATAAATTTTTAACATGGTACTTTTCCGTACCCACACAACTAGTTATTAAAACCGTAAAATTGACTATCAACTATTTTGTGGTGTTCTCTTTTAATATGTACTGTTTTGCGATGTACTCTTCCGTACCATGTACTTTAGTGTACCATGTACTGTTTTGTGATGTACTGTTTTAATCGGTCCTGTTCTGTACCATGTACTTTAGTGTACCATGTACTGTTTTGTGATGTACTGTTTTAATCGGTCCTGTTCCGTACCATGTACTCTACTGTACCATGTACTGTTTTGTGATGTACTGTTTTAATCGGTCCTGTTTCGTACCATGTACTGTAGCGTACCATGTACTGTTTTGTGATATCCTGTTTTGTGACATCCTGTTTTAGCACATCCTGTGCTAAATGTGTCGTTTCGTATGAGACCCCATTTTTATATATAGATTATTAATTACGTTTTTGGCTTAGACAGAAGCATGCTAATATAGCAAAAATGTACTTAGGTTGTAAGCACCTAAAGCTCATTTATTATACAGGCTACTGCAAGAAGTAAATACTTGCAGACTACAGAAAATGATAATACATGACAAAAATAGTACTGTGTCTAATAGTACTGTGTCTCTCATTTATTATTAAATAGTTATAAATTCTATATTTTAAATAAATTATAATATTCTCAAAATTTAAATTTTTAACTCAAATCTATTTCTCAAAATTAGTACACTTTAGACGATGTGAGTTCGTTATAAGTGTTAAGTGTTATATCGTTGTGTAGTGCAATACATTACAATATACAAGAAGTTCGATTTAATATAAAAAGGAATCTATGCTGCATAATTATATTTGCGGTCCAATTTTACCTAGAGCCTTAAGCTTGTATTATTATTTCGGATAGTCATTTTTCATTGGTTATGGCATTATGATACCGGCTTTTTTTTTCAACTTTTTCAGCCGCTGAAAAATCCAATTGAAGGGAGAAAAATAATAGGTATAAATAATTTTAATGAAAATGAGTGTATACACAGTAGTCATGACATGACAAAAAAAAATGAAATGTCAGAAAAATGTTGTTGCTCAATATTTTCTAGCAGTTACTCGAGCAAAAAGAATTCAATTTTGATTCTTTTTTTTTTTTTGACAAGAATTAATTTGTCATATTTTTTCAGTCAAAACGAATATTTTTATGCAAATAAACATAAACATTGTATGCTAAAACTATTTGAAGTGATTTGATAACCGTTTCAGATAATTTTTAACATTTTTATTGGTACACAAAATGTTTGTTTACCAACAAAATGAACATGACATTTGAAAAATTGTGTTGTCTCATTCGTTTTAGTTGTTTCTGTCCTAGTCATGCTATTCATGAATCACCAAATACTACCAAACTATCTATAAAACCGTACAAAAATTCAGTCAAAGATGTGAGTTCAATTTATTATCAGAATGTAAATAAAATGGCATCAAAAACATCCGTATTCTATCAATTTATTCATCAAACAAACTACTCTATATATGTAATTGGGGAAAGTAATCTTAACCTAGGTATTCATAGTACAGAATACTTTGGGCAGAATTATATTGTAAGAGTACTAAGGAATTAGGCGGTGGCGTATTGATAGCTGTACATTCAAATCTAGAGAGTTCTCCTGTTACATTAGTTTCATTCAGACTTGAGCATATCAAAATAGGTAAATGATATCTACTCATATATACATGCCAGCTGCGTCGATGAGATTGATGAAGTCCTGAAAACATCTTTAACCTTCTAAATATCAACTGGAGGCATGACATGGAGTTTAACTGCATTTTTCCATGTAATATCAATAGCGATACAGAGTCAATATTCGTCGATGCCATGCTTGGTTTTAACCTCAACCAAATCAATATGACTGCTAATATCATCGATAGGTTTCTGGATCTGGTCTTCACCACTGAGGAGGATGCTTTCAAAGTAACTGAATCAATGAATCCATGTGTTGTAAACGATATCAACTACAAACCTTTGGACATTGCTTTTGACACAACCTACTGTAACCTGAAGAAATCTGAGCAACTTCCAAGAATGAAATATAATTTCAAGAAAGCAAATTACGCCGGTTTGCAAAATTATTTAGAAGCAGCAATTTGGGATCTAATTTTAAATGTTGGCAATGTGAACGAGAATATTGATAAATGTTATTCATCACCAAGGCTTTGAACTCCATGTGCCTTTTTACAATAAAGCAACGAAAACTCATCCTCCGTGGTTCGATGATATTCTAACCAATTTAAAAAACCGAAATTGTAAAGCCTATACTAAAATGATGAAATCTCGATTGGAAACCGACAAGCTAGCGTTTTTACAGCGCAGTGATGAATTTGACGTCTTTTTCAATTTTAAGTACAGATTTTACCTTGCAAGTATTGAAACAAAAATTAAATTAAATCCTAAATAATTTTGGAAATACTTTCGATCCAAACGGGAAATCGAGGGATATCCTTCCAAAATGACTTATGTATAATAATACCAGCTCCTCGGACACAAAAGTGATAGCAGGAATGTTTGCACCATTTTTCCAATCAGTCTATAGCCCTTTGTGATAATATGGGCTTACAATGATCAAATAGGCAACAACAACACTTCTATTTTTCCTCCTGTCATACATGAAGAGTATGTTTTGTCAGCCTTAAAGGAATTTGGAGAAGGATGTGGGCCGGACGATATACCCGCCTTTATATTAAAAAGGTTTGCGAGTAGCTTCACAAATCCACTCTGCAAACTTTTCAAACATTCAATAACCACAACCGTGTTTCCTGATAAATGGAAGATTTCAAAAATAGCTTCCATCTTTAAATCGGTTAAGAGAGAGGATGTCTTATAATACAGAGGAATTTCAACATCTTCATCATTTTCAAAATTATTTGAGCTGATAGTGTGCAATGCTTTTAAATCTACATTGATACGTCATGTCTCTATCTACCCTACCAACACGGTTGGTTCAAATCGTATCTAACAAACCGACTGTAATATGTATTAATTGGGAATATAATAATATAATTCTTACTTATTTATAATCTAAGTGTGAATAGATTATTTTTTTATATTTTATTTTTAACATTTTTTTTATTTTGTCTTCTTTTTTTTTAATATATTTTATGTTTTACATTTTTACATTTGAAATCATAATTGCAATATACTAAATCGATGACCTTTAAAAATTACATAAATAAATAAATAGACAGTCAGAGATGACACTTATCGATAAGTAACCCATAACCAAACGTTGACCAACCCTAAATAAAATACCAACATACTGACCAACACCATTATGCAGTTGTCGAAATAGACACACCCATGAGGAAAATCTTCTTGTACTTCTAACCTTAAACTGTCCGTGCTGCTCGAATGCACGGACAGTTTAACAAAACAACAAATCACAATTCGCTCAAACCAACCTGGGTTTCAGTTAAGCCAATAATATCTAACCAAAATCAATTCAAACTGCTAATTAACAGCCGTTAACAACAGAATTTTTTTTATTTATATTTATTACTATAATAGGCATTTGATGAAACTAAATTATTTATGTCATCATCATCAAATTCAGTAAACCAAGACAAATCGAGGCAATACAGCTAGCCAATCATACAGGTTGCAAATTGACATTTGCGATGTTCTCATCTATATTGTTGGGTGAGGACGTAAGATGCATGCAGTATCCAAGTATGAGAAGCTTAATTTCAAATTTACTTCATTAGAAGCTTCATCGGACGTTATAAACCACGTGTAAGTTATAGTTTACTCAATTTAATGTTATCATCGCCTGTATTTCTAATAAAGCAATGAACCTAATCGCAATCGCGAAAAACATTTTTATAATACTTAAATCACAGAATAGACAGAAACGTCATAACGCTATTTTTGCATGGAAAAATATCGACTCATTTTTTGACCTTGCTTCGCGACAAGGAAGGAAAAGTTGTTTGCAGGGTAGTGTACCCAATAGAAAGGAAAATTCATTATTTTTGAGTTTTAAATTTTAAATATACATATATTAATAAATATTAAATATTAATTAAAACGGTATTTTATTAAAAAATAATTAAATATTTAGTTTCATAAATAATTTAAGTAAAATATATTTTAATGTAAATAATTTAGCTGTCAATATCTCTGGCATTGGTATTGCGTGTGACATTAATTGATTAATTTTGTTCAACTTATCGTCTGAAAACTTTCTCAATACGTACGCTGGCGCTTGCCCTATTTCGTGAGCGATATATTTACATAAAACGATAATATTTTTAATTAGTGTTAGACTCATCACACATAAAACACTTAACTTAACAAATTATATAACCGTTCATTAAAAAGCACAGTATTTCTTATTGTCATTTCACGATATGCGGTTAATTTATTGGTGGAAATTATTAATTATTCAGATGACACAAATTGATCCGATTGTAAACATAAATAATATTATTATGCAAAATATCAAACATTACACTGATGGTAGCATGTGATGTTGTACTCGTAGTAGTAAGCGAAGCTTGACAGGCCGAAAGGGAAAACAAATTTTTTTAATTTCGTTTTCCAGTAGTAATCCGTTAATTGCTATAAACTCAAAGAGTTACGCTGTTTTGAACCAAATTAAAAAAAAATTGTTCAACACGAATAACTGAATAAACTCATTCAATTATTGTAAATCATATTTATAATTACAGATTTGCGTTGTACAAGGTTTTCAAATTTAGGCTGGTTGTCATTTTGGTGGTGTCTGTCTAAACTGGTGTTTTTTTTCAGTCACTGATGCCAAATCACCATCACAAGTTGCACGATTGACCAGCACGTCCAAAACGATAAAACTTTATTATCAAAATGAGTGTTCATTAGTTGCGCGGCGCAACGGCGTGCACTACAGAACGTTGCTAAACCGAATTCTTTTGGCCCAAATTGAACGATATGGAGGTAGACAACATGTGTTTCTAGCAGGATGGGGCTACGTGTCACACAGCAAACGCAACGATGGACATTCTGCACATCTGCCCCACGCAAATTGAAAACCTTTTAGTAAGCAAAAACATATTTCTACCAGATACTCAAATATCTGACCATACAATTTGCTTTCTCAGTTTTACTCAATAAAATTTTTCTAAAACACCAAGTACATTTTAACTAAAAAGTATGACCAAATACATAGTCACCAAATATTGTCAAAGGTCAATTCGAACAGTATGGTTGAGTTTACCACAAATTTAAAATGTATTGTGCTAAGCTGCACAGAACTTTACCAGAAAATTCAAGTAACAAATGGATGATTTCGTAAAGATAACATCTAAGATTAAAATGTTAAACAAACTTACTATGGATAATACATTGAAAAGTATGCTTACTGCTTATAAACCACGTACATGAAATAATTCTGAAAAAATCTAAAATAAAAATTGTGTATGTGTGTTTCTGTATTAATCACTGAACACCAGAAAACAGAAAACAATATCAAATTATCAGAACTTACATAACAACTCACATTTTTTAATACTACTGTCTGTGTCTACTCCTGAGTTAGGATGATGGTCTGACAAGCTGAAATGGATCGAGTGATTTTTTAAACTTTTTGGATAATTTTTTTAATTAAAATATTCAAAAATTTAATTTTTTGCGAAAACAAAAAAACAAGTATTTTAAAAAATGTGTTTATTAAGTGTAAGTTGTTCGTTTTTCGCAAGTCCCTACGGCAAATAATGTTAACAGAACTTACATTTTACATAATATGATTTTTATTTTCATATGGTGCCTTCTTAATCGGCAAATACCAATACTAAGACAATGGCGGCATGGTGAATAGTAAATCTGCTTATGAAACCACAAATCCAAACCATTTTATTGACTGTACCAAGGGAAAGCATCTCTATGAAGCTATAAACGAGAAAAACCTAGATTATTTACAATCTGAACATTCCACATATTGGCCTACAGATACAAAGAAAATTCCTGACTAATAGATTTCTGTGTAATACGAGGAATAGCACGCACCAATGCTCCAAGTCGTTGATTGTTATGATGTATCATCAGATCACCAATAATAGATCCAGCCCAACGTTTAACAAACAAACTAACGAATTGGGTTCTCTATAGAAACATAGAAGATGTAAATCGTGATCTGGATGTCCCACTTTCCACACCAGAAGACATTGATGCCGCGATAGAAAACTTAATAATGAAAATGGCTGCATAAAAAGCTACTCCGGATAACAAAAATTCAGAAACAATTAATAAGCTTTTAAGTAACATTCAAAAGTTATTGGCAAAGACGCGGGCAATTCGGCGGCTATGGCAGCTTCACCAATCTCCTTTGCATAAATGGAAATTAAATAGAGCTATTAAAGCTCTGAGAGAAGCAATACGGGAAGAACAAAATTTAGGAATACAGAATTACCTAAGTGAGCTCACAGCAACAGAAAAAACAGATTACTCATTGTGGAAGGCAGCAAGAAATTTAAAAAGGCCAGAGCTATCGAACCTACCAATAAGGAAACCTGATGGTCACTGGGCCAGAATTTAATTAGAAAAGGCTTTCTCTAACCATTTACAAAAAGTGTTTACCCCAAACGAACAAAATAGTAACTGCGTACTACCACAGTTTACGAGGGACGAGTCGAACCAAAATCCAGTAACATTTATTTATTTATTTATATTGAAAAAAGTCTACAAATTTGACTTGAACATATAAATATAAGAATATAAAATATAAAATAAAATAAACCCGCATTGGATTTGAAAATTTGAAATATAAAAGTAAAGTAACAAGTAAAAAATCACTGAGAGGCATAAAATTGCCTTAATCTACTTTTAAAATTATCTTTAGTTAAACAAAAATCAAATAAATAGTTAATTCTATCAAAACTTTTATACATCATCTTCACTGGTTCATTATCACCATTATTATTAAATGGAAATGCGTCAAAACTGTTATCAAAAACAGTATAAACCCTAAGAATCCTGTATCCGCTAAGAAAGCGCCAGGCCATGATCAGTTACTAGATCAGGAAAAATGATCAAAGAATTACCAGATAGATGCATGAAATATTCCCAGATCAAAGAATTACCAGATAGATGCATACTTTCCCCAAAAATGGAAAACATCGCAAATTATCATGATTCCTAAGCCAGGTAAAGAAGAAACCCAAGTCTCGTCGTACAGGTCAATAAGTTTACTTCCGATAATTTCAAAGCTTTTTGAAAAGATGCAACTACAAGAACTTATACCGATATTATCTGAAGGTCGCATTATACCAGTTCAGTCTCAATTTAGAGAGCATAACGGCACAATAGAACAGGTGCACAGAATTGTCAATACAATTAAGCTTTGCTTAGAAGAAACGAAATATTGCTCGGTAGTTTTCTTGGATATTGCGAAAGCTTTCGACAAAGAAAGGCATGAATGATTAAATTACAAAATTAAAACTCTTCTTTCTGTCTGGACAATTTCATGCAATTCTTGAAAATTACTTAGCCCAAAGGATGTTACAGGTGAAACAAAATACTGCCACTACTGATTTAAGTGTATTAGGACGTAGTGTATTAGGACCTGTGCTATACTTGTTATTCACAGCTGACTTACCAATAACTGAAAAAATAATCACTTCAACTTTTGCTGATGACACAGCTATACTGTTTTCACACAAAAATCCTCAAACAGCATCGAGAGAATCACAAAAACATCTACACAAAATAGAAGATTGGTTAAAAACTTTGCGGATAAGGACGAATGAATGTAAATCAACACATGTAACATTCACGCTGAATAAACGTACATGTAAAATTAAACAATATCACAATTCCTAAACAAACAAACATCAAATATCTCGGTCTTCATCTCGATCGAAGATTGACATGTATAAAGCACATTGAAACAAAACGCAATCAATTAAAAATAAAATTTTCTTAAATGTACGTTCATCCAGGAAGAAAATTGAAACTCTCTCTAGACTGCAAGGTCCTACTATACAAAGCGATCCTAATCCCCATATGAACATATGGTATCCAACTATGAGGTTCAACTAGTGCATTAAATATAGATATCGTACAAAGAACACAAGCAAACATGCTTCGTACCGTTACAAATGCCCCATAGTATATTCGAAACAGCAACATCCATAGAGTTTTAGGATTCAAAACTTATAGAGACAATTAAATCATGCAGTCTAAAATAGCAACTGAAACTGGAATCACACCCTAATTAGCTAGAGAACAAGTAAGACAACCGAAATACAGACGGCTTCGCAGAGCAGATCATTTAGATTTAATTAACTAAGAAATGTAATCTAATATAATACGCATGTTGAGCTAACACACTAAAATTAAGTAATTAATAATAATTTAATATTAATAATGCATAATCCTATTAAGTATTAACATAGATTAAGGATTATAGTTTTTATGAATTTTACACTACTTGTTAGTTTCGTTAATTGCTCTGCTCCACCTCCTAAATGTTGACCAGTTTTACTCACTTGCTTGAGTGGTCACTTTAGGCAAAAGAGGTTAATTCGCATTTCTTCAAGTGGCTTAGGTTCCAACCAAACATCTTCCAAGTTCTAACATTTTTGATTTCGACGTTTGGAATCAAAACAGGTTATCTGTGGGAAAATGTGGGAGACCTCTCACCATTCTACTAAACGCCAAAATAATAAATTCGTATTTATTATTGAAGATATGGATAAAAAACAAAAAAATCTTAAAATACCATAAGAGTGACAAAGAAAAGAAAAATTGTATGGTTTTATATTTTGGCATAACCTAAAAACTTCATAAAAGTTTTAATTTGTACATTTTCGTACATTTTGATTTTTTTCTATATATTTTAATATTTTAGTTTTTATATACTATATGTACTACAAAAAACCACTAACGTTAACAAATTTAAACTCGAAAAAAAAAACAAATCGACATTTGACTATAAAAATGGCGAACGACTTATTTTATATGAGTGTGAGCAAAATTTCTTATCTTTACCTAGATTTTTTGTAGATCAATGCTGCCATAAAAATACTTCAGTTTACCTTTTTTATAGCAGCATTATGGCAGCACACTAACCACATCACAAATATTTTCTCAGTAAAATTTTGCTGACAGCATTTTTTGGTCCGTACACAACCACTAAAATCTATATTTTTTACTCGCTTTTATTTTTTGCTGAAAGCATATTTTTCCCATGGAATAAGGCCTTTAATTTAACGTCAAATGGCAGAAAAGGATAAAAATAAATGTAAAAAACGCGGTGTTTGTGTTTAATATTTTTTGTCATGATGATCAAAAATAAAAATGATCATTAAAACTACGATGTGTATGCGCGCGTGCATATGTTTAAAAATTGTTGTTTCTGGATATCCAAACACAATCATATTCTGTAGAAATATTCTGTAGAATATTATTGTGTTTGGTTTTGGTTACTGTGTGAGATGACCAGTAGATGTGAATTAAGTAACCTAACCAGTCTATTATGACTGATGCCGAATACATTTATGATGAATATTAGTATCTTTTACCTCAACCACACTACCCCACATTAATAAACTAATAAAATCTAATGTAGAGTGTGAATTTAATTGAGACTAATATTTTAATATATTTAAGTACATAGTTAGAAAATGACTTTGCTGCGGTTCGTTCTAGTTGTTTCTGTGACTAGCATCCTTTCCTAACAAACCTTATCTGTTAAGGATCCAGGCTGGGCTCTGGGCGGATTCAGATATAATTTGTTATTTCATTGTTGATATTTCAGGATTATGGTAACGTACCTAAGATCGCCGTTATGGTTGGCATGTAAGTACGCCTCTATCATATCATATCATAAACGTAAACCAAAAGTAATCTGCCTCTTCACAGTTTCATTTAAAGTATTGAAGCGGTACTTTAAAAACAGTATCAAAAATTGAATATATTATTGAAAAAAATGTTTTCGGAGATTGAATTATATAACTGAGTTTCGTAACTTTGAGTGATACAGTCAATAATGGCCAAATTCAATTCAAAAGTATGAGATTTTGTACAAAATTAAAAAGAGACAAGAATAAAATATCTACATGAGAGTGACTGAGACACATTTTTTTTATAGTAGAACATATAGGGGAATTTTTCGACTACGATACAAACATAACCTAAAAATTATATAAATACAATGAAAAATCGTAGTTTTTAATAATTAACGACGTCTTTTACACTCTATAAATTATTTAAAAAAATAAATATTATTTTTGAAATGGCGGAAATAGTCTTGTTTTATTTTAGTTTTATTAATTTGGAGAAATACGTAAAAAGTACTTGCTATAAAATATGTGAGGAGAAAATTTTGACAAGTTCCGGTATAACCTAAAAAATCAAAAAATTTGTTAATAATTACCAAAATGTCTACAAAAGAGAAACCCTAAAGTGAAGATAATTTATTTAAAATAAAACATGTTTTTTAATAATCATTAACTAAATATTTGTGTAATTTATAATATAGTTGATTTGTTACCGTTTTAACAGTAAATATAAATTAAAAATTAAGTGTAAATATTACTTTTAACAATTTTCGCTTGTGGCGTCAAAATCAGCTGCTCCATATTATACTGGGAAACAAGTTTTATTGTTTATTATTTAACTTTATTATTTTTAATATCGAATTTTATTAATTCGATTACGTTTTAATTTCTTAAGAAATATTCAAAAAGTCGAGTAATGATTAGGAATTAATTAGCTGAATTGGAAACTTTACACAATAATATTTAAGCTGAATGAAAACTCATTGCGCAAAGTTAAAAGTACATATTGCCACTTGGTCGACCTCCTGTGCTTGTGGTGCAAGGTTTAATGCAAGTCATAAATACACGTAAGCTCCCAGAGTTATAATCCTGGATTACATTTCTATTTCAATGTATTTTTTATTGTCCTTTCTGTATTCAATTTAAACACAACGTTTATTTATTTTAATTCTAGATTATTATATTTGGATGAAGAAGCATTTGCGATTCTTCGAATTTAAGGCTTAATTGAGAAAACATGCACTTCACATTGAAGAAACAAAAGGGAGCTCCTAGCACAATGTCAAGAATTTCGAAATATTAATTCTTCAAGGGCAATAGCGATTATCACATCGAATGATGAACCAATTTCCGAACCGCCGTGTAATTGCGTTGCTCGATTGCAATACTTTATTTTAATCGGATAAAACATTTTTGAAAAATTTAAAGAGTTGGCAAACGAAATTAATTAGTTTATATATAAGTGTGGTAACATGGCAAGATCATATGTTTTTGCTGTTTCATATGCATACTTAGATCTCCGAGAGGAACACTTACCTACATGGCATCTATGAGTTAAATTCCAGATTTATTTACAGACCTCAGAACACCTTTTTCGAGTAATCCTATTAAACAGCGTAATGAATTTCTGAAACAGCTAAAGCTGGAACATGTAATTCACTCTGTGAAAGATGCCGTTTGGACAATTATTGATTCGGATGACGAAGAAGGCATTACAACAAATAGTGAATGCGTAGGACTTAAGCAGCATTACTTAATCAAATTCCATTTGAAAATTTAATGCTCATATTAATTCAAGCCGCAATAAAAAGTTCTGAGTACTATATCGAAGAAAAACTTTTGTTCACAGCGTAACTTATTTAAGTTGTTTACATTTTCAACGAGTTTAGTTAAAATTTTAGGCAAAGGTCTGTTGACCTACAACACAGAAAGATAACGTCATTTTGCAAAACGTTTGGGGGCGATTAGTTCATGTTGTGTTATACATAACCGATACCCACGAATTTCACGTAAGTGTCACGAATTTATTCTGATTTGGCATACAAATAAAACATTAATTTCGTTTAATTTCAGATACCACCAATAAGATGAATGATGTGGGACTGGGAACTTGTATATCGAATTCAAATTCAATATATCTCGTTTATATTTCGAGCTTACCACTATATGTACAATTCGCGACGTCTTGATACATGGCAATATTTAGTCGATTCACCATTTTCTACTTTAGATAAGCGCACATTATGAATTTTATGCTATTGCTTGATTGGGTTTCGTGACAATTTTCTCTGTTTAAACTATGCAGTTACCGAACCAAATCAATAATCAAAATTTAGTAGGCAAGTTCTATGATGTTACAATTGAAATTGCAAGCAATAGATGACAGCCAATAGATGACATATTGGGCCTATTTTTTAATTCAACCTGAGCAAACAGTGTACTGTCAAAAAATACTCTGTGTTTTTTTATTCAACCTGAGTAATTTTACTCTGCACACTGCGTATTTATTTGTGAACTGTGCTTACACCGAGCTTACTCGGTTCTTCAAGTCTTACTCTGAAATTAATGTCAGTGTACGAAGAGTGTGTAAAAAAAAGTAAAAAACAATTTTTTACTCTATGCGCACCGGATAATTTTACCCAGTACAACCTTTGCTCGGTGTACACTACCCGGGGTAAGCCTGCTTGCTCGGGGTGAATAAAAAATAGACCCTTTATTTGTTGCAAACATTTTGTAATATGATTTTTTCGAGAGAACAGTCTGACCGGGAATTCATAAGGACTGTACCAAAGATATTTGAGGTAGAAATTTAAATTGCTTCTTAGTTCCTTCCTATTCCTACTAATTAAATTTTCTATTATTTTTTTCTGAGATTGGATTCATTAATCAGCCGACCAAAGACATATGCTATAAAATAGTCTGTGATCTCCTTTATAATATTTCGGATAAATATCCTGAATTGATGTCCAACATTTTATGGCGTGTTAAAGTATCCTTTGCCGAGATTAAATCATTAGCATCCTATTTATTTAAATCGCTTCCGCTGCACCGGGGGAAGCCATCATTTGATGATTTTGAAATTTTATTAGCATGGCTTCTAAATTTTAATAGTGATTCAAATGAAAGTTGTTGCTCGAGTTGTTAATAGTCATATAAATTGGAGATTTAATGAATATTATTGATGCTAACATTTTTTTGTTAAATGTTTTGTTAATCATGGAATGTATGAATGATTTTAATAAAATATGTATCTGCCAATTGTGTAATATTTTGTTTAAAGCGCAATGTGAACTGGAGTAGGGTGTTTCTTTGTAGTTAACTACTTAAAGTAACGATGTTACCATAAAAATAATAATTTTCAATTTGAAAATTTTTAAAATTTAAAATTGAGGAAATTTTAACGGAAACGTACAACCAGTGTAATGAACTTTCAATCGGTAGGTTAGGTTATGTTAGGTTAGAGTGGCTGCTATCGCACACTTAGGCCAATAATGGCCCACTGTGATACCATAGGATCCAATCTCCCCTTACTCATGCTGAAACCAACCAGAGCTACTGATGTAGCGTAAAATATCTCGCACCCACAGTTCGCGAGTTCAGAAAGGCTTTCCATGTCGTGCACACCCAAGTACTTACGTTTTTTGTATGATAGTGCCGGACACGAGCATAGAAAGTGAACTAACGTCTCTTCCTCCTCTTCGTCCATACAACTTCTAAAAAAGTCATTCGTCTCTAGACCCAGCCTTCTTGCATGTTCCCCAAAAAGGCAGTGTCCTGTCAGTATCCCTACGATCAATCCTAAATCTCGTTTTCCCAGGGATACTAGTGCCTTGGAACACCGCAGGTCCAGTTTTTTCCAAACCTGTTTTGCTACCATGCACGTGAGAGTGTTGGTCCACCTCTCATCTGTCAAGGCGATTGCTTTTTTACTGAGCGCCTATTTAAGCGCTGCTATAGGCCTCCCCAGACCTGTCCTTTCCGGTTGCATCTGGAGAGTTGTAATGTACCTAGCTATAGTTCGTCTGCCCTGCAGTTTCCTGTGACGTCCGAGTGACCAGGGACCCAGATTATCTGGATACTGAAATACTCGCTCATCTCATTAAGACATGATCGGCAATCCAGCGCCACCCGTGACTTCAGAGAAACCGCCTCTAGTGACCTGAGTGCCGCTTGACTGTCCACATAAATCGCGATATCCCTAACAGATACCACGTTATGCTTCAACCATGTCACGACTTCCCCTATCGCCACCACTTCAGCCTGGTACACGCTGCAGTAGTCAGGGAGACGAACAGAAATATTAACATTGAGCTTCTCACAGAAGACTCTGGCTCCTATACTTTGCCGTCTAACTTAGAACCGTCCGTGAAAATTTCAATGCCTCGTTTTCCAGTATTGATCCGTTCCTCCAGGATTCCCTAGAAGGACAGATGATCCGGAAACCTATATCGAAGGACAACGTTGGTTTAATATAATCTAGATTCACCAGTTCTTCCCTTAGTGATCTAGCTATCGTCGAGTGTCCCGCCTGAAGACACTTCCACTGAGAGACAGCCGAGAGCCTTGTAGCTACATTGGCTGCCATCTGCTTACTAAAAAATTCGATTGGAATAAGGTGGAGCATAACCTCTAAAGCGCGTGTAGGTGTTGTCCGCTTATAAGCATACAGGCCGTTCTTTGCAACTACTCCAACATCCTTATGTATGTTACTTTTTTCAGAGCTGGCCACTACACGCCCACCCCGTACATTAACACAGGCCTTACCACTGCGGTATAGAGCCAGTGTACCAGCTCTGGTTTCAAACCCCATCTCTTCCCTATGGCGTTTCTACACGAAATATCTAATCCGCATAACAACCCTAATCGTATCCAGATATTTGCCTGAGACAGCAATCCATTTACCACTGCACTCCAAAGAAAGGGGGATATTACTCCTCCCTGCGGAGTTCCTCTAACCACCCGTCTTTTAATGGTGGACTCCCCCAGTTCCGAGATAATAATCCTGCTTACCAGCATCTGATTTATCAACCTACTTATAAGATAATCCACCTTCAAAAATGACAATCCTTCCAGATCGCCTCCGTTTTTACATTATTAAAGGCACCCTCAATGTCGAGAAATGCTACCATGCGAAATGCTCTTGCGAGTAAATTGACTTCTCAATCATGCGTACTAGATCATGCAGAGCTGTGTCCACCGACTTTCCCTTACAGTACGCATGCTGCGACATTGCCCAATTCCTTGGCTCAACTTTTGTTCGAATAAGTACGTCTATCAATCTTTCCAAGGTTTTCAACAGAAAGGATGATAGAGTTATAGGCCTCAGATCCTTTGGACAAGCATGTGAGCTCTTTCCCGATTTCGTGATAAAAACCACTCTGACCTCCATCCATTTCCTGGGAATATAGACTAATTTGAGACATCCCCTGAAGATAACCTCCAGCCAGGGGAGGATAACTGTAGAGTTCTTTTTGATCTCTGCTGGCATAATCCGATCCAGGCCCGCCGATTTATAAGGCTTAAAACCGTTCAGCGCCCACAGGTTTCGTTTCCTGTCCACGATGCTATCTACATCTGTTAAAGGTGTTCCTCGATGAGCTCCGGCTCCATCGTGTCATCAATGCTTCCCGGAAAATGGGTCTCAATGAGAAGCTCCAATGATTCCGCACTTGAAGCTGTCCATAACCCGTTCGTCCTAATTAAGTAACTAGGACTGGTTGGGTTAGTAGTAGATAGAATTTTTCTAAGGCGAGAAGTCTCAGAGACCTCCTCCATTCTACAACAAAAGAGTCTCCAAGACCCCCTTTGTGCCCTCATCAACTCTTTTTTGTATTTTCTCAGGCCTTCCTTATAGGAATCCCAATCCCGATTTTCCCTGGTGTCCTTAGCCTTATTAAAGGCTGTCCTACACGCTCTCCGATAGGTTCCCAACTCCGTGGTCCACCATGTCGGTTTCTGCCTGCCCCTAGGTTTTATCAGGGGACACAAGGCATTAAATGACAGATTGCATGCCTTTGTGACAATATCAACCATGCCATATAATTCCTCTACTGTCGCCGGAAGTCCAGGAACCTCTAGCGGCAATAGTTCCTTCAACACTTCCCCATATTTTCAATCGGTACAACCGGTAGAAATTAAATTTTATAATTCTAACAGATTACCGTTATAATACTGTTAATCTATTACAAAATCGAAATGGCCCTTTTTTCATCTCTACCTACACTCACTAATCCTAATTTGAAAAGTATTAATCTGACATGATTAATACATTTTTTAAACCGTTTAACTTTTCCGATTATATTCTATGATACCGCCCCAGAGAAAACACCGTTTTATTAATTTTATTATTATTTAATAAAACTTTAAATCGAATTTATTTTTAAATTTAATCACAGTAAAATTCACCACCACACGAATCTATTTATTAAAGTTATTTTTTAAAATCACGGCATCATAAAAAATTAAAGTTCTAATTAGCAACTCAACAAAAACAAAAAAAAATCGGAAATACCTTTCTCACAAAGAGAAATGGTTTATTTCCGTCTCTTTTTAATTTTGTACAAAATCTCGTATTTTTTAATGGAATAGAGCTATAACTGAACGAAATCAAATACCCATTTTCACGGCTACTCAATCTACAATAGTTATTATCGAATCTAAAATCCAGTCTAGGATCTTCTAATGTTCTAATCTAGGACCTCAAATGCTTGTTTTCTGCACGAAAATGAAAATTCACCATTCGAGATCCTCATCTAATGTTTACCTGAAACATAAAGAAAATTCACATTTGCTTTACATTTTTAATCTACATATAGGGGTAGATACTCGATCGGCTAGCAAGCAAGCAACTTGCTAGCCGAAATCCTGGTTACTCAATCAATTTTACTAAGAAAGTTTGAATTCAAATTATAATTTTTACAAAATTTTTGTTTATTTTGCAATTACACAGTAAAACAACACAAAAATTTGCCTGTAATTTTTTGAAGCCGCTAAATTTACTGTGCAATCACGAAGACAACAAATTTTTTTTGAAAATCAAATTTAATTGATAAAATTGATTGAGTAGCCAGGATTTTGGCTAGCAAATTCCTTGCTTGTAGCCGATCGAGTATCTACCCCAAAATGTTGCTATTCATTTTTTGAAGTCGCATATTTTAAAGTGCAATCGCAAAATAAACAAAAAAAATTGAAATTCTAATTTCCTTGGTAAAATTAATTGAGTAGTCTGGATTTTGGCTAGCAAATTGCTTGCTTTTTTAGCCGACCGAGCATCTACCCCAATGTCAAATTTTTGATATAGAATTTTTATTTTTATTTCGATCGAGTATGCGATTTGCTTTTATCTCTAGGACGTAAAATCCTTTTAAGTAGGCGGTCAAAGGCAACCAATGCAAATAAATTTCAATAAAAAAAATGCCTGCTTTAGATAGTGCAATCGGCAGAGTAAAGAAATTATTGCCCGAGGCCGAAGGCGGTATTTATTTGGTAAATTATTAAAATTAATTTCCAACAACGTTTGCTGTGAAGAAGACGGATATTATACATCGAATATGAAAGTTTCAGCAGGTCTAAGTGTGCGGAAACCAGACTACCTGCACGATATTTTGACAGTGAACAAAGTATTTCGAGGCATTATTTAGCTCTTAATTTCATGCTGATTAATCTCGGTGGATAATGTATAAATCAAACATAATAACCCGATTAATTTATTTACTTAAACCAGAACAGACAAACAGAAAACTGGTTTTGACTTTTAAAATGTATACAATATAGCAATGATATCAAAAAATAATAAAAATCATTTAATCATACAGTTTTACATCAACAATGATGATACAACTAATAGTAGAATTTTTAGATACATAATAGTAATAATGCAATTCAAAATAATAATGTAAATAATACTTTTGAGACAAAACACTAAAATTGTTCATTCATCTTTTAGAGCAATTCAATTTGACCTTTAAGTTTGAATATAGAAGAACCAAAGAATAAATTATAACTCAAATAAACTTTAACTGACGTTATAGTGAAATTTTAACATTAGAAGACGCCTTGTAATACGAATTGTTATTAAACTACAGTGTTTAATCAGTTTTATTTTAATTGCTACAATTCGTATTATCCGATATTCAATTTGCTCTCAAATCAAAATGGAAATGAAATTCAAAATAAATCATTATCTACTACTTACATCACAAAATTTTTTAAAACTTCGAAAACGCAAAATAAAAGTAAATTAATTTGAAATGCGGCTAAATCCAATGGCTAAAAAACAACATCTCAAGACAAAAAATAAAAATGAACCACGTTTGCTTACAGAATTGACGTAATATGTATTATGATGATGATTCAAACATACTTTTAATACAAATCCTGTTTAGATTTGAATATATCTATACAATGTGCAAATATATGAGTATATAGTGAAGCAAATTGATTTGGCATCCGACAAATTCATATGAGTCGCGCATGTATTATCCTTACTTGTACGATTACTCATATATAAAATAAAGTAATATCTGACCAGAAATATAAAAAATACTTGCTTGTATGATTAATTATTTCTTTTTACTTTACCTTTAACATTATTATTAAAGCTTAAGATGAAACGTTGATAAATTTATAACTGACTTGATCTCAAAATGTTGATAAACTCTCGTGCATCAGTTAACTTCTAATTAAGTAACAGGAATATGTTTTCAGTTAATTTTTTGGGTTTTCCCAAGTGTGATATTTAAATCCGGAAAAAAATATTTCAATAAACGCGTCAGTAGCAAAACAAAGTGTATTGCTAGGCATTGTGTGCCATTCAACTCATGCACAATTGGATTAAGAAATATTTTTTTTTAATTTTAAACACAAAATTTTCTCACGTTTTCAATTTTAATTTTTAAATTAATATAACTATGAATAAATAAGTAAAAACAAATTCAGTAATTATTTTTAATCATTTGTATATGAATAATTCATTCAATTGTAATTACATACCTACAATATGTATAAATAATTCGCGAAAAACTAAAATTAAATGCAAAACAGTTGGAAAATTTTATCTCGTGTAAATGCTTTAAAAGTGTATGCACAAAACCAATTTTTTATTTATTATATTACGTACAAAAGTTGTTTGGCAATTTAACTAGAAATTAAATAAATTAATAATCGAAATAAAAATGATCAAGCCAAATGATCTCAAATCGCAACAACAAAATTTAATAAGATGACTGTGTATCTGTAGTTTAGTATTTGTGAGATGAGTGCGCGAATAAACACACAGCAAAAACTATATATTTTTAAAATTTATGTGGAGAGAATAAAGCCGCGAACAAACCGTAATATACAAAAATGTTTAACATCCTCGCGCACACATGAAAATTCCGGCTATATAAAGTCAAATTAAAGCAACCCGTTCTCATTGTTAAATCGATCGTTCTATGGTGAACGTTAAAAAATTAAATCGCGTTTAATTTTTTTAATAAATATATTGTTAATTTTAAGTTGTTTATTTTGTGTGTGCGTTATTTAAATTAATCCAAAATCAGTTTTGTGATTTTAAAGTGATTTTTGCAAGGAACGTGTTAAACAACACACAATTTGGATACAGTGAATTTTTTTTCTGTGATTATTTTTTAACTTGTACCTATTAGACAAATAAAATAAAAGTAAGAACAAAAAGTGTGTTTAGAGATATCATTTTTAAATAATTATTACAACAAAATAAAATCATAAATTGTTATTAAACATATAAATTTGCGGGTTGATGGCACGTGTGGTACCCACGATCTGTGAAGTTTTTTTTTTGTTTATTTGTGTAGTAATAATAAAATCAAAAATTAGGATTTATTATACATTTCAATAAAAGGATTTAATATTGTACGAAGTGAAATTAAATTTTTTATTTATTTATAGAAAATGAAATTAATACGAACCGGGTTTATTAACCTTTTATGTGTTGGAATCGCCATTGCATATAATTGTGATTATCCAGGGCATGATCATTCGGTGCAAGGTTCGGCTAGTCAACAATCATTTCAATCAGCAAACGGATTACAAGGTGGTCAATATGTTTCAAATTTTGGTACAGGTTTAAAAACAAATAACAATAATTTTAACTCGGGTGTTCACGGTTCAGGTACAATACAAACCAGTTCACAAATTCATTCGGCAGGTGGATTACAAAACGAAGTACAAGATAATCCACCGTATTGGTGGATGAATAATCAATCGCCATTTAATACCGGAGAGGCTCTTGGTTGTGGTCCAAATGTAGACTGCAAAACTAGTAATACCCTCCAAATTAAAGATCAAACAATGGATTTAACAAAAAATATATTTATTAACGGTGGATATGCGGCTGGTGTAGATAAAACAAAATTTACGACGAGCTCACTACAAGGTACAACTGGCGACGCCAGTGCTTCATTCCATTTAAACAGTAATAAACAAAATAACGAAATTAACTTATCCAATAATCCATTCCTTAATGGTGGTGCATCATTTGCACTCCACACTCCATCTCATAACACCCAAACATTCCAAAGTGGTTATAATTTACATAGTCCCCCACTAACCGATTTGAATATAGAACAAAAACAAGGGTTTGGCACAGTTAATACACAAGGTCATATACACAATCAACACCAAACACTACCACACCAAAGTACACAATTTACAGCCAGCGGCGTTAACAATGGTTTACAAACATATGGTCAAAAGGTGGAAACAAAACCTAACGGTTTGGTTAATGGTCAAAATATTAACATCAATCAAGTCACAGAAAATTCCTCATCAGCAAATCACGTTCAATCGAAACCTAATTTCTCTGGCAATCCATTCCTAAGTGGCCAAAATCAATTTTCTGGTTCTGCTTCCTCAATTTCAGGATCTGGTACAACCATCGATCAAGTAAATACAAATAATCCTTTATTCAATGGTATTCCAAATCCAGCAATTCCATCCTCAAGTTTTGCTTCATCAACCGGAGTTATTTCCACAACCGGTGACAAACAACATTATCAAAGTAATGCAATAACAAGTGGTTTTGTAGGTCAAACCGATTTTGCAACACAAAATGCGAATTATGGTGATGTGAATGTAGATCGCGGCTATTTACCACCAACAAGTGTTCCAGAAACGATTGCATGCCGCACCGGACCAAGTACTGTCTGTGCACCAAAACAAGTCTGTCCAAACGGTGTCATCACTGATCAACAAGCAGCAGCCAATCGACTAACAAATCAGGTATTGCAAAAAATTTTTTAACCAAAATAAAATCTACTTATTCTTTTTATGACTCTTAAAGAGGCTCATTCATTTCGAAAAATTTTCATAACTATTTACATAATAACACTAATAATAAACATCTTCAGTTAAATAAACTGCACAAAACCAGCGAAAATATGTGTACAGAAAATTACATAGCTAAACTTTTTTATGTACTTCATACTGGTATTTCGTAATGGACTAGAAAATTTCCTTACTTAAATTGTGGTTTGTGTTTGCTTACAGAATCAAAATTGTAAAGTTGGTGTAGAAGTATGCTGTCGTGTCCAAGCATCACCAACACGTCCACCAGTACGCAGTCCTCCACCATCACCACCAACATCACCTCCAACACGTCCACCAGTACGTGCACCACATATTGAACCAACTCGACCATCACAACCACCATCACCACCAACTGTACCTGTTTCACGACCCACACCATCACCACCAAGACCACAAACTACACCATGCGGACAAGCGAAAAACCAGAAATGTGTATCTCCTGGTCTATGTATCAACGGCGTTATTAGTAATCAAGCACCGCAAAGCGTGCTCTACAATCAAGGCCCATTGGTAAGTTGATCACAATTAATATAACATTATCCATAAGTAAGTGCGTATTTAGCCAATCAACGTCAAGGTCGCATAATATTTATATAACCATGATAACAGTAGATTTACATAATGGAAACGTAGGAAAGCAAATGTAGCGCAATATTACATAACCCGTTAAGTAATTCAACAATAGCATAAACGGTCAAGTGGATAAAGAAAAAGTATCTTAAAAAAATTTAAAAATATCAATTTATTATTTATCATCGTCATCGTCTTCGCATCTTCTTTGCCATCGCGCGCGCATCATTTAACTTTTCACATCTTTTTTTTTTTATTACGATTGCATAATTTTAATAACAATTATATAACGTTATATAATGATTTTTTTCGTTATAAACCGTAAAGAAGCCGACTCAAAAAATTAATAAAGGTTGATGAACATCCTTTGTATATTCAAATATTAATTCGATAAATTAGTTACGTTTAAATTTCAAAAGTAAAACACTAACCGTAATCTGATGTATTGCGTCGTTGTTATCGACCACCGTCTAATCAATATATAATTATAAATATAAAACTTAGTTCCTAGATTACGAAGTTTTTTAAACCGCGTGCAGTATCACACACTTAATATTAACACCTCTTTTCGGCATATTATGTCATCGTTAAATATAAACAAAATAGATGACACTTTTTTAGATAATTAATTTTAAGTTTACATACGTAAGCACATTTATAGCATATAGATACAACTCGTGTATATCTCATCTTGCCGATAATATCAAATCTAGCTTTTATAATCTGGGGACTCTATTCCTGAATACGATACGAAAACGAAAGCACAAGATTCCTATTCAATTTTAAATAAGAATCGTACGAATCTGATTTAATTCAAATATGAATCCTGTACTTTCGTTTTCGTATCGCATTCAGGAATAGGGCCCGACTCAGAATAACCCAACATTTCACATATACTTTAAGCGCAAAATAAAATGCGAGAGTTTTATTATAATTCGCTAAATTGAAATGTTGATATGTGTATGTGTATGCATAACGTGATCAGTTTTATTTTTTTACTACAGTGTGGTGAGACTTCCTACCAACTGTTGTCAATTTTGTCTCGTCACAAAAAAATTTATTTCGTAACATAATATGTAATCGATAATAATTTAAATATGACGCTCGGTTTTTGTGAAAAATTCCAAAAATGTATTGAAACTAAAACATATTTTAACTAAGTAATCAGGTCGATGTTTGTTGATTACAACTATTGTCGTTGAGATATTCAAAAACAAAGGTTGAAAATTATTAATAGGTATATTGCTTTCTTATCAAACTTCTGCAATTCACTCAAGTTACTTGTACGATTTAAAGATCAGCGTAATAAATTGGCTGTCGGCTCAATGATAAATCTACGCATTTGCGCTTAATTAACGTATAGTTGTTTAGATATAAAAACTATCTGACACGACCTTCCAATATGCTATGCATACTCAAACGTACATAATATAATTTTATACATAATGACGAATTGCATAATTATATAAAAAAAAATACATTTTTTATGCAAAACTCGCGAGATTGGTAAAAAACTTTATATCGTTAACATTAATTAGCGAGGAAATTAGCATACAATAAAAACATAGGGCGATTTATTTTCACCCTAAACTAGTCGTTTATATAATTAATTCATGTAAATTGCACTTCAATTTTCAGAATGCGAATTGTTTATTATTTATAAATATAAGAATATTAAAATCGAATGGTCATTTCTTATTACTTAGTGTAGTGTAGAATTTTAACAATATCTATAGATGATTACTCGAAGTGACTAATTTTATCTAACCTCGTAATTTATTTAAATATCATCTTGTTGTGTCCTTCAACAAAATACGACCGACATTTATTACTAATAGACAATTTCAAGATAACTATGATCTTGACTTTACTATTAAACTGGAGTTCTATTATATCAAGGACAATGTGTAAAGAAAGCTCATAAAAGCTGTAAAATTAAACCGCCTCTTCAAATAAAAAAAAAAAATTAATTACATACATATCACAATCTTAATTATAGAAATAATTAAAATTATAAAGAGAAATAATATGTGTCAACTACCAATTTTATTTAGCGTATAAATCAACAAGACCTACTTTTGGGTATAAAATCAAAACGTCTTAGGTTATTTTGTGTCTATTAAATCCGGGTATCATCTTTTCAAGTCTAAATTTATTATCATAATAACATGAAAATGTATGACGAATTGGTAGATCCAGTGGGACCGGAACTACAACTTTATAGAAATACAAGATTTCAACATTTTAATATCCGTAAAGGTTACAAGATGTTAATATCCTGATAAACTGGACCTAGTCTCAAATGTTGTACCTCATCTTTTGATAAGCGTGGCATCGCACGCAACTTTCAAGCTGCATACGTAATTTGAAATGACATCATTCACAAAAATAAATTTCAAAACTAATTATTTATTTCTTAAATAAATTTTAAGTTTGTTGACATAAACTTGAATAATTTTAATTAAATAAACAGATAGATCACTACGACAGTCAGCGTTAGGTTCCAGGAAGCGATCATACTTTATTAAATGGTAATATAATGAGCTTTGAGCGCGTGTCACATATTCAAATTAAGCGGATGTACATGACATTGAATCGAGACTACAAAAAATATTTTTATTCAAGAAATATTTATTCGACAGCATCAATTTAAATGATGTGGTAGTGGTAGGTACGAGTATCTCGTTTTAAATACCATCATAAATGGATTAGCACGTTGTCGCCTATTATTTATATACTTAGAGATAAATAATTTACCAACAGCAATAATACGACATATAAAAAATCGTACGTAACATTTTGCTAAGTGAATAGGTCAAATATTTTTTTGTAAATTAGAAGCAACAAGCATTTAAATGTCATTTTAATCAATTTTATCCATGCACCTTTAATGAAAAAGATCTTTTTAACACAATCGTACTTATAATGATTTCATAATTAAGAATGATTTTGGACCTTCACACTTTCTGCAACTATGCGGTGCGGCGTTTGGTTCATCAATTATTTTGTAGCTGCTTTAAGAAACTTCAATTTCTTTGTAAATGTATGGAGTGTAAATTACTAATATGCTCTTTAAATTTAAAACCCACAATGATTGTACTACAGAGTTTGGTTTGATTTTGCTGTTTGGAAAAAAATACGTACGTTAAATATAAGTTGAAATAAATATTTACCGACACTGACTAATTTAATAAATCAATATTTCCTCTACAATATTGGTTTTACTCGAACAAAAATATCACAAAAACATAACATAAAATATCGAGGTTTTTGTGACAACTTTAAATATAGCCTAAAATATGCCTAATTTACTCCAAACAAATCGGAAATCATTTACATTGTAGAAAACTGAAACCAAATAAAATAATGAAAAATAATCATGAATATTTTCGACCTCGAAATTTTAATCAAATTTTTATTTTGGATTTTAGTCAAAATTGACAGGTCCCAATTATTAAGACCGGTCCACCAGAAATAGCAAAAGATCTATATAAACCACTTTCTCGGGCTTTAAGCTTAAGGCAGTCAACTAAACAAGTAGATGAAAAAAATTTGTTTCGATAATTTATTTTAGAATTAGAAATTTACCAAATCAAAGAAAACTGTGTTATTTAATAGATTTCTAAATTCAAAATTTGAATATTTAAAAATGGGAATGTATTTGAACCATTAAGTCCAAATCACATGTTAACAAAATAAAAAAATATCTAAAAGAATAAAATACTCTTTCACAAAACAAAAACACAATAAATTCTATTAGAATTTTCTTTACAAAATTAATAAAATGGCGAGTTGTAGATATTGTGGTCAAACGCGAATCTCTTTTACCATGAAAGTACGTACGTGTAAATTGGTAATAATCGCACTTAATCACCATGGCGAGTAAAAGTCAATAATTGTTATATATGATTTCTTAAATTTAGTTCTTAAGAAGCTAACATGTTGAAACTCAATATAACATTTTCATATCAACCTCCATATTTTGATGTCGTGTTGTTTCCTTAGTTAATTCCCACAAAAATGATTATGTTATGTGTTGTGTATGTAAGTGCATATTTCGCAGTCTCATTATCTCAAGCCGTGGTTGTCGGCCTTGCTCTAAAATAGTAAAAAATACAACCAAAAAAATTTTATTTCGAAAACAATTCGAAAAATCGTAATCTCTGCTTAAAATTTGGAAAAATTTATAATGCTTAATCGATTTTTTCGTAACTATATACTTTTGTAAAATATTGGCAAAAAGCGCAAAGCGTCTAAGGATGCTGCCATTTCCGGTATATTGATTTTTGCCAAATTTCACTGGGATCTCCGAATTTATTAAAACTGTACAGATGTGTATGTTGTGGCCAACATTGACTTTTTTACGATGAATGTATACATAAATCTCGAATACATCACACTTGATTCTTAGGGCGAAAAAATAGTCTAGCGAATGGTATCTGCTAAAATCTCGAGATAGAAAATTTCCGTCAATACCAGAATTTATTTTACTTCGTAAAAGAAAACAAAAAGCGTAAAATGAAGTTTCATCCTTATCGGTCAACCTGTTTGGACTGTAGAGACGCCGAATTTTGGTAAAACATATTTTTCGAAATCCTCAGAAAGCTTTCGTTTTTGGTACACCAATTTGGATGATTAATTTTTGTAATCGATTTGTTTCGTAAAGCTACTCTGTTTTGAATATTTGCAAAACCAAAAAATCTTCTGTGAAAACTGACCATTTTGGAGGAATCATATTTGCTATAATTCAATGCTGCCTGCCTATTTATGATAAAGTTTTTGTGCGAAGCTTCATTCAAAACAGGATAAATTATAACGACATAGAAAATATATATTTTCACAATTGTCTAAAAATACTATGAAGCAGGTACGACGACCAAGTAATAAATGTGGTGAAGTACATAGTATTCTTATAATTAAAAAATATTTTTTTTAATGACGAGTTCGAATACATAAATATTCTGAACTGATCCAGAGACGGATCCCTAGGTTGGAACCTAGGTCAAAACATCACTCAAATTCCTGAAGTTTACGACAAGATAATCGAGAAATTTACGAAATAATATTTTGTTGCAAAAGCCAAAAAATTTTGGGTCTGCGAGTGAAATCAAAATAGTTAACGTATATTCAATTAAAAATTCATTTAAAAAGACAACAAAATTAACAGTCTAAAGTATATTTATGATTAAAAACGTATGTCCTTGTAGTATAGTAACTCCCTAATATCGATTTGAAGCCGATCGATTTGATTTCAAGAAGTTTCTTTTTTCTAATAATTTGTTTCATTGATTTTGTTTGGCAATTTATATACATATTTATGAAGGAATGCAAATTTTATGTATTTAATCCCCTTTAAATACTGGTGGTAGGCTAGAGTTAATAAATGTAATTAAATTTGGTACAATTTTTACTATGATGACTGGCTCAAATTAGGCGATTACAAATAGAAAGGGTCTCTTAAAATATTAACATTTGTTTTACCAAGTTATGTTTTATGTTTACTTGTCCATATTCTCATTAGGCCAATACTCATATAACTAAATTGGCGTTATTCAATGATAGTAATTCCGTTAATTAACGATGAACCTTGAATTTTCCGTAGAATATTACATCGAATTCACAACCACCTAGGCAACTTTGAAGTGGAAAAAACAAAAGTGAATCCAAAATGGAAAATAAAATTTTGGATTTAAAAAAAAAATTGATTATGGAGAGAATTGTGGAGATGAATGTGTATGTTCATTAACATGAATTTTCATATTTCCATAATTCTGGCCATAACCAGGTTTTTCTTGTTCGTCCCGCTTCAAAAGTTGTCCTGAAGTTGGATGTGAATTCGATGTAATATTCTGCGGAAAATTCAAGGTTCATCGTAATTAAAAGAATTACAATAGTATCATTTTAATTCATGTCATCTGTTCTGGGGTCGAAACGTTCCCTGCTCTTTCGCGGTTCATTTTTGCCTACCTACTTTACGCATCACTACCAAATTGAAGACGTACGGCTATAGGGCCGATTTAAATTACCATCGGCGCATTGCATAGCTCCATGCCAGCCTATAGTACTGGACATTGAAGATGGGTAGGCCCGCTAATGTGTTGTTTCAGTGGGTACACCATACCTGGAAATATCGCATCCTAGCCCCAACTCTCTCATTATTCTATCTTAACTTCTGTCTACCTTGGGTACAATTTACAATACATTTACTGTACGTATTGAACCATTGTGTCGTACTTCCTGTTGAAACTGCATCCTCAATTTCTTGACAGAGTTGTCCTCAAATATCGTTGGTTTCAAAATTTCTCTTAAGCTCCCTTGTTTAATTTTATCTTCAAGCTCTTTGATACGATGGCCAAGCCTTTGGGTCTGCTTAATTTGATCGAGTATTTCATAGGAAGGTTGGAAAATGCATAACTATATTTGAAAATAGCTTTTATCTGTATATCGATTTTGTCTCGTGAGTTGCTCATTTAAAATGAGTGAAGCAAAAAAAAATCGAATACGTACACAGTGTATAATACACAATTATGCCTTTGTATTTGTATTTTTCTTTTGTTCGTATTTGTGTCATTTGTATGATGAACAGTACCAAAATAACACGATCCGGGCGAATCGGTTTAATTTTGATGGTGCTTATTTCCTTTTCTCAGCACATTACGTCTGCTCTCGAGCTATGGAGTGTCATTATTTAACATGCCAATATATTTTATATTTTATATTATCATAAATTAATTTTACATCTATTAATAAAACTTTATAAGTAAATTTATTTTAAATTTCATAAATTTTAAAAATAAAATGTTAATTATAAAAAAATCGAAAATACATAAAAACGCAAAAATATGGCGTTTACAATGGTTAACCCTTTGAGTGCCAAAAAGCGCAATCGTGTTCCTCAATACACTAGCCGAAATCATGTTTGCGCTGAAAGAGTTAATATGAATAAACAAAAAAAAGAATGACACATGACTTGCATATGCAGAAAAACAATCATACGCAAGAAACTACCACAAATACATATGCTACTACTATATCATTCCGGTTACACTCATTTCGTTTCACCCATTTTGAGACAAAATCGATATACTGTTTCTTTAGGTCGAAATCCCATAACACAGGATAGTTTCTGAGACTAGTATATTACTGTTTGCAAAATCCCTTGAATTTTGGGCGTTCAACTTGATTCGTAATTGATTGCTTGATAAAACACTCAACGTAAAATTCTCAAACCTGTAATGATTAGCATCGTTAGCACTTATAGGAGGAACAAATTCCTTATGAAGGAATTTTATTACACCCTTTGCACTATTTCATTTTCATCACAGTTTATGACTTGTAGTACACTGTTATCTTTAAACTGTGTCTGCATTACAATTTGCTTGCGCTTATATACTTGTGCTACGCTATTCGAGTATATTTCATTATCAATATGTGCTGCAATTATAAATCACCCCTCCCCCCCCTCCCCCCCCCCCCCTTCATCGTGTTGTTAGTTCCATTATATTTTCTTTGATGGCTAACAGCGACGTTACATTTATTTGATTACTCCAATATTCCCCAACATATGCCATTGAAAAATTAAATTGAAAATCATTACTGGTGGAATACTGATGCAGTAATATCAATGCATGTTTAAAATAATAAGAGACTCTGACTGGACTTGAATCTGTGACTAGTAAAATCTTAATTGTTACAATAATTAAAAAGTAGGCGCCTACGGCTACATGGTGTTGGAATTCGCACCTCAACAAAAACCTCTACATTGTCCAACTTAGAGTTAGGAAAACTTTTAAAATTTGTATTTAAAAGTTATCGTAAAGTTTAATTTATCTTCTTCTAAAATTACCGCAGGCCGTTTTCATCATAATGAAGTTATTTGATCTGCTTAAGCGGTATTGTTATATGTTACTTTGACCAGGGCAGCTATAGACACTAATGGCCTCATTACATTAACAATTTGGCAATATGACGTCATTTTATGTCTAAGGTTTCAGTCAGGATTGAAGATGGCAGTATAATCATTACATGACTCATTTTTTGTAAAATCTTTTTCGTGTAACTTCAGTAAAAAAAACAATAAACAATTATAAATAATATTACGGGTCATTGGTAAGAATTAATTTATTATGTTATTTTTAAATCATGCATTCAACATTTTGTTAAACCTCTAAATCTCAGAAACATTTTACGAACATTACTGCCATCTACAGTTCAGAAAAGAAACTGTCGACATAAATGTTATGACGTAACAAGCACTACTGCCTAGACGCTATGATGAATGTTGATTTTTCTTTGCCTTACTATATTTCGAAAACTACAAACACATGTTCAAAACATAACCCAACTCGTTCGCATTAAATTGTTTTACAAAGTGTTTGTCGCCGAATTATAAATACTCAATCCTATCTCAATTTCCTTATATTTCTTCACAGTTTACGACTGTTGTTCGTCTCTTGTTGACCATTTTTAGCTTTGTGATTATTTCATTTTCATTGGTATACAATGACCCCGGCCGAATTAACCTTAAATTGATATTTATATAAGTTTGTATTGTGGTATTTTGCTAATATTTGTAAGCGTACCACCAAATTTTAGTCTAATTTCACAGTATCTAATAGTATTCGAGTCTATTAGAGAATGAAAACTTCCCATAATTGTAGTTATTATATTTAACAATGAATATTAATCATAAAATGAATTGCTAAATATAACTTTAATTTTATTATACTTTAAAGGTAGACAAATGTTACGCACCTGAAGTATGTTGTCGTTTACCGGATATTACAGCACAACCCAATGTAAACGTACCAACTCGGGAATACCTACCACAAGCTGAATCACGTCCCAATCCAAATATTGAACCAGCTGATAAGGATAAAAATCGAAACCCTGTTAAGGCAGGTAATCGACCAACACCCCCACCACCATTCCAAGGACAAGGATATGTACCACCAAATAAGGATAATCAAGGTGCCCCATCAAATAATCGACCAAATGTATTGGCACCAACCAAAGGAGGGCGGGAGCCAACGTTCCCAAACCAAGAAACAGCAGGTGCCAATGAAATACCATCAATACTGTTCCCAAATAACGGTGTGGATGAATATGTGCCTCCACCAGCGGGATGTGCAGCTGCCTTAAAATGCGTCCGTCCCGAATTTTGTACACGCGAGGGCGTTATGTCAAAATCCCCCGTAATTTTAACACCAGAACAAGCATTGTTCCGTGTCCCAGTGACCGCTTGTCGCAATGCCGAGGAAAACTTTATTGGAAGTTGTTGCCGTGATCCAGACTACGTCGATCCTTGGCCAGTAGGTCAGTTAGGTTTCTATAATGCAGAAATTCTTGGTTTTGATACTGGTGCATACAAACCTGATAAAGCTGGACAATATGTGCCACAAGGAACTTACGGAACATGTCAACCGGTCTATCGCGACAGAGTACGTCAACCGGATTATATTTTATTCCAAATTTCATTATTAAAATAATATATTTACAGAGATCACAGCCAAGAGGAGCTGGCCCAATTGATACCGGTTTCGCAGAAATTCCATGGCAGGCAATGGTATTGTTAGACTCAAAACGATCTCTTCTTTGTGGTGGTTCAATTATTGCTGATGATGCCGTAATAACTTCAGCTAGTTGTGTCCACAAGTATCCTCCAACAGATATTATGATTAAAGGCGGTGAATGGCGTTTGGGAGTAGACGAGGAACCAAAAACATTCCAAATTATTCGTGTCAAAAACGTGACAATTGAGCCCAGATGGAAGCCAAACGGTCATGATTATGATGTTGCCATTTTACATTTAGAAGATCGTCTTAAATTTGATACACATATACAACCAATTTGTATCGAAGACCCCTTATGGCCCGCCAAAGAAGAAGATGAAGAATGTATTTCAACTGGCTGGGGTAAAGAAGTTCTTAAAAGTAAGTGAATCTTTATAAAGTCAGCTTGAATTCTTAAGTACTACTAACTACTTCTTTTTATAGTTCATATCCAAAACGCTCTAATGCATGTTATCAATGTAACCTCATTGCCACAAGATATATGCGAATCAAGTCTTGGTGGTTCATACAATAAAAATGCTTCATTCTGCGGCAGTCCAAAGGCCGACGTTTGTTTAACAGATGATGGTAGCGGTCTCGCTTGTAACATTGGAAACGACTACTATTATCTTCGAGGCGTTTATGCGACTGAGAATGTTTGTGGAGAAAATTCCGCACAATTTGGGGTTTTCTCAAAAATTGACATTTCCTGGGTATACGCGGCGTTTAATCAACCTGGCCTTAAAGGTGAAGACTATCTCCTACAACAACAAGCGCTGGGCAGTGCACCATCACCAAATTTTAAACGTAATTTTAGATCGACAAACCAACAACAAAGGCGCGTTGCATTACAACGGCACTAATTTAATTTAAAAATATTAATATAAAAACATCTATATTTAATTACCTAAATAAAAATCGTAGAAATTAAACAATAACCCTATTATTTAATCAAAATATTGTTTCCAATGAACTTAATTAAGAAAATTGCTGCTCCTTAACTATAAAATTTTATAATGTCAACATATATCGCATTCCTTCCTATATCTAGCTACCCCAATTATTATTTTAATTTTTATTTTATTTGTAAATTAAGATTTAGTAATTTAAACGATAATTATTAATTTTAATTTGTTAGTTAGTAATTTTTATTATTAATATCAAATAATTATTTAATTTTCTTGTAGAATTTTAATACACGAAGCACGACAAATTTATATAATTTTGTATTTTATTTAATTATTCGACTTGAGGGCATTCCGCCAATTCATTTTCACAGAAAATTTCTAAATTAAAATATTACTTTTTTCAATATTATTTCTATAACAAGTACAGGTAATTAGGGTCAATTACGAAATTGGTCGAAAATGTTTACATGTCTAACTTTTTGTTTTTACAACGAGGAGCTAACTGCATCAACGCTTCTTCACAGCACAGATTTTATTTGTGCATAATACTCGATCAATTAAAATACCATCATTATATTATTAGTAACTGTATTTATGTTAGACCATCAAACTGAAAAGGCGATCAACTAATCTTACTCATTAATAGTTTATTATCTAGCAAACATGCAATGTAGAGTTAAGCTATAATTATACTTTAGAACATATTTTATAAATTGTACAGTATTTATAATATGTACTATGTGCATGCAACACAAAGCAAATCACACTTTAACCGTTTGAGTCCAAAGCAGCGCGATTGGCGCTATTCAGATTTTATGTCGAGAAAATAAAATAAATATGACGGAGCGATGAGAAAAAATCGAGAATCGCTTTACCTAACAAATACAAGAAGCGATTGTTTCTGCGATGGAGTTTATTTTTGTTGAGCCAACCTACACACGGTTTCATAAGATCGGCTTCACCTTCCTTTCTTTCCCCTTTTACCTACAAAATCTGTTTTAACTGCGACATTAGAACAGAATAAAACAATACAAAAAAATTTGGTGTTTTAATATAAAATAAAGCCGAATTTACTTGACTCTGTAGCAAAATTTTCTGCAGAAAAATTTGTTGCAGTTTGAAGTGAAGTTAGGAATTTATTTTTGTTAAGGTGCCTGCCTTCAGCAAATTTAACTACAAATAAATAATTTTTATTCCGAAGGGGCAATAAGTTTTACAAAATGAAATATAGGGGAAATTTGTTTACAAAAATATAACTAATTTAGCTAATTTGATTGGTTATTTTTGCTCTCTCTCTCTCTCTCTCTCTTCCATTTTTATTCTCCAGCAAATTTTTCTGCAGAAAATTTTGCTACATAGTCAAATAAATTCGGCTTAAGGGTTTAAATTAACAATAAAAATCTATTACGACTTAGTTTGAAACCAGAAGCTGAAACCGTGTGTAGCTTCGTCCGTTGTTTGGGTTTATTTATTTTATTTTATTTATTTATTTTATTTATTTATTTAAAGAAATCTATTTTGTAATATACATGTATGATTTCAGATTATTTACAGTTATAGTTAAAATTATATTAAAACAACAAAAAACTTTAAAACAGAATAATAAAAAAAAAAAAAAAAATATAAACCAAATTTTGGTTTAAACAATTAAAAATTTAGAAAAAAGTCTTTAAGGATATTTTTAAAGTTGTCCTTTGATAAGTTGAAGTCAAATAAGTCGTCGATTAAGTTGAAAGATTTAGACATCCTATTAATTGGGTTGTTTTCTCCATAGTTGGTGGAATGGTGTTCAAGTGCTAAAAATTTATGGTTTCGAAATGTTCTGCATGGCACGTGAATTGATATGTTTTCTAAGATGTAAGCTGAATCTACGTGACCAAGCAAAACGTTACCAATAAAAGCTGCTCCCAAGAGAAGTCGTCTATTTTCAAGCGTGCATATTTTGTAATCTGTGCATCTTGTTGTGTATGGAGGTAAGCGAGCCACATTTTCATGGAATGGTAAGTTGTGGTCGTAATCCCAGTCACTTTTCTTTAACAAAAAAATCAGGAACTTCTTTTGAATGCTTTCAATTCTTTTTATGTGTACAGCATAGTATGGATTCCAGACCGTTACAGCGTATTCCAGTTGAGATCGAACATAAGCGAAATAGAGTGAACATAAGGTTTGAATATCCTTAAATTCACCTGTCCATCTTTTAACAAATCCGAACATGGCATTCGCTTTCGCAATACAATTTTCAATATGCCTATTGAAACTGGCGTTTTCGACAAATGTAACACCTAAGTCTATAATCTCATTGACTCTTTGCAGTACTTCGTTGTTGACTTTGTATGAAGTAATAACCGGATTTCTTTTACGATGGATAGACATGATTTTGCATTTCTTAATATTTAAGTATAGTGAGTTCCGATCACACCACTCACTTAATCTATCTAAGTCTTCTTGAAGTTTCTCCGTATCTAACCATCCATTAATAGTACGAAAAATTTTCACATCATCTGCAAATATAAGCACGTCTGAGTTTTTGATTATCTCGGTTATTCGGTCTATGAAAACAATAAAAATCCAGGGCCCGAGGTGTGATCCTTGGGGAACACCAGATGTAACTTTAATAAATTTGATTTCTCATTTCCCATTATTACAAATTGGCACCGGTTTGATAGATATGATTTAAACCAATTTATGTAATAGAGAGAAAACCCAAAATTGAATAAACTCTGGAATGCTTTATGATGACAGATAGAATCAAATGCTTTACTAAAATCCGTGTACGCTACATCAACTTGACGGTGTTTTTCTATCTCGTTAATTAGTTTACTGGTGAATTCAACCAGATTAGTCGATGTGGATCGGCCAGGCATAAACCCATGCTGGTTTATTGATATATGATATCATATATGGTTTACACCACAAATGGTTTTGTAATGCGTTTGCATTACCTCCTGGGACTCAAACGGTTAATGAATGTGACGTAGGTTAGGTTAGGTTTCAGTGGCTGCTTTCGGACACTTAGGCCAATTTTGGACATTTGTGTGAGATATCACAGGATCCGACATCATTAGACTGTGACGTAAATTTTTGTATATTCTAAGAACATGCAATGTACTTGGATTGGGCATTTATTTTTTACTATTTTACTAAAAGAAGTTTGAATTCAATGATATTTCCAGTACACTGAGGTCACTAAAAGCAAAGAAACATTTCGCTTAAAATTTAGTGAGGCCTCATTAAAAACAGTGAGAATCTCAGTGTTGGACACCATTAACTATTGTAAAACGCACATTTTTGTTTTGCATGTGTATGTATCCAGGCCCAATAAACGAGAAAACGTAGAAACGAAAAAAAATTTAATGGACATTATTTTATGTTAAGTTTTTTTTTTGACTTTATTTATATCTCGTAAATGTGTCAGTAAAATAAATGTTCATGCTCCTGAGCGCAAACTTTGTTTATTTACGTTTATACCCCTATTATGGTTTTTGCCTCGCCGAACGATTCACGGTGAATCTTAAATCCGTGTGAGTTGGGTTTTCGCCTTTATTTTGGCGAGTGCACATCTAGTTATACTAGCCGAATAATAACACTGTGCTAGTTGAAAAATGTGACAAGCTGGGCACCCAGGGGGTAAACCTAATTCGAGTACGCTGAGTTCAATGGTGCTAGTCCCATTTTAAAGTTAGTCATTTTTTATCATTTTTTATCATTTTGTTGAATTTAAATTGAGTAGAATCGATCGAATAAACATCGTATCGACAAATATAGATACAATAGAAACTATTTAAAAGAAAGTTAAATCGATTCAGTTGATTTTATGATGCCACTGAAGTTAGCCGAAAATTTCAGCCGAAAAAAACCTTTCATTATCGACATATTTTGTATCAGGTGGTAATAAAAAATTCTGTTGATATGAGCCGAAAATTACATACAATTGAAGTTGGTAGTAAATTTGTGCCGAATAAAAAATTTGAAAAAATCAATATCACATAATTCGAATGATTAATGGTAATATGAACTAGGTGAAGTTAGACCAGTTCGTAAATAGCTGGATCCCGTATTTATAATTTGTCGTGTTAGGGGGCAATGAATTTGAGTTGTGGCACTTACTATGAAAACTTGTGCCACAAATCAGGCCATATTTTATGTAGCATATGGGATCCAGTTATTTACGAAGTGGTCTAACTTCATACGGTCCAAATTTCCACTTAACATGCGACCAGATTTTAATTTATTTCACTATGATGCTACATAAAATATGGCTGATTTTTGGCACAGGTGTTCATTGTTAGTGCCACAACTCAAATTCATTGCCTTCTAATACGACAAATTATTAATACGGGTTCCAGCTATTTACGAACTGGTCTAACTTCATCCGGTCCAAATTTCCACTAAACCGACCAGCTTTTAATTTATTTCACTATGATGCTACATAAAATACGGCCTAATTTTTGGCACAAGTATTTACTGTTAGTGCCACAACTCAAATTCGTTGCCTCCTAACACGACAAATTATAAATACAGGATCCAGCTATTTATGAACTGGTCTAACTTCACCTAGTTCATATTACCATTAAACATCCGAATTATGTGATATTGATTTTTTCAAATTTTTTATTCGGCGAAAATTTACTACCAACTTCAATTACATGTAATTTTCGGCTCATGCAACAGAATTTTTTATTACCACCTGATACAAAATATGTCGGTAATGCAGCTTTTTCGGCTAGCTTCAGTAGCATGAAGTAGAATTTTAATGAATTTCAATAAATATTGTTTTATTTGTTTGGGCCTTCATATTTTTATTTAGCTTGCTACAAAATATGTACACAGTAGTGTAGACAAATGATTTTGCGGTTTCTAGATCATTAATAACTACATTTAGTAGGAAGGAAATCTGAGCCCCCCACCAAAGCACGTTGTCAACTAATTGATCCGGAAATACTCGCAACCATAAATCGGCTGGATTGTTTTTCGAAGCAACGTGATCCAAATTCTGGCGTGGAAGACTATCCGATATAATTGTAGTACGGTTTGCGATTAAGGTTTTCCAAGATCTTGCTTGTTACATCTGGGCCCCTATTTCTGAATACGATACGAAAATGTATTCGTTACGAAAATGCATTTCGTTTCGAATTTAAATTGGTATTTTTGGAATACGATCGTACGTAATTGTTTGGTGTATGTCCTTGCTACAAGGGAAATTTATTTTAAATCGTTTTACCTATAATAAAATTATATAACGTGTGCCATTTTGACTTGACGTTTCGTTCTTGTTTGTATGTAATAGAAATGGATGATTTATTTATAATTATTTTTATTATTAATATTCTAGTTTTATATCTTAGGCAAAATTATATAACTCATTGCATAAAACAATAAAATTTTATGTAAATGCAATGTTATGGATTTTATGTGTGCCATCCAAACATTTTTGTTACAAACGAACATAAAATTAGTAAATCAACGAATAATTTCTTGTGTTATGATAGTGGCAGAATCTACTTAAATATAAGTCCTGCTAACTCCACACATATAAAATAAACAATAACTAAGTAAAGATGTATTGGAATTTTTTTTTTCATAGTAATTTTTTTTAAAATAACTAAGTATAAATGTGTTGGTGCAGAAACAAAAAAACTGAGCAAAAAAAAATTCAAATTTACGTTGCATTTGCTGGAAACAGACGTGCGGAAAAACGTGTGCGTTTAAATTAGAATACACTACTTTAAATGAAATGAAATTGTACATGTATTCCGCATAGGCTGCGTTTTTCCGCAAGTTGTCTCTATTTCTAAAAAAAACGCACCGCAGCAGTGTTGACTACATAACAAAAAAAAAATAACATGAATTAATATTAACATCACGTTGGCTTTTCAATGTTTTGACAGAAATTCCATAACAAATTTTATATTGTTTTTTGAAAACTCTAGCGAAAAATAAAAACGCAATGTCAGAAAAATACGCTCATGTAGTTAATGCTTGAAACAGACGTGCGGAATTTCCGCATGCGGATACGCAAGCGGAAACGCAAGTTAACTACATGCGCGTATTTTTAAGACATTGTGTTTTTATTTTTCAGTAGAGTTTTTATTATAAACAAATACAATTTGTTTTGGTAGGTATTCGCATGCGTAAAATCCGCACGTCTGTTTCCAGCAATTGTTAGTGTAACCAACACACTCTTTGTTAGTTTTCTTTAAATAGGTATCTGTCAATGAGAGAGTAAGCAGGACTTATATTTAAGTAGATTCTGATAGTGGCATTAGAGATTTTTTCAACTTCAACCTTCTACATATAAATTGGTATCACAGTGTTTGGTAACCCTGCCAACATTGCGTTACAGAAATGTACGGTTTACGAAGACTCGCTACCACTAATGTCTTCGTAAACGTAAAGTTTATTTGAAACAATAAAGAAGTAAAAACGAACAGTTTGCAACAAGAGAAATGAAACAGATTCACGTATACATTATATCTTCGCTAATCAATGACATATGAACGTTTTTCGGTGCAACGTTTCTTAACAGTTAAGGTGAATCATTATTGAACAGTCTTTGTGTTACTTTTCCGAAACGTGTGTGAAGTACACAATTGAACTTGTTTTCAAGCAAGCATGTCAACTTTGAAATAAAATGCAAAAATGAATGAGAATAAAATAAATTCAAGTTTTATTTGTATAAAATTTCTACTTAATTAAATTGTAGTCTTTTATGTTCAGTCATAATCTTAATTTCTAGTTATAGCGAGAAAATTAAAAAACATAATTTTATATAAAAGAAGTGTATAAACTTAAAAACAAAATAATTCAATTAGCAGTTATGTAATATAAATATTAAAAAATATTGTTACAACATTTCACAGTTCAGTTTTCAATCACACAGTTATTCATTTAATAAAAAAGAACACAATATCAAATTTTTAATTCATTATCCATACTAAAACTAAACTTAAACACCTATTATACCAACATTTGTTGACTTCGTCGTCTCTGGCGGTCTTTGGCGTACTGAAACCATTTCTTTATTGTGGTTTCAATATCCACAACCCTAGTATTTGCAAATTTTTTCATTGTTTCATCTGAAAAATATAATTTTCTTGTAAATATATGCTTAATTTGTTTAATTTGTTATTTACCTTTCAAAAGAGCCATAATTAAATAAGACTTTACTGGAATATTACCATGTTGTCCATGCCAAGAGAAATGTGAGGCAGCGGCGTCTGTTATGAGGCTTTTTAAACACCCTCTGATGAATTTCTCCATACATTTGTCATTCAGTGTTTTGAAATATTTAATCTGCAATAAGAAAATAAAAACATATTTTTTAAATTTAAAACGCTTAATTGTGTTGTGTAGTTTAAAGTACCAAATATGTTTTAGATCCGGGGTCATTTTGTACATGGTTTTCCATATCTTGAAAGGCTTCAATAGAATTCGCAGGAAATTTTAAATCGTATGTTATTTCCGCTTCTATTGCTTCTATTCCGCTTCTATTCTATATTGCTTGGCCCGCGCACCGGTTTTTATGTGCATGCTCTCAACAATTTCACTTCTCGAAGGGTTTCTCTCATTATTTTAAATATTTTTTTATTCGAAGCTACTATCACCATTATTTTTACTAGGTTGATGACATCCTTGTGTTGAGGTTGATGGTCGCATGTTGTCATTTATTTTAAGAAATTCTTTATAGTTTGTTTCCGAATTAAAACAAAACTCTTCGCTTCCTTCAGTCGAATTCATATCTGGAATTATACACATAAGCGTTATATATAAATTTGCAATAATGGTATAAAACCAGAAGATTTAAAATTTTGCAAATACTTATTGTTTTGGGTTGGTGGTGGGTGAGTAATACAAACTGGTGGAATTAGAAGAATTTGGTTTGGTCTTGGGTTGTAAACTACCAATTGGAATTGTTGGTGGTATGTTCGCCTTATAGGGATGATAAACTATTTTTTTAGGGATATCGTTATTATTGTCACTGCTTTGTCATTTTTAATAGTCGGTTGAATAGGATTGTGACATCCTTGTGTTGAAGTTGATGGCCACATACTATTGTTTATTTTTAAAAAAATTTTGTAATTTGTTTCCGAATCAAAACAAAACTCTTGGCTTTCCTCAGTTGAATCCATATCTGGAATTATATATGTATACACATTATTTATAAATGTTGTAATGGTATAAAAATCGAACATTTAGAATTTTTTAAATGCAATATTTTATTTGATATATCTTGTACTCCAAAAGACAAGGCGTTTGATTCTAAAGCTTCTTGTACAGTACTATAAATCCCCAAATGGCTAGAAGGTAAAGGATCGTTGAAATAATTCTCCAAATTCAACAAAAAATTTCCATTTACTCGTTCGTTATCATATTCCATAATTTTAAAAATTCGGTCGTTTATTAAACAATAATTGTTTGGTGTATCAGAGCCAAGAGAAAAAAACTGGTCGTAAAGAATATTTTTGAGAAGTTTTGTGGATGTTTTCTTGTTCTGTAAGTCTATGAATTTGTTGCAGTGGTTGTGATGCTTTTTTTATTAATTTCTTTAACTGCTGCATATAATTTTCAAAACTAAAAGCAATGTAGTTATCGAGGTGGCCGTATTTTTTTGTATCTTCTGCTACATGAAGCAAGGTATGTACATTATATGACATGTTTTCGTTTCCATAAAGAAAACAAAATTGCTGACAAAATATTTTGAGTAAAGCTATAACCAGCGAGTCTGTAAGAAATTTAAGTAACAAAGCGACATCTGAAAAATGTATGTATATTGACATTACTGACCAGCGAAACTCAAAGTACTTTTCGTTCAGTTTCGCTAAATTTGAATTGTCATTTAGCAATCTGTAACAAGAGCGAAAATTATCGCACAAACTGAAGGAAACGTCAAAATTGTATTTATATTTGAAATGGCGGTATGTTGGTATGTTTATATTTTTATAATTTATGTGTACAAATATTTATTTTTATTTTAATAATTTATATAATATTTTATGTACATTTTTCATCAGCTCATTTATCATCATTTTTGATCAAAATTGTGGTGTGGTTAGTTGGTACTTTTGCAGATTGACATTCCAAAATTCAATTGACAATAATAATCGTGTTACAGATTCGCTGGTCAAACTGTCAAATATTCTGTAACAAAACGGTCTCGTTAAATTCTGTAAGGTTTCGTTACTGACTCGTACAGACTCGCTGGTTATAGCTTAAATCCGCAGCACATTCATTATTACGAAAACAGTCTTCCGGGTGTGCAAGTATTCTTATAGCACATGTTAAATATATAAAAGTGTATAGTAGTTGTTATCTATAACATCTTTAAAGACTACCATGCCAGTATAGCATAAAAATAGACGAAACTCGGAAGCTTTCCAGTGGTCTAATTCATCAAGCGATCTCGGCTTTCTTTGAAATTCCGCAGGAATATATTTACGAATTTATAGTAGATGTCTATTCACGGCATCAATTTAATTTCTTGTTAGAGAAAATCGCTGTTTACGCGTTTTAGTTAGTCGACTAAGCATTTGCCTCATCACGCCTAGTAACACGCAATGCATGTAGTCAATTGTTAATTGTGAAACGCATTTAACGGGTATAGTTTCCAATTTCGAATTCATTTTAATGTGGTGATTTAAATCGGTTTTGTTGTGAAATTCAACATCTGTCCTAAGTTGACCGATGCTTTCTGGAAAACAAACTTTGTGTTTTAAATAGGTCCCTCTTATGTGACATTTTGTGCAGCTGGAGTAGCCAGAGTGGGATTTGACACCTGAAAACAAAGAAACAATTAAAAAACTTGTGAAATATAAGATATTGTTCAAAATTACCGAGAAGAAAAGCTCTGGCCGGCGCGTCACAAATAAATGCTCGAATGATTACCAATATCTTTTTATTATTGTGATAAAAACCATTTTCAATTAAATGCTAACTCTCTTTAACAAATTCGTCTAAAAACTGATCAGCACAACATGGTTTCTTGTAGCCCTGATATATACCAATTGGAAATACTTCTTGATAAGATACGACTCGGCCAAGAATAGGCCATAATTGATTGGTGGAGCTCTTGGTTAGTGGAACACCATCCACACCAATATCAATCATTAAGGTTTTGTCGTAAAATCTTATATTAGTTAGAAACTTTTTTAACTGCTTTTCGAGCCCAATATGTAAATATTGTCCTTGACCCATTGGCATGACGCTTCTTATTCTATAGGGCGGATTTTTCAAAGTTCGCACGTCTTTTGGCAAGCTGGAATGATACTTTGATAATATTTGCAGCAATGCATTCACAGAGTCATTCGATGGGTTGTACTTCACACTCCATTCGCATAACTCTTGTCGTATATTATCTTCAATTATCGGTTCCAAGCTGCACTCATATTCAGATTCAGTATCTGTAACGTAAAAGCTTGAATTTGTTTCTAGAAATAAGTTGTCGCAACACAAATTTGACATATTTGTGCTGTCGCTAATTAAATAATTCTTTTCAGCAGAAAGTGCTTCATCCTCACGATTTTTGTTTCCAACATGAGAATAGGGGGCTTTTGTAATATTAGTAAAAATGGCATCAATTTCTTGGCGAACAGTTCTGTACAGCTTTTGCTTAGACATTTTGTTCAGGGATTTAAATTTATATACACACTCACTTCAAAATTAATTGTTAATTAAACTTCAGCTTTGCGGGAAATTATTAACACTTATTCTAAATTATTTACAGTAAGTCTTATTTATTTCTATACAATTTGAAAACTATGTCTCTATCATTTATTTAATAATATTTTCACCAAAAATTAATTATTTTATATTTTATAGTTTTTAGCTTGGGCTATCAAATATAACAGTTCTATTTTTTTTTTATTTTTTTAAACACAAAAACGTAAAAAATTAAACCACATAATTTAACTACGCACTTTCAAAACCAAATATCAAATAATGTTTCGATTTTATTCTGCTACTCTAAGAAAAAGCGTTGTAATCACTTTAAAACTGTGTTCAAAAGTAAAACATTTATGTTACGTTGTTGATGTATACATTTTTTTGTTGGGAGGGAAATTTGTGTTTAAAAATTTATTCTGCCAATTACGAGTATCCCAGACAAATTTTTATTGTGTTCCATTGGAATTTTAACAGTGATCTTTACCATCCTTCGGAAGGTCATTTGGTGTAGAACACGTTAAATACCATTTAGTTATTTCATCAATTTTATGGAAAAAGAAAATATTACGGCCATCGTTAGACTTGCAGAATTCTATAAAATTATTTTATATCGTCTTAATAAATGTAATTTAAAAATATAATATATGTGTGACTTATTTAGAAATCATTTGGTTTTTCTATGGAGTCGTTAACTAAACATACATCGAACAAAATTCCGTTCATGAACGTACAAAAACCGTTCGTATTCGTTTTGCCAGATAAGGGAAATTTATGAACGTATCAAGTAGGTACGAATTCGTGTTACAATTGCACGAATTCGTATTCAAAAATACCAATCATTCGAATACGTACAATTTTTGGTTCGTATTCGTATTCAGAAATAGGGGCCCTGTAGAACATAGGTGCACACTTCTGCAATTTAATGTTTATGTTGTGAATAGACATTCACATTTTCAAACATCGAAATTATTTATTGATTGCATATAAAACAGCAAGATGACTATTTACAGGAAACCCTCCAAGAATACGATTAATTTGTTCCGTGTTCTTTAAAACCGTGTTGTTCGAGACTACAAAAACAAAAGAAAAAGTTTTAGTTTTATTTTTTGCAAATAACTTATAATATTCTATAAGGGACATTCCATAGTAAACCTGCAGACAAACATGATTTCGTTAAAAACAAGTACCGCAAAAGTTTCCAGGCGGCAGCACTAAACATTTTTAATAACTGTTTTCTGTGGCACACAAATTTTGATCTATTTTTGATCTTTTTCTGATTCAAAATGGATTTGTTTACATTTTTTGTCTTTTTTTTTGAAAATAGATCAAAAAAAAATCAAAAAAATTTGTTGGATTTTTTTTTTGATCCATTTTCAAAAGGAAAAAGACAAAAAATGTTAACAAATCCAATTTTAATCAAAAAAAGATCAAAAATAGATCAAAATTTGTGTGCCACAGAAAACAGTATTATTAAAAATGTTTAGTGCTGCCGCCTGGAAACTTTTACTATGTTGGGAGAATTTTTTCAATTCATGTCCCTTATAGAATTGTAAGTTATTTGATTTTTTGTTATGATATACAAAAAACAAAATAAAAGAGAATAACGAAAATCGTGTTTGAAACCGTGTGATTTGAGGTAATGGGTATCCGTGATCTTCGAAACCGTGTTCTTCGAATACCGTGTTCTTCGAATACCGTGTTCTTGGAGGGTTATCTGTATAAGGATTTCAAGTTTATTTTTTTACATACATATTATTTGCAGAGTGCCCCAAAAATGCACGATCAAACGAAGCATGGTGATAGGCTAGCTCATTTCCTACAAAAACAGCCAAGTAAAGTTTTTTTCGAATTGTTGATGGTGCAATAGTTATTCCACATTGTGTTTTTTAGTGAAATCGCATAGCGGGTTTACGAACACAAGCGTAACGTATTTACAAACACTCCGATTTTCGACTGGATTTACCACAAGTATTCCGTTTGCTACGAAACTTTACAATCTTCAGATTTGGATTTTCACAAAATAAGACCAAAAAACTAACCAATTGTTTCAATGTTCTGTTTATAAATAAAGTTCACACTTTTTATGCAAATATTTACCTGTTGAGTTTCCGTAAAATTCCTTTTATTAGAAAAAAAAAATTCTCTAAATTTATAATTGTTAAAAAAAACAAATAGAAATATGTAATATGTATATGTATATTTTAAATTATTTATTTATCTTGTATACAAAAATTGAATAACTTTTAGTAATCTTAAAATACATATTTCAAAAAATAAAATAAAATTTTCAACAAATGCAGTATCATAAACACCATCTTAATTGAATAAATATAGAATATAATTTATATGTATTAAGATAATATCGCACGTGACAAAGAACAGTGACAACTCAAAAACCGAACTTTTTGAGTTAATTCACTAGAAAAATGCACATTATTAGATTTCATATCCCGCAAGACATTTTTTTTCTTTCAACGAAAGTGATAAAACGCGAAGTATCGTTCTTCGATTAATGATTTTGGTATTAAATAACGTAATAACTATTTTTTGTTTTTGCTCTCCTGAAAAAATTAAATTTTTGAGTAGTATCACTGTTCTTTGTCAGGTGCGATATATACCTTTTGTTTCGTTCATCATATACACAACTTTCATAATGAGAATTTTTTCTGTTTTGCCTTCTAGTGTGAAAGATTACTTATTCATACCTTTCTGACATTTGACCGTTGTTAAAATTTATTTTGTGTTATTAATTTGATGTCAAACTTTATTTGTCAAAATAAGAATAATAATTTACGTTAGCGAATTAAATGTAAAATGTTCCATTATGAAAGCCTGTAATTTTTTTTATCTTTACACAAAACATTTTAACGAGTTAGTAGAACTACTCCATTTATGTCACTTATTAACTCCTTATAAATACATATTACAAATATCTCTTTAAATGCGATAAGAAATTGCTTTCGAGTTTCTACATTTCTTTTTAATTTTTTTTTAAATTATAAAAATGAACAAATACCAAACTAAATACAAAAATATTAAATTAATAAATTATTTAAAAAGGAATGATCATAATTTTGAAGAACGCAAATATAATTTAAATTAACAAAATTACAAATAACAAAGACACGAAATGAATACAAAGGTTAAAATTGTGTTTTGCTTTCTATAATTTCAAATCATTTACAAATTGGATATAAATTTTTTATCTTCAGTTTTTTAAATTAATTTATGAAACAAACAAATAATAATAATAATTATAAAACTAACTAAATAAATGTTCAGTTGCTCTTTCTAATTCCCAATTATATCTAGATAGAGCAGCTCGTGCTATATGTTCCTCAATACCCATGTCCATAAGACGTTGTATTTTGGTATCACATTGTAAATAAGTATGTGGTCCACCCGCATATACATTCGTCCAATGTTTTGCTGTTAGTACAAACATTTCATGATTTTCTTTGTATTGAGTTGCCACAACGGCATCTTGTGGATCATCAGGCTCAGCCGCTGAGAGTAACGCTTGCAGTGATAATAGGACGGTTCGGAGTGTCATTGCGGCAGCCCTGTTGGTAATAAAAAAATATTGAACTTTACAAACTATTTTTCCAGTCGTTAACGTTCATGTTTTAAAAAAAATTCAAGTTCATGAGAAACTGTTTAAAAGAAAGTACACCACAGCCGAGAAGTCTTTAACTACCGTCCACATATTCACCAAGTTAACCAACATATAAAAAATTAAACATAATTACGAGTATTATTATGTTTCACTTTAATATTATATGTTACAAGGCGGCCCTATCTTTGCAAGAATCAGAGGTTGAACAGCTCAAATAATCACCGATGTGAAACTAGCACGTAAAGTTAGTACGATTTTTTTAAATTGTACGTATGGCAATATTTTTTATAACAGATCTTAACCAAATATTTTATATCAAATAGTACTAAAAACAAAAAAAATCACAAAATGTCACAATTTAAATATTTGGAAAATTAGTTATATTATTTAAATAAACTATAGAAAACTTTTAAATAAATTAAAGAAAACCTACCTACATCCAATTTATCAGATGTCTATCTTATTAATTTAAAAAATTAAATTGATTTGTGTTGTGTTGTGGTTTGAGTATTAAATAGTTAGCACGAAATTTTAAACAAACGTAAAGAAAATGAAATAACAAAAAAATTTAATAAACATATCGAAAATAATGTAGAAACAGAATTAACCGTCGAGTCCCAGGGGGTATTGAAAAAACACTGTCCAAGGATCCCAAAGAGCGCAACCGCGCTTTCTCTAAATGAGTACGAAAAGACAATCTATTGAGACAAACCAATTGTAAATTAAAAGGAGCTGTGTGATGGGATCCGTTCAGAACTGCGTAATTTAAAATTGCATTTTCCAAAACGGCATATTCAAAAACTGCATAAGGTACAAAACAGCATTTTACAAAACTGCATAAGGTACGAAACGGTATAAGGTACAAAATTGCATTTTTCAAAACAGCATATTTCAAAACGGCATAGGTTCAAAACGGCATTTTTCAAAACAGCATTTTCCAAAACGGCATTGTTTAAAACTGTATATTTCAAAATGGCATTTTTCAAAACGACATTTTTCAAAACTGCATATTTCAAAACGGCATTGGTACAAAACGGCATTTTTCTAAACAGCATTTTTCAAAACTGTATTTTCAAAACGACATTTTAAAAACTGTACAAGATAGAATGAAATATTTTAATCGATTATGAATCTAGAATTTTCTATTCATTAATTTCTGGAATATGACCAACATATTCCAGAAATTAATGAAAAAATTTAGAATAAAATTGATGATATGAAATTATGACAAATTTCTTACATGTTTTATATAAAAACTTTAGTAAGTATGTTATAAGAAAAGTATTTATCTTCATTGGAATTACAAATTATTAGAAGATTTAGTATGCATATAATATTCTCCTTCACCTAAATTTTTATATAGAGCTTCGAAGTTCTAGGCTGTCTGGCTGATCTTGGACAAGACCATTAAAAAAGGAAAAACCCGCAATCAAAATTGTAGTGACGACGAAAGCTAACAACGCTATATATTTTGAAACTTATATATGGAATATGATTTAATATATTCCGCCTACAAAATAAATTAATTCGAAGATGAAATGATACACGTGACTTCAAAAAATATTCCTCACCAAAAAGTTATAAAATAACACATGTATACATATTTTATTATAAAAAATGCAAGGAATGTTATGTCAACAGGACGTAAAATGAAATACTTACTCACAAATATAATTTATTACTATAATTTACATTACATTAAGGTTGAAGGAAGTTTGATTAATCCTTAAAATATTAAAATGATTTGAGTTAAAATTCAGCTTTTCCTGATAAAATTGGAATTACTTGTGATTCCGATTTAAAGAATTTTGTAATTGGAAACTTCAATAAAATGTAAAAATTGTAAATTCTGTTCACATATATTAAAACTCGTTTTTTTGTCTACTAAATTACTTTCGTAATATTAAACTATGAACTTGTTAATAAGTATAACTATATTTGGTATAACGAACAAATTCATATGGTCTGAATTTTAACGGCAAATTTATAAATATTATGATATGTAAAATAAATTTAATAAAAGTTAATGATTTGGATTCTTAATTTTACGCAATAATTTTTACGAAAAATTTTATTTATTTGGTTTTGTGCATTAATGTGATGAATTTGACATAAATTGTATGAATTTGATTTAATGAACGAGATTCATTATTAAGGCGGTGATACATGTACAGATTTTGCCTTTAAGGCACAAAAATTTACCTTATACAAAATTGAGAAATGTTTAATTTAAAATTTTTGCCTATAAGGCGATTCAAGATGGCCGACTTTCAACCAATCAGCGCGCATAATTTTTATGCCTTAAAGGCAAAATCTGTACATGTATCACCGCCTTTATAGTGCCCAAGATTTTATTCAGTGAATCGTTATGAAAAATGTCGTTTTGTACCTATGCCGTTTTGTATCTATGTCGTTTTGAAATATGTAATTTTGAAAAATGCAGTTTTGAATAATGTCTTTTTGAAAAATGTCGTTTTAAAAAATGCCGTTTTGAAAAATGCCGTTTTGTACCTATGCCGTTTTAAAATATGCAGTTTTGAAAAATGCAATTCTGAAAAATACCGTTTTGAAATATGTCGTTTTGGAAAATGCAGTTTTGAAGAATGCCGTTTTGTACCTATGTTGTTTAGTACCTTATGCCGTTTTGAAATATGCTGTTTTGAAAAATGTAATTTTGTACCTTATGCCGTTTGAATATTTACATTAATTTGAAATTATTACATATTTGCAATTTTATCGTATTATATTATTATTAACTACATATTTCGTACAATTGGAAATTACAAAGCAATCAGCTTTGAAACAGCAAGTATGGGTCAGACGCTAGTACCAAAGAATATGGAGGTGAAAAATACCGAAACAAAAGAAAAAATTTCATCAAAAAGTATATGGGTTATTGCAATTCAAATGGGTTATACACTAACATCAGTTTATTTATTTTATATTTGTATTTACGGGTTATGATACACTTACACATCTTTGCGATTATTTTTTATGTTTCTCTGTTCTCTCTCATTTTTTTATATAGTATTCGGCTACATTGCACAAACTCGTTGTACACGAGTTTTTTTATTTATATGTATTTTGCGTAGTTTTCTTTTTTGGTTTTCGATTCATTTATTTTTCGTATTGTATAAACAGCTGTGAACAAAACAAAAATTTCAAGGTTGTTATCCCGTTATGAATACACGCATATTATATAGATACATATTTTTGTTCTCAAGATATAAATTGGTTAGCTCGATTATTATATGTACGTATGTAACTAAATAGATTTCATGTAGTTTAAGAAATATTGAATGATTCTCGGTTACAAATAATTGGGAAACGATTATAAATTAGGAACAAATATGATTATAAATGTTCGATCAACATAGATTAAAATAAGTAACGATTATTCTAAACGACAAAACTTCAATTTGATTATATTTTTGGAATGTAAGGAGAATTTTTGGATTATGAAACGATTTTTATGGAACGATATTGCCACAATATGACAACAACTATGAATGTTTTAACAGATTTCTCATTTGTGAATAATTAGCTGCATATTTTTCAATTAAATTAATCACATATTGGCATCCAAAATAATAAATTTTCAATTATTAATCATTTTAATAAAAGGACAATATTTGTTTCGTGTTGCCGTTTCTAGAAATGGTAAAATTGCAAAATTGTGATTTATCTGTTAAAATTACTAAATAAATATAATTGTATTATTTTTTCAATGTTGATTTGAGATGTTTTACATTGTATCTGATTAATTTAAACGAAAAATCAGAAAAATCTCGATTTAACGGACTAATTGGGGAGTCCGATTAATTCGAATGTCCGTTAAATCCAAATGTTTTTAAATTTAATCGACTATAGATTTTGCACTTGTTCTGGAATATGGGCACCTAGGACAGAACTCGCTTATCTCTTAACCGAATAAGAAGGGATTTTGTTTGTTGGATGGAAATGAGATTCATAAACAGTTCTTGGAAGAAGCTCTGGAATATGGCCATTCGTGACGGAATTCGATCAACCGCTAACCGATTGTGATGGGATTTTGTATGTTATATGGAAATAGGATTCTTAAATGATTTTTGGAAGAAGTTCTGGAATTAGGCCATCTGGAACGGAACTCGATCAATTTTTATTCGATGATGACGGGATTAGGTATGTTGGATGAAAATGGAATTCTTAAACGATTTTTGAAGAAGTTCTTGAATATGGTCAACTGGGGCGGAACTCGTTCAATTCTTAGCCAATTATGATTTGATTTTGTATGTTGAAATGAGATTCTTAAATATTTTTGGAAGAAGTTCTAGAATATGGCCACCTGGGGCAGAACTCGTTCAATTCTTAACCGATTATTATGGGATTGGGTATGCTGGATGGAAATGGGATTCTTCAATGATTTTTGGAAGAAGTTCACTAATAAGGCCATCTGGGACGGCCGTCACGAATGGCCATATTCCAGAGCTTCTTCCAAGAACTGTTTATGAATCTCATTTCCATCCAACAAACAAAATCCCTTCTTATTCGGTTAAGAGATAAGCGAGTTCTGTCCTAGGTGCCCATATTCCAGAACAAGTGCAAAATTTATAGTCGATTAAATTTAAAAACATTCGGATTTAACGGACATTCGAATTAATCGGACTCCCCAATTAGTCCGTTAAATCGAGATTTTTCTGATTTTTCGTTTAAATTAACCAGATACAATGTAAAACATCTCAAATCAACATTGAAAAAATAATACAATTATATTTATTTAGTAATTTTAACAGATAAATCACAATTTTGCAATTTTACCATTTCTAGAAACGGCAACACGAAAAAAATATTGTCCTTTTATTAAAATGATTAATAATTGAAAATTTATTATTTTGGATGCCAATATGTGATTAATTTAATTGAAAAATATGCAGCTAATTACATATTCACAAATGAGAAATCTGTTAAAACATTCATAGTTGTTGTCATATTGTGGCAATATCGTTCCATACAAATCGTTTCATAATCCAAAAATTCTCCTTACATTCCAAAAATATAATCAAATTGAAGTTTTGTCGTTTAGAATAATCGTTACTTATTTTAATCTATGTTGATCGAACATTTATAATCATATTTGTTCCTAATTTATAATCGTTTCCCAATTATTTGTAACCGAGAATCATTCAATATTTCTTAAACTACATGAAATCTATTTAGTTACATACGTACATATAATAATCGAGCTAACCAATTTATATCTTGAGAACAAAAATATGTATCTATGTATATAATATGCGTATACACGCATATTATATACATAGATAACCTTCATAACGGGATATAACCTTCATAACGGGATAACAACTTGAAATTTTTGTTTTGTTCACAGCTGTTTATACAATACGAAAAATAAATGGCTGATGACACGAGAGTTTTTTGTATTTTGGCATTTTTTCCTACCAATGTTTTGTTCTGCTCTCTCTTAAATAAACTTTTAACTAAAATGAGTCAAAAATGTCCTTGAAATATTTTTTATTTCATTTATGTTTGAGTTGTGTGGTAGATCAGAAAATTTGTTAAGTCGCAATTAAAACTTGTATCATAGGTAAACGGGGAAAGAAACGAAGAAAAATGCCGCATTTTTTTTTACGTGTGGCATGGGCCGTTGAACAGAAAATTTGTTTAAGTCGCAATTAAAACTTGTATCATAGCCATAGGTAAACGGGGAAAGAAACGAAGAAAAATGCGGAATTTTTTTTTTACGTGTGGCATGGGCCAATGAATCGAAAACCAAAAAAGAAAACTACGCAAAATAAATATAAATAAAAAAACTCGTGTACAACGAGTTTGTGCAATGTAGCTGAAGGTTGGTGCTACACGAGATTTTAATTTCTGGTTTCAAACTAAGGCGCAATAGATTTTTTATTGTTAATTTAAACCTTTATATTAAACGAAAACACCTAATTTTTTGTATTATTTTATTCTATTCTCTCGAAAATAAAATTTAAACAAAAATCTACATCTCAAAAATGCCCTTAAATTTTTTTATTTTCATTTCTATTTTTGTCATTTCGGATTCACGGACAAAAATTGTGCGACATAAAATTTTTGTCCGTGAATCCGAAATGACAAAAATAGAAATGAAAATAAAAAAATTTAAGGACATTTTTGAGATGTAGATTTTTGTTTAAATTTTATTTTCGAGAGAACAGAATAAAATAATACAAAAAATTAGGTGTTTTCATTTAATATAAAGGTTTAAATTAACAATAAAAAATCTATTACGACTTAGTTTGAAACCAGAAATTAAAATCTCGTGTAGCACCAGCCGAATACTATATAAAAAATGAGAGAGAACAGAAAAACGTAAAAAATAATCGCAAAGATGTGTAAGGCCCATGCCACACGTAAAAAAAATGCGGCATTTTTCTTCGTTTCTTTCCCCGTTTACCTATGATACAAGTTTTAATTGCGACTTAACTAATTTTCTGTTCTACCACACAACTCAAACATAAATGAAATAAAAAATATTTCAAGGACATTTTTGACTCATTTTAGTTAAAATTTTATTTAAGAGAGAGCAGAACAAAACATTGGTAGAAAAAAAATGCCAAAATACAAAAAATGCTCGTCTGGCATGGTACTAAGTCCGTAAATAACCAATATAAAATAAATAAACTGATGTTAGTGTATAACCAATTGGAATTGCATAACCTATGAATGATGAAATTTTTTCTTTTGTTTAAGAAAACAAATTTGTTGTAAGAAAACAAATTTGTTTTCTGACCGGAAAATGGATATGAAAAAATTGTTTGAATGAACGAAGAAATTGAAGTATGAATACGGCTTTGAATTTTTAACGTAAGAGCAAAGGTAGATACTTACCAATTATCCTTTAAAATATCTAAACAAATTGCTCCTGTCACAGACGATATATTCGGATGCCATATTTTTGTCATAAACCTAACCTAAAAATGCAGAAAACAATACAATATTATCTTAATCCATCTTATCGTAATAATAACTGAACTGACCTTAGGAGGATTGAATGGATACGTTTCTGGTACTTTGATTTCAAGTTGAAACTTACCCCCTTCGTAAGGCGTATCTGGAGGCCCAGCTATTTCACCCCGTAACTCTGTCCAACTATCCTGCACTAATTCTATTTTTATAGAACACTGAACTATCTGGAAAACATGAAAATGCAATAAATTGCAAATCAAAAATATATATCAAAATAAATTTGTGAACGTTTGTTTATTTAGTATAATTTTATATGAAATTCTATTTATCAAAATCCCGCAAAAAAAATTGATGTACATCAAAAATTTTGTTCTATTTGACAGAAAAAAAATCATTTTTTTTTTTGATGTACATCAATTTTAAAAAATGTAAATTTTTTCGTAAAATCTTTTTGATGGAGAAATACCAATACAAAATGAAACGTCAATTTTTGTAGAAGTCAATTGGTGTGTTAAATTACTAATAAATTAAAGCAAATGTTTTAAATTTAATTGAAATATATTTTAATCGTTCATTAATAAATATGTGACGATTATTTGTTCGGAAATATATACATACTAGCACGGCCCGTGCGACCCATATGCAAGCATGGGTTGGAATTTATGATTTGATTAGAAATAAAAAATCTACAGTCAAAGAGTGAATGACGATAAAATATCAATCATTTGACACAGTTAAATAAAATTTAAAAATTAAATAAAAATTACAGTTAAATAAAAATTAAAAAAAAAAAATATGCGAAATAAAGAAATTATACCTCTAAACATGGAAATAAGTAGTATTTTTGCAAAATTTAAAAATTTCAATTTTTGAATCCCATGTATTTTCAATGGCAAGTTTCTGAAAGTTTAATCAGCCACAACACAGCCCAGGGCGCATATTCTTGGCTTCGATAGATATTTCCATCGACGGATTATAATTTGTATTAAAATTCTTTATATTTTTCCAATTTTTCGCCGGCTACTTTAATCTTTTTTTTAAATTTGCTTGCAAGTCTTATTTTATTTATTTCACTACTAAACAAAAATCTGTGAAAATTTCCGACTGGGTAAATCAATGCGGATTTATTCCCCCAAAAAGTAACCGGCGAAAAATTCGAAAAATATAAAGAATTTTAATGCAAAATATAATCCGTCGACGGAAATATCCACCGATTTCAAGAATATGCGCCCAGTATCACTATTCTGGTTTTCCCTGAGTATAGGGAATTGGGAAAAATATTTTCATAGCATTTTTGTCTAAATTATATTTTTTTGGCTTACTGTTGGAATTAGTTGGGTCTAAATATTTTTGAAACAAATTCTGTCTTACTTTGAGAAATTTACAACAACAATCCCATATATGTAATTCCAATTACCTAGGAATTATTTTAAACCAACTTTTCTGCTGGTATAGAATTATTCTATTCTACCTGTAGTTTTAATGTTCAGCACCAGGGCAGTTTTATTGAATACTTTTATTTTTAAATGTTGGCAATAAAAATATAAAAGTGATTTTTGTTATTTTGACATCAAATTTTTCTTAACAAGACGAAAAATTGGTTATGATTTGTAATAATATTCAATAATGTTCTAGCACATTACTATTTAATTGAATATATTTAGTTGGGTTTTTACGTTGTTTTCAAATGCAAAATGTAATTGTTACCAACTAATAAAATAAATTAAAAAATATCTTTGGTTGTTACTTTGAGCACAAATTAAATCTATACCAGAATGGAATTAGCTTGTACTAAAGTAAGACCGCAAATATAATGGGAATTATTTTTCCCTATAAAAATTTTGTGGAACAAAAGTTTCCCAATCAACTTTGTTTCGAAAATCTTTACACCAAACTAATTCCAACAGTAGGCCAGAAAAATATAATTGATACAAAAATGCTATGACAATATTTTTACCAATTCCCTATTCCCAGGGAAAACCAGAATAGTGCCACAGGAAGAACCTATCGGTATAATTCCAACGGCTATGAACTTTTCTCACCGAACCCTAAAAGCATGCCAAATATGTACCAACTTTCTACCTATTATCCTTCTCGAGTTGAAAAAAGACACGGACATTTGTGCATTATTAATAAAATATGCGGTCTTACTATGAGAAATTTATAACAACAATCCCATATATGTAATTCCAAACTGGAATAGTTTTAAACCAACTTTTTTGCTGGTATAGAATAATTCTATTCAACCGGTTGATTAGTTACGATTTGTAATATTATTCGATCATATTACTATTTAATTAGGTACATTTACCATTACCAATACAAAATGAAACGTCAATTTTTGTAGAAGTCAATTGGCGTGTTAAATTACTAATAAATTAAATCAAGTGTTCTAAATTTAATTGAAATATACTTTAATCGTTCATTAATAAATATGTATGTGACGATTATTCGTTCGAAAATTTAAAAATTACAGTTAAATAAAAATTTAAAAAAAAATGCGAAATAAAGAAATTTTGTAATAAGTAGTATAAGTATACTAACATAGTAATAAGTAATAATAACCCAATTATCAGATCCTATTTTTCATAAAGATAATTTTAGACTTCTTAGAAACACACTTTTAAAAAATAATTATCCAAATTCAATAATAAATTCAATTTTAAAAAGTCATTTACATACAAATTTAGATTTACAACCAGTAGTTGAGAATGACCTAAACGACAATCTAACGAGATATATTTCAATCCCATATGTCAAATCCTTACACGAACAAATTAGTTTTTGTATGAATAAATATAATATTAAATTAGTTGGTAAAGCACATATATTTTGGTAGATCACTGTTTCTAAATTAAAAGATCCTACGGCTTTAGGTAATAATACAAATGTGGTGTATCAAGTTGAATGTGCTTGTGATAAAGTATACATTGGACAGACTAAACAATTATTGTCTACAAGATTCTGTCAACATAAGAGAGACGCTCAGAATACAGCTAAGGCTAAAATTAATGTTGATAATGCAAGTGCTTTCTCTAGTCATTTATATTTTTCTAAACATGATGTTTTTTTAGAAGATATTAAGATATTGGAGCGTGAAAGTAATTCTGCAATTCTACGAGTTTTAGAAATGATATACATCAAAAGAAATCCGGGAAGCATTAACAAACAATCAGATTGTAATTATCTGCAAGATATGTACAATCATTTAATTGAACATGATTAGATTGTGCTTTATATGATTTTTTAGAATTTATTGTTTCAATTTTTGATGTATCATTTTTAATTACATATATGTTTTGAACAAAAACCAATTTATTTTTATACTAAATAATTTTATTTTAGTTTTATCATCAGCCTAGTACTCAGTTTGATTTCACGTGAAATTTTCATATGATTTTATGAAATTAGAAATGAAAAATTCCACTTCTGTTTTCATTTTGTAGTACTCAGTTCACCAGCGAAAAATCAAAGTGTGTTCAATACATCAAAGATGGTGCGCATAAACTCTCCAAATTATTTTCATGTGAAAATAATGTCTCGGCACATTATTTTCACGCGAAATTTTGACATTTGTTTGTGTTTGGCAATAAACAAATTTTTTAATACCACAAATCTATATATTCTAATTAAAGTCAATTTAATTTAATTCATTTACGTAAAATAAACAAATTCATTTATGTATGTCTACAAATTTATACGTTAAAATTAAAAATTCTCCAAATAAAATTTCATTTCTATTTCACGCGAAAATAAATAGATTTTTGGAGACCGCGGTAAAATTTCATTTCATTTTGAACTTTGTACTAAGCTTTACAATTAACATACATATTTCAATGAACCATAATTAGCAAGAAACATGTTTCTACATTTTTTAGCCTTAGTATATCAATATTCCTTTTCTAAATTCTAAAACAATACTTCATTTCATTTTCAATTTGTTTTTTCTTGTTTATGAAGTATATGTATTTTAATTTGCTATACATTTTCGTTTTACAAGTAATTTATTTTTTTTTTTTTTGTAAGAATTTTATGGCAAAAATTGTGTTTTTTTTAAAACTATTGTAAGTTGTATATATGATTTTATTATTTTGTAATCTTTTATTAAATGTAAATATAATATTCATAGTTGTGCCCTGATGATGGATGGAAATTAACATCCGAAACGTCGGCCTTCGAATAAAACGGTGTTTTATTATATACTAGGCTATCAACCATGCCACACGAGCATTTTTTGTATTTTGGCATTTTTTTTCTACCAATGTTTTGTTCTGCTCTCTTCTTAAATAAAATTTTAACTAAAATGAGTCAAAAATGTCCTTGAAATATTTTTTATTTCATTTATGTTTGAGTTGTGTGGTAGAACAGAAAATTTGTTTAAGTCGCAATTAAAACTTGTATCATAGGTAAACGGGGTAAGAAACGAAGAAAAATGCGGCATTTTTTTTTTACGTGTGGCATGATCCATTAACCAGAAAATTTAAAGGATAATAACAACATAAAAGCCTAATAACTGAAACTAATATTGTAATAAGTAGTGTTTTTATGTTGCAAAATTTAATAATATCAATTTTTGAATCCCATGTATTTTCAATGACAAATTTCTGAAAGTTTAATCCGCCACAGCTCAGCCCAGGAAGAACCTATCGGTGTAATTCCAACGGCTATGAACTTTTCTCACCAAATATCAACTTTCTACCTATTACCACAGAATATAGAATATAAACAGAAGGGACATAGCCCGATTTTTCTATGGAAAAATTTCGACCGTTTTTTTTATCCTTGATTTATATGGAAAAGGGTAGAATATAGTAGTGAAAAAAATTGTGCACTGAACTTTTTTACATTCAATAAGGGTAGTCAAATTTGTTTTTGATCCACTTAGTAGCGTATATATATATACTTTATAATATATGCTATTACTCTTCTCGAGTTCAACAGAGACACGGACATTTGTGCATTATTAATAAGATATGTGGTTATACTTTGAGAAATTTACAACAACAATCCCATATATGTAATACCAAACTGGAATTGTTTTAAACCAATTTTTTGCTGGTTATTTTTTATTATATTCTACCGTTTGATTAGTTACGATTTGTAATAATATTCAATATTATTCGATCATATTACTATTTAATTAGATATGTTTAGTTGTGTTTTCACGTTTTTTTTCAACTTCAAAATGTAATTGTTCCCAATTAAAAAAAATAAGTAAATACTATTTTTGGTTGTTACTTTGAGCACAATATTTATTCTATTTATTCCAGAATGGATTTAACTTGTACTAAAGTAATACCATTACGGTCTCGATTTCGTATAATGGAGTGCACAATTGATGTCGTTTTGATGTATCATTTCTAAACATCAAAATCGTATTTAATATCTCCAATACATACATAAAACCACATCAATTTTGAGTTTTTCTATTTGAACCATAAATTTCACATTGATTTGGAAAAGTAAATAGGATTCAACATTTGAATCAGATTGTTTTTCAGCTTAATAATTATTTATTGTGAACTATATTCTGTTTAGTTTGTAAGTAAATATCAATTTTGACAAATGTAGGTAGTAACTCAAATAGATCAAAGAAAAAACCACCTATTTATAACTTCAATGGTTGTATTTTAATTAATCTAATTTTTATCAATTTCTATTAAATCATGGCAGTTTCTGATGAAACCAATGTGGCGAAATATTAAATAAATAAATAACAATTAAAACAGAAGCTGGATGCAGTGTTTTATTACAAAATAAAAAATTTCGAATTCAACATTTAATTTACTCTGTACAAATTACTCTTTATGGTAGTACTTATTGACTGCATCCGAACCCCAGTGTAAACATTTTTTTAGCATACATCAAAATGCCCGATAAAAGCCTTCACTTCAACATGTTTAGTTTACTTAATTTGCTATAATTACCAAACGAGAAAAGTTTGTTATTCCGCAAAATAATTACGCCGAGTAAAATCCATATGTACACACTGAATAAAAATATTTTTCTCTTCTGCTGGCATTATCCTTATCGAATTTTGAATTATGGTATAATCGTGTATTTAAAATTGTCGAGTCTAATGCCTTAATGGCTCTATTCCATGGGAAAAATCTGCTGTCAGCAAAAATAAAAGCGAGAAAAAATATAGATTTTACTGGTTGTGTGCGAAACAAAAAATGTTGTCAGTAAAGTTTTCCTGAGATAATAGTTGTGTTAGTGTACTGCCATAATGTTGTTATGAAAATGTAATCTGGAGTATTTTTTATAGCAGTATTGTTCACACACACAAATCTACAAAAAATGTATGTAAAGATAAGAAATTTTTCTCACTCTTACAAAATAAGTCGTTCGCCATTTTTATAGTCAAATTTCGATTTGTTTTTTTCGTATTGAAATTTGTTAACGTTAGTGTTTTTTGACGGCCTATTTTGTATGAGTATGACAAAAATTTGTTATCTTTACTTCATTTTTTATAGAGGTGTGACCAATGCTGCTATAAAAATACTTCAATTTACATTTTTATAGCAGTATTATGGCAGTACACTACCACCATCACAACTATTCTCTCAGTAAAATTTTACTAACAACATGTTTTGTTTCGTACACAACCAGCAAAATTTATATTTTTTTCTCGCTTTTATTTTAACTGACAGCAATTTTTTTCCATGGAATAGGGCCATAAATCCGCCATTCCACACTTTGATTTTTTCGTCGTGATTCTTTCCTCTTTTCCTTCCCTCCCCTTCACCTACAAATTGTTGTTAGTGGAACGGCGGAATATTTCCCTCTAAAGTGGGAACCAGTCAGGAATAAAAACTTAACCTAATAAAAAAAAACAAATGCGATAAGTGGCATTTCAGTGTAATTACCCAGTCAAACTTAATTTGTATGTAAGAAATCCAACGAAGCCTTCGTAAATTTTACCTGTCATTTAAGAAAAAAATAGTGGGCGCTATTTCTCGCTCGAAAATCAGCCATGCTACACGAGATTTTAGTTTCTGGCTTCAAACTAAGGCGTAATAGATTTTTATTGCTAATTTAAACCCTTATTTTATATTAAAACACCAAATTTTTTTTGTAGTTTTATGCTGCTCTCTCGAAAATAAAATTTAAACAAAAAACTACATCTCAAAAATGGCCTTAATTTTTTTTATTTTCATGTTTATTTTTTAGACATAAAATATTGGTTCTTGAAGCCGAAATGTAAATAAAAAAATTTAAGGCCATTTTTGAGATGTAGTTTTTTGTTTAAATTGTATTTTTGAGAGAGCAGAATAAAACAATACAAAAAAAATTGGTGTTTGAATATAAAATAAGGGTTTAAATTAGCAATAAAAAATCTATTACGCCTTAGTTTGAAGCCAGAAACTACAGTCTCGTGTAGCATGGCTGAATAAGAAAAACTTAAAAATACGATTTGTAGTTGTTCCCATTTTGCACAGGTCGAATAATATCGGTCTAGTTTCCACCAGAAGAATTAATCTATTCTCGAAATCAATGGTTTCATCATTTTCGTCTTCGAACAAATATTCAAATTCCGTATACTCGTCAGATGTATTTAGAAAATTTTCTATTTTTTTAATTAAATACGTTTAGTATTTATAATCAATCACCAAATATATGAATACTCGACTGTGAAAATTTGTTTACTTCATTTTTCAGGAACTTCATTTCTCAATAGAAAAAAATATTTTTTTAATTAACAACAAATGAAGTATTAAATTTTTAGGTTATGTTCGGCGGCGATAGACGATTTTTTTTGGCCGCTTGGTATGAAATCCAAAGTTTGAAATTTTTTTTATATAAATAATTGGTATAAAATTGTTTATACTATCGTTTCTATACAATACATAAATAAATTAATGCATATTTAAATTCGCCGCTCACCGTCGACGCTTGGTGTTTCTAGTCCTTAAATCGAACAAAGCAAGAGTTGGATTTTTGCAGTTTGGTCTCTGATGAGTAGACCAACTTTTTATTAGTACGAAACCAAGCTGCCAAGAAGCTACCTAAAGCCGAATTTATTTGACTCTGTAGCAAAATTGTCTGCAGAAAAATTTGCTGGAGAATAAAAATCGAAGAGAGAGCAAAAACAACCAATCAAATTAGCAATACATATTGGTTATATTTTTGTAAACAAATTTCCCCTACATTTCATTTTGTAAAACTTATTGCCCCTTTGGATTAAATTTTTTTTATTCTGTAGTTAAATTTGCTGAAGACAGGCACCTTAACAAAAATAAATTCCTTACTTCACTTCAAACTGCAGCAAATTTTTCTGCAAAAAATTTTGCTACAGAGTCAAATAAATTCGGCTAAGGGAGTTCTCATTTTTGTAAGGGTTAGTGTATCTTTGTGTATACAAGGGCTCTGGGGTTAAAAATGGGGGAGTGCATTTTCTCTACTTTACGAATATTGTGAGTAAATGGCCTTTTTGCTTTCTCTACGACTAAAAAAGTCGTAATCATTATATGGGGGTCCATTAAAAACAATATTTTGTCCGAAAAACCGAAAAAAATCTTAAACAAATTAATATCACGGACGATTATGAAATACTTCTTAATTATATGTGTTGGCTTAGTACACATACTATGGCTGAACCAGCGAATCAGTAACAACTTAACGTAAATATGCGATAAATAGGTTTTTTTGGTTACTGGCCAGCGAAACGTTAACATATTTTCGTTCAGTTTCGTTAAAATATATCTGTCACTTAATAGACCCAAAATTTGCTTGCAAACTGAAGGAAACGTCAAATACCAAATAAAAACTTCCTCCGTTTTTATACGATCACGATTTTAAAATCACAAGGTAATTTAATGATGTATATCATATCTATCCAGTAAAAATTCGTTCACGTAATGAAAATTAAACATCAAAAATTTGCCGACCATTTGTGTGCGTAAAGTATTTGACAAGATGTGTTGCAGCCGCACTAGCCACTAGTCAAATTTTCCGTAACAAAAAACTTTCGTCGATTTCCGTAAAGGTATGACACGTTGTATTACTGATTCGCTGGTTCAGCCAATAGTAAGAATTCCCTTAAGCTTCTGATTTGGTGATATGTATATAATTCGCTAAATTGATAAATTCTTGTTTTGTATTATCGGTGCAAAGCAAGAGTTGGATTTTTGCAGTCTGGTCATAGTAACCTGATGAGTAGACCAACTTTTTAAGTGGAATCAGTCACGAAACAAAACTTAACTTAACAAAAAAATAAGAAAAAAACTTAATTTTCATGTAAGAAACCAAACAAAACCTTCGTTAAATTTTAGCTGTCACTTAACAAAAAAATAGTTCGCGCTATTTCCCGCTACGAAAAAACTCAGAACCGTGTGTTCATTCGTCGGCTTGTCACAAGAACTAAATATACAAAAAAAAAAAAAAAATGAATAGCAATTTCTATCAAAAAAAAAAAAAGACGAAACATAAAATCGTGAAAAGGGAGAGAAAATTTTTTCCGAATAGATTGAAAGTTTTGTGTCTTTGATAAATTGTAGTACGGAATTTAGTGCGGATTTAGAACTTTTTTCAACAGTGGAAAAATTGCATACTGGATAATTCGCTTCCACAGTGAAAAGCGTCGCTACCACAGTGAAACAATTTTTTCAGTAAAAATACTGAGAAACCGAAAAGAGGAGTATACATATTACAATTACTTTAGTGACAAAGGCAAACAAATGTTGCCATAAAAAGTAATGAGTTTCATACTTTTTATGGCAATATTTTCCCCAGTAAATTTTGCTGAATTTTTTTTTTTGTTTCTTTCTAACAAGTAAAGGATTATATATTTTTATCCCGTATTAATTTTACTAAAAAAAATGTTTCACTGTGGAATTCACGCATTATGGTACGACTCCACCTGAAAACAGAAAAATTTTACAAAATTTTTGCAGAAAATATGACAAAAACAAGTACTGAAATTTACATTAGAGCGACTGAGATACAACATTTTTATTTTATAGGACAAAAAGTTGGGGAAATTTTGACATCAACAAAAACTAACCTATAAATTATTTAAAGAATATGAAAAATCTTTATTATTAATGTTTGACAATAATTTTATATCCTAAAAATTACTAAAAAAAATAAAGATTATTGTTGCGATGAAAAAATAATATGATGTTTAATTAATTTGGATAATTTACGAAAATATCTAAAAGTTGTTTTGCTATAAATTATGTGAGGGGAAAAGATAAAAAAATCATTCAGCAGGCGAAAAAAAATAAAAAGAAAATGAAGCTGTCAGATTTGTTACCCTAAAAAAATCCTCTAATATAAAAATCATTCGTCATTTCGTCAAATATTTGTATAAAAATACATCAAAAAAAATTAAATGTGTTCCGTTTTAATTTTTTAGCGTGTTGTGTCAACGCACCAAGCGCATAATGTTACTACACACCATAAAAATATCAAAAAAATAAAAGTTTGCTGGAAGTGGGGGAATTTTTTCTGTTTTGTTGCCATAAAAAATAGTTTGCTTGATATTTTTTATTTATAATTATGGCAACAAAACAAAAATTAAAAAAACAAAAAAATATTGATGTGCACACACAGAGAGAATCTATATTTTTATCTCGTTCTAGTTTTCTGCAAAATAAAACGCTGTATAGTGGAATAGACCCATTGTGTTTCATTTATATGAACGTTTTCGGAAACAAAAATTAAAAAAAAAAAAAAAATATTGATGTGCGGGTCACACACAGAGAGAATCTATATTTTTATCTCGTTCTAGTTTTCTGCAAAATAAAACGCTGTGTAGTGGAATAGACCCATTGTGTTTCATTTACATGAATGTTTTCGGATATAGTTTTCGAGGTTGTTTTTCTATTTTAGTTTTTGTTGTTGTTTTTCCCTCATAAACTTATCGTTAATATCGACCCAAAACAATGTTCGAAAAGATCAAAAATATGTAGCCGATCGCCATATCCATTGAATCAAGTTACTTCTTCGTTTCTTTCCCCTTTATCTATAATTTTATTTTATTTTATAGCTAAAGAGGAAAGCAACGAAGAAGTTACCGGATTCAAGTTACCATAATATGGATATGTACATCCATACACATTTTATTTGAATCCGGTAACTTTTATAATTTTCTACGTGTTTGTGTAAAATGCTACCAAATAAAATCATTGTTGAATTATATTCACTATCTTCCATTCTAAAGTTTTTTTTTATATACATGCATATATAAATTTAATCATTAATTTAAAAAGAAAACGACGGTCAGTTTAGTTTAATTTTATTTTTTTATTATTCCACAATTAAAATTTTTCTTTTGTAATGTACATGGCTCAAAAACAAAATCAAACTAAAAATATAAAATATACTATCATAAAAAAAATATAAAAAAAAATGTCCATGAGAATTTTTTTATTTCATTTTTGTTTGTGTTGGTGTGGTAAAATATTTGAATCTGCAAAATTTTAGTTTAAAAAAGAATCCACGACAAAACCGGTTTTGTAGGTAAAGAGGGAATAACGAAGAAGTTACCGGATTCAAGTTACTCTAATACACCATATCCATACTAGAGTAACTTGAATCCGGTAACTTCTTCATTTTTCTCCCGTTTACCTACAAAACCGGCTTTGTCGTGGATTCTTTTTTAAATTAAAACTTTTGTAGATTCAAAAATTTCAAAACACCACCACAAACAAAAATGAAATAAAACAAATTTTCAAGGTCATTTTTTTGCACATCACAAAACAAAAATTATAATTGTATTAAAAATTCGAATTCGAATAATAAAAATAATAAAATAAACTTTAATCAAATGATTAATAAAGTGATTAAAAAATGGATGATAAATAAAATTAAATGATTAATAAAATGATTTTTTTTTTGTTAGCATTATACACAAACACATAGAAAATTTAAAAGTTACCGGATTCAAATATAATGTGTGCGGCCGTAAAGGGTGTGAGCCGTAAAAGTTACCAGATTCAAGTTACTGTAGTATGGGTATGCACATATGGATATAGTGATTTGGCACATTCGCGATTTAAACCAACGATTGATCGGACGCGCTATCAAAATTTTCATATTTATTTAATAATTTAAATAATAATTTGCGAGTCATTTGCGATTAGAAAAAATTATTAAAATTTAATTTTAATATGGGCCAAACAAATTTTTTTTTTTTTTTTCATAGTTTTATTTTATAAGGTCCCATAGAATACATTCATTGTGAACAGAAAATAGTACAGCATAAAAATAAAACTAGATAGTGAGCTCCTGATTTAACATGTCACGGAGTCACGATTCTTATGTAAAAATAATAAAAAAAGAAAATATATACAAATTAGAAAAAAAAGTAAAACTAAAATTAAAAATAAATCTAAAATTAAAAGTAAAAAATATAATTTAAAAAATTTAAAAATAAACAAAAAATAACAAAATTTAAGCAATATTTACAAATGTTATGTTATATGTATTATGTTATTTTTGTTTTTTCAATACAAATTTCAATAGGAAGCGGGGAAATAAGCGAATCGTAAACGGAACACAAGTGAATCGGTTTTAATATGTCCCAACCCTACCACGTTCACATATAAGTTGATTTTTTGCTATATATACAATTTTTATATTCTTTTACGCGTGTAGCCATTTTGTTTTTAAAAAAATAAAAATAATTATTATATAATATAATTCATAACAATAATAATATTAAAAGTGATGTACATGATATTAATTATTACATATAGATTGGAGTGCATTACAAGCCATTGTAAGTATGTATGTACATATATTCAAACGAAGTAACTACATCTTATATATAAATTTAACCGCTTACGATTCGTTTTCGATTCGCCAAGTTTAGAGGATAACAGCAATTTTATGTCACGAGAATTGGGCCCATTATCCGTCAGTACTATAAGTTCTATCTACACACTAAGGATCAGCTGTGTCCTAAGTGGCCAATTTGTATAACATAAAAACCAAACACAAAGAAGCATTTACAGAATATCAGTTGAAAATATTAGAAGTCACCTAACATAAGCACTAAAAACAAAAGAAACGATTGGGTCTCGCCACACTTTAATTCTTTCAGCGTGATTCTTTCCTCGTTTCCTTCCCCTTCACCAACAAACTATTTTTAGTTTGTTGGTGAAGGAAACGAAGAAAGAATCACGCTGAAAGAATTAAAGTGTGGAACCGCGGATAATCAATGCCTCCCAAACTACAGGCCGCATACACCAAATGATGACGACACGCTATGTCTACGTTGTTGTTGCTTTCTCTAGTTGTTTTGTTAGTGTAAATATCTTACAATTATTATTGCGCAGTCTCGGTTTAGACATAAATTGACGTCATGTGCAAAAAATGAGAGTAGTAAGAGGCCTGTAGTTTAGGAGGCATTGGATTAATATAGATAAGCGTGAATTAAAACGGACTTGTGTATGTATGATCGCCAACGGCAGCCAGTATGTGTATGTGTTAGTTAAAATAGAAGAAAAAAATCTAAATTTTCGTTTTTTGATGTACATCAAATTTTTTGCCGGATTTTTGAGTAAAAGAACACGAAAATTTTATTTACATCAAACATTTTTGATGTACAACAAAAAATTTTGCCGGGTTTTGTAGTAAAAGAAAACGCCATAAAAATGGTACGATACATGTTCAACAACGCATTTAAATTGTTAAAATTCACTACAAAAATGGTGAAAATTTTGCAGTCACAGTTCGCAAAACTAAAGCAATTTTGAGTCGTCGTGAAACACCTTCCCGGCCGGCAATAGTGAAACTGGTGGAAAAATTTGAGCTGTTGGGACAAGTTAGTGATGTAAAGAATCGAAACCGCGTGCGTCACTCAATAACAACTGAGAATTTTGCTACTGTAGCCCGTAGTGTTGACGAAAACCCAGGTTTGTCGATTCCTCGTTGATCTTTGGAATTTGACATAATTAATGATATTTTATGGTCGGAATTGGAAGATATTGATGTGGACGTTTATTTTCAGCAAGACGGGGTGCTACGTGCCACACAAGTCCTTTTTAATTTACAGCTGTAAATTAAAGCAGCTGTTTTGTATTCTATGCGACACAAAAATGACAGATAGATTTGATCCAGATCAAATTAATCTTTTTTAAAGATTTAATCTAAAACGCATAGAACTTAAAATAACTACATCTGCATAAAGCACGATTAAATAGTTATTTAACAGGATTTAAAAAACATCGGGATTAAATTACAGTATTTTGATTCCACATGTTTTATATACAATAACCGTAATTAAATGATAAAGATAATAATGAATGTGGTAGATATGGGTCGAATAGATATTTTTAGAATCCATGTGAAGTCCCTATAGCAAAAACAATTCTTGAAAAGATAAAAACATAATTGAAATTGATATGATGAAACTGAAATCAGGTTGTTTCCACAGATCAAATCATCAATACAGTTTCGGTAAATGTACCAACAAATTAGCACACATGAAGTTTTTATAGTTATGTTGGTATTAACCATTATGTCAAAAATTTACATTATGCAACGAAACTAAAATAATTTTACGTTTTTAATTCAATAAAACATAAGAACCAAATGCAATACGTAAAAAATATATAATAGAGATACAAAAAAGTAATTTACCTCTTCACTTTTGATGACTTCTTTAAATTCCCTCTTAATTCGCGAAACTGCCATATTTGCGGTACACATTCTGCAGTCTTTTTTTGCTAACTAGTCAACAACCAATGGCTTAAAAATGTTATGACTTCACAATATTTTTTACACTAGGTTATGCAGTTATATTTAAAATACTAGTCACCTTTCCTTTAATACACAATGCAATTAAACAGAATTTTAATATAAATATAAAAGTAAACTGAAAATTAATTTTTAATTTTTTAATTTTGATAGCATGTATTCGAGTCACGACGAACTTGATGAAAATAAAAAAATGATTAAACAAATAAAGAACAAATTGTTAGGTTGGTGCTTCCTAAAAATTGACAAATGTAGCGGCGAATTCGAATAATGCAATGAAAACAGACAAAGTTGGTTTTAGGTAAAACACTATTTGCTTTTTTGCAAGTATTCCTATATGTATAAGTATTCCTACTATATAATTAATTATTATATATCCCTTTTATGTTTTACTAACACAATTGTGCGGGTAGGGCAAAAGTACCATGTCAAAAATGTAGTTTTGTATGTTTGTATGTTTTTGTATGTGTAACTTACACATTTGTGAATTCCTTTTTAACTTATTTTCGTCCGAAAAAAACACTATATACACACAATTGTGTTGGTTTTACTTCAAATCAAGCGAAATTTTTTATCAACAACGCCAATACATACTATAGTTTCGACACATTTGTGTGGGTTGGACTAAAATTGAGCCGATTTATATATATATATATATATATATATATATATATATATATATATATATATATATATATATATATATATATATATATATATATATATATATATATATATATATATATATATATATATATATGCTGGTATTCAACCTGTAGTTTGTTCTTAGCTTTTAGTTTTAATGTTCACCACCAGGGCAGTTTTATTGAATACTTTTATTTTTAAATGTTGGCTATAAAAATAAAGTGATTTTTATTTTGACATCGAATTTTTCTAAACAAGACGAGAAATTAGTTATGATTTGTAATAATATTCAATAATGAACTAGCACATTACTATTTAATTGAATATATTTAAGTTGCATTTTTTCGTTGTTTTCAAATTCAAAATGTAATTGTTGTCAACTTCATTAATCTTTTCTTAACCCGCTAAACAAAGCGATTCGTTTACGATACGAAAACGATGTAACATGTTCATACAATATATCGCAAACGAAACGTTTTTTCGATTCGAAAACGATACGTTTACGAATTCACGGTCCTATGATAATTAGACTTTTTTCTGATGTTTGCCTATGTATTAGTGGGCATCAAAAAGATTACGAATATTGCGTTACGCATTAGTATCGCTTTTCATGTAACGTAAACGATACGAAATATGCGATACCATTACGAATCGATATTGTCGTAAGATCATGAATTTGGCGATACGATTATGAATCATTTTTATACACCATGCATTTGCGAGATACTTAGCAAATAAAAAGCTTGTTTAATTACATTTTTCATTATATGTCATTTTATTCATTAATAAATTATTTACATCTATATTATAATTTATGACCTGGGGATCAGGGGATATAAAATCTAAAATTTCGTCTGTAGTTGGGTCGAAATTATCAAAATCAAATAATTCCTCATGTTACATGCCATTCCATTCAATAGACGAATGGTGATGTGATATTTGTGGAGTGATTTCTTTATCAAATTTTAACGATATGGATTCAGACCAATTTTTTTTTATTTCCCATTGTACTTCATAATAATTTCGTTTACCCATTTTTATTAATGAAACCAATTAATTATTAATAATTCTTTCACTTACTTCCAACGTTTTAGTAATTGTATTCAATAAAACAATTTAAATACAACAATAAACTATCTATTATTAAAAAAAATTTAATAAAAACTTTTGTAACCAAAGCAATTTTGAAAGTGGCGTCGTTCGTTAAAAATTAAATACAAGGTTTACTTTGCTTAGATCACATCACATATAAAACTAAAGCGAATGGTGATTTTTTTATATTTCTCTCTCGTCATTTGCAATTGAATTTTTATTGTTGTTGTATTGTATGTACAGTATATAAAAAATGTATGAAAGATTCTTGCGTATTTGTAAAAAACCGAATCGTTTACGTATCGGCAACATATCGTTTTTTACGATACGCTTTTTTTGTTTACCGGGATTGCATTCTTGAGACATGGGTCCCATACGAAACGACCCATTTCACAACAGGATGTGCTAAAACAGGATGTCACAAAACAGGATATCACAAAACAGGACATGGTACACTACAGTACATGGTACGAAACAGGACCGATTAAAACAGTACATCACAAAATAGTACATGGTACACTACAGTACATGGTACGAAACAGGACCGATTAAAACAGTACATCACAGAACAGTACATGGTACACTAAAGTACATGGTACGGAAGAGTACATCGCAAAATAGTACATATTAAAAAGAACACCACAAAATAGTTAATAGTCAATTTTAAGATTTTAATAACTTAATCTTGCAGGTTTTTAATTCCAAAAAATTAATTAAGTTTTATTTATTGTTGCAAAATAGATCAAAATTTAAATATATATATAAATAAAAAAATTTATTATTTATATATTTAGGTGAAGGGATATTTTGTTGTAACTTAAAGCAATTATAATTCTATATAGTATACTGTCTAATTACTCTAAGTGAAGGCAAATTTCCACTTGATAATGTCCTAATTACTAAACGTATTCAATGGTCCTGTTTCGTACCATGTACTTTAGTGTACCATGTACTGTTTTGTGTTGTACTGTTTTAAATGGTACTGTTCTGTACCATGTACTTTAATGTACCATGTACTGTTTTGTGATGAACTGTTTTAATCGGTCCTGTTCCTTACCATGTACTTTAGTGTACCATGTACTGTTTTGTGATGTACTGTTTTTATCGGTCCTGTTCCGTACCATGTACTTTAGCGTACCATGTACTGTTTTGTGATGTACTGTTTTTATCGGTCCTGTTCCGTACCATGTACTGTTTTGTGATGTCCTGTTTTATTACATCCTCTTTTGAAATGTGCCATAGCGAGCGGCTTCGTTGAGACATAGAATTAGAATAAATTAAACAGAATACATGAAAACATCTGTCAAGTGAGTCAAATTCGGAGGGTAAAAGAGAAAGCATATAAATCAACGAGTCGTAATTAGAATTTGTTCGATCGAAATTGAAAACTACACAAATTCACAATTATTTTTATTCCAATTTAGTATGAATTTATTTTTTTTAATTTTCGGTAAAAAATTGTATTTATAGTATTCCAAAATAAAAATTAATTATGAAAAGAAAAGCACGTCGAATATGTACGTAGTAATAAGGAAAATGCGACACTGTAATATAACATCTGTTTACAAAAAGAAAAAGTTAACAACAACCAAAAGTTTTTAATTAAATTTTGCTGATTTCTAAATAAAAATATAGATAATTTTATCACAAATCACTTTGCTTTTAACACAATTATTATTTTATTTTATATAAACATTTATAAATGGTAAGGAATTTTTTTCGAATTTTTCGATGCGCATCTTGACAACACTTCACAAAACACTTCATTTCAATATTTCAATGTTCAAAGTTTTCAATATTTATTCACAAACGATGTACTAGTACACGATACACAAACTGTTTTATAATATTTTATTTTTTTAAATTAATAATATCACGATTTTTTAAGAACACAAAATTTACCGCGTCACTTTTTACAACAACAAAAACTTGTCCGGTTAGCTTTTTCTTTGACATCTGAGACCATCATATGCATTTTTTATATAACCATCCTGTTCCCACATGACTCAAAAGAGATAGCAAATATTATATTGATTTTATATGGGGAAAAAAAAGTTGCAGCTCTAGTTAATGTAACTCTATTCTTGAGATATTTCATGGAAGACGAGGAACTCGCATATCACATAATCCGTATTTTGAAAGCAACACAGCTAGTATACGGCCATTTATTAGCAAAACATTTTGACATAACACAATAATGTTTAGCTGTGTTGCGTTCAAAAGGTTACAACAACAATTGAATTGTATTAAAGCCGATTGTCTTTAATGTTAAGAAAAAAAAAATTAGGATAGGGGAAATAAAATCATTTTATGGTTATGGTGTTTACCGCAAGGCATTATATTTTCTATTTTTTTCGAAAAATGTATCTTGTAGTAAAATTTGGCATTTGTTATTTGATAGCAAAATACCGAATTTAATTTGTTCTATTTCATAAAATAAAAAAAATAAAATAAATATTAATAAAATGAACCAACACAGAAAAATTAAAACGATTTGCGAAAGCAACACTACTTTTGTTGTTGTGTTTATTACAGATTTGGAAATTTCCCTTTATAATATTGGGACATTTTGGATTTTGTTTTGTAAATGCAAAGTTTGCAAAGCAAAATGTTGTATGCCCGACTGCTTTTCAGCCTGTTTACACGAGTGTTGAATTCAACACAAATTTCTTCGTTCCTTTCCCCCTTGTCTATAATCTAAAAATTTTTTTTGTGTACTTTTTCAACTCGAATTTTAGGTGTTGAACGAATTGTAATTTACTAACACAAACAAAAAAGCTATAAAAAAAAATTTCCGAAAAAGCGATATGAGAGTTTTTTTGTGTTTACGTTTCATAGGTCTGCAAACGTATTTTTTAAATTGCCTTCGTGTTGGCCGTGTATATACGCAATGGGAATTGTTTCTGGAACGTTGTTACCAACATTTTAGAATAAAATAATTTTTTAATTATATATTTGTCTCGTTTCTTTAGTGTTTCACGGATTTTTTTTTTTAAACTTCACAGCTTGTGTGATGCCAGTTCGATCTTCAAATCCAATACGCGCTAAAACTTTAGTCCGGAATAATTTAGAGAAGGCTAATCCTAGTGCGCTATTACAATCCAGAATGCCAAATATAAAAGTCTTCTCAGGAACATCTCATCCAGATTTAGCCCAAAGAATTGTAGATCGTCTTGGAATTGATCTAGGAAAAGTTGTGACCAAGAAATTCAGCAATCTTGAAACATGGTTAGTGCGGTTTTTTTATTTTTTTCTGTTAAAATTTATTTATGCTAAGTTGTGAAAATTAAAAATGCTACAAAGGAAAATCAATATATTATGTATACAGTGAATTGAAATGTGTGAAATATAAACAACGGGAGGACTGATTTTTATTTGGTCAAATTTGTTGTAGTACAAATTAACAAGACAATGGCAATGGATGAAGTTAGAAAACGCTGAGGCGGAATAGTAGTCACTTGTTATGTTTTGATTAAAGTATTAAAGATATTTTATGTGTTCTATTTAAAATTATAATATTATTTTTTTAGTGTTATATAATCAATCTAAGAGTTTTGTTCTCAACATAAAAATACAAGTGAGATTTGTGTAGATTTTCAATTTGTCAATTTCCCAGCAATATAATGTTGAGCTATTTATATAAATACACCAGAAAATATATATAATTTACTTATTAGGCCTAACCTATATTGAAATTTAAAGCCCGGCGCAATCCAAATACAAAAACATGAAAATAAATTTCCGTAATTGAATGAAGATTTATTAATTACCTGTATTTTTTGACCACTTGCAAATAAATAAATAGCAGACGTGCGTGTGAAAAGTACAGATATGTTGTAATTGTCAAATTATTGATAAATCGGCGTTAGTTAAAGTAGGACGGATATACGTTTCATTTTACTATGTTGGTGCCATGTTTTTCATAAACGTATTTTCTATTCTTATTATACATACATACCTCCAAATAACCACCACGTGAATTTAAAGCTATTGTAAATAATATATGTACATACACACGTATTTTAAACCATATACATATGTATATAATACTTTGCTTATACATAACAAGCATGTACAAATTTTGGTATTACTGATGTTTGATGTTTTTTCTTGCCCCGTGTATTTGATATTGACTTCAATAGCTAGGTAGCTGCTTCGGAGAAGTCATAAACTGAAAAACACCTTTTATGATTTTGTTTTCTCTTAATTACGTTGATTGAGCCTAATTAGTTATTTTCAAAAGAGATTAAATAGATATTCAGTGCAGTGTTTAAACTGCAATTCCGCTTAGGTTCGATTGTGGGAATGAGATTTAGACCCGAAAACGGGCCACATTCTAATCAATCAGGTTATACTATGAAAAACTCATTCTACCCTAAACAAACAGCATCCCCTGTATGTTCACAAGAATCACAATCAGTCATATTTTTGATGACTTTAATCAACCACCTGTAATCTTGTCTTGTTTTTTTTTTTGGTACTTTGGAATCCCACATTAATTCATCTAATTTTACAATGTCTGCACTCTAATTACTGAGTATGAAATCAGACAACTCACTCAAGTGCTCTTAACTAGTTTCAACAGGTCATTCGACCCGTTTATATGTGTTTTCATAAAATTAATCTCTTGTAGCTGGATTGAGTCTTTACGTATCACATGGCTATCAAATAACCAAGAAGCCGTAAGAATGTATACATCTGTGTAAGAAATGTATACATCTTGTGGTGCTATTTTGTTTAACCGACTGTCGAGATGGTTGTAGAAGGCATATTTGTTAATGAATGAAGTTTAGGCGTTTTCTTACACGCGGGAATCCCACATTAAATCGGTCGATGAACAAAGCTGTATCGCGTTAACGCATTCGATTTGGGAGCATACAAGTTGATACGTGCTAGTAACTCGATACAATCGACACGGGAGTCAATGATATCACGCACAAACAGCGCGGAAGCTACATCTCGGCGATTATCTAGACATTGCAGTTTCAAAAGATTTCATCGATTTTGATAAGGCGGAAAAACGTAATCCAAAGCACGCATGGATGGTAAACGGCGTAGCGCGAATAAAATAAACTTCCTGGATACTCTCCATCCTCTCAGAATGACAGTGGTAGGAGAGTGATCAAACGGAGATACATACTCCAAAATAGACCGAACAAAGCAGACGTATAATGAAGTCAAAGTTAACGGGTCAATGAAGTCCTTGCAGTTTCGTTTAATGAAACCAAGCGTAATGTACGACTTTGAAATAATGGCGTTAACATGTCAGGTCAGTGTAGCATCAGATTCATAGATCGCGCCAAGATCCGAAATGAACTCGACCCGATTAATAGTTTCGTTGTACAGTTGATATTGATAAAGAAACAGGCGAGCGGATACGGAAGAAAGAAAGTTTTGCATTTACTCAGGTTTAAAGCCAGTATGCTGTTAATTGACCAACTGCTAAAGCGGTTTAAGTCATCTTGTAACATTTCGAGGTCTAACACGCTAGAGTCCCCGGCGAAAATCTTCAAGTCATCCGCGAAGAAGAGGCAGTTGACAAATTTAAAACATTTTACAACGTCGTTAATAAATAATGAAAATAACAGTGGGCCGATATAACTACCCAGAGGCACGCCGGATGGCGCCCGTAATAATGGGGAGAAAGAATCCAGAATCCTTACGGATTGCCAGCGATCTGATAGGTAAGAACACAACCAGTTGAAAGGAATCAAATAACAATCGAGACTCCAACTTGTCTAATAAGAATAGAGTGATCAATCATATCGAAAGCCTTTGCGAAGTCTGCGTAGACAACGTCAAGGTGCTGCTTGGAGATTAGACTCAAATAAATGACCACAAAAAGAGAAGGAGCAAGGAAGTGCAATACTCTGTGAACCATGGGCTCGAAATAGTTTGGGTAAGACAGAGAGGATGGCGATCCCACGATAAATACTTACCTCACTTCTATTACCCGCCTTGAAAATTGGATGAGCACATGAGATTTTCATGGAATCCGGAAAAAAACCACTAGAAGGCTTTCGTTAAACAAGAAGGTAACTGCAGGGTCAGACTTACAGCATAACGTTTGAACAGGATCGGTGGAAGACCGTCATAACCCGCTCCCTTACTAACGTCCAGAAGGAGCATTTGATCGTGAACCTCCTGTTCGGTAAATTTGAAATGGTGAAATACAATGGAGGTGGAAGTAGTAGGAGATCCGGTGTCTGTCGACCGAAGCGGCTTGTAAACCGATGCAAAGAATTTGGCAAACAAATTGCAAATGTCGGATGTCTGAAAGGCGGGGTGGTCTGGTAAGGCATATTCGATGGAAAACCAGATACCTTTTTCTGACTGTTAATGAAGTTCCAAAATTTTTTGGGATTAGATGTCAAAACTTCCTCGATTTGCACTACGTAATTATTGTAAAGGAACCAATTTATTTATTTATTCAATATCACGAACTTGCGCAACAACAAGGGTTGCTTATAAAAGTTCGTAGGACTAAAAACTAATACAGCAACTTCTTAATTGTAGATAACAATAAAAAATATAGGTAATGATAATGATAATGAAATCAAAATTAAAATTCAATAAATAATAATAAATATAATATATAAAACATAGTCGTATATAATACACTGATGGTTATTTGATTTAACAATATAAAAACTTAAAATTATATAGTATACATATATGTGATTACAAATCGAATTGTTACTGTGGGATGATGAAATCTAAATAACGTTTCTTAAATATGTACTTGAACATACTTGGCCTCTCTCACCTGTAAAGGTAGACTATTCCAAATATTTACACCTCTAACAAGGAGGGCACCGTCCATATACGTCGAATTATGAGTCGATACAATTAGTTTCTTAGTTCTCTCAGATCGGGCAAACCTAAATCTCTCAACTATATATTTTGGGGAGTGTGGAAGATGAAGATTTTTAAAAATAAATAAACCAACTCGGTACTCAAAAAATTGTTTCAAGGGCATGCCAAAAATTACGTTTCTGATATGCGAAATGTGATCAAAAGCTCTTAAATCGAATATATAACGGAGACAACCATTATACACTCTTATAATTTTATTCATCTCTGAAAGGTTCAATCTCGAAAAAACGATATCACAATATAATAAGTGGCTCATAACAAGAGACCGAACTAGCAATAATCTAGTGTCACGTGGTACTCCTAGTCGTTTACTACGTAATAAACGCAGAGTCATGTACATTTTTAGACAAATTTGATCAACATGCTTGTCCCAACTAAGATCGTTAGACATTATAATACCCAAATTTCTAACAGAGTTATCATAAGGTATAATTACATTATTAATTTTAACAGGTGAAAACATATCATAATCAATTCTTTTACCAAAAATGATAGCTTGAGACTTAGACGCATTGATAGTAAGACTATTATTTAGTGCCCACTCCTTAATCATCTCAAGATCTTTATTGACCGAATCAATGCTAATGTGAGACAAGGTGTCATTAGGTATTTCTTTAAATATTTCGACATCATCCGCGAATAGATGATGATTACAACTTAACGGTAATCCCGAAATATCATTTATATATAACGAAAAAATAATCGGCCCCAGGATAGAACCTTGAGGAACCCCAGCTGACAATGGAAACAGAGAAGATGTACCCTTATTGGTTACAACATACTGAAATCTATCCGTAAGGTACGATGAAATTAAGTTGATAGACTCAATGGATAAACAGAATTGCGTTCTTAGTGTATTCTCGAGTATATCAAATTTTATTGAATTAAAAGCTTTCGAGAAATCTAAAAGAATCAGGATTGTCTTACTGTTTCTGTCAGCACATGAGCACACGATCAAATAAAGTCAGTTACATGCATCAACAGTCTATGCGCTTGACGAATACCCGATTGAAATTTAGAGAGAGACTGGTTTATCAGTAAGTGCGTACGAATTGATCAGCCACAATCTTCTCAAAAACTTTGGACAATGATGGTAAAAGTGATATAGGCCGCATGTCAGTTGGCACTAATGGGTTTTTTTTTAGGTATGGCAATCACCTTACTTATTTTCCTACATTTTGGAAAAATTTGTGTGTTTAATATATAATTATATGAACCAATAAAGGTAATATGGCCGGAATGCAACATTTAATCAATTTCAAAGAAATGCCATCATCACCCACAGCATGAGATTTAATAGAAAGTATTGCTTTAAACACTACGTCCTCATCAATCTCTGAAAATTGGAAGGCGTTGCCCACACAGCCTGCAAGGCTCGAGTGACCAACACCGATAAGATTATCAGGTGGGCAAGTGGAAATTTGATTGATATGAGGAACTGAACTTACATTAGAAACACAATCAACAAAAGCAGTATTTAACTGGTCAGGCTCAAACATCTTAAAACATTCTTGATCATCTTTACTGTGTACCCCTTCATTTTTTAAATGGTTCCAGATTACTTTAGAACCAAGACCAGGATCAAGTTTGTACTGGATATATTGTTTTCTAGAGGCTTTAATCATACCTTTCACCTTTTTATCATAATATAATAGTATACATTTATTCTGAGGTAGACGAGCCAATTTCCACACTTTATAACCATGTCTCGAAGTTGGATGGCGTTCCTAATATTCTTTGTGAGCCATTGGGGTGAGGTTGTATCAATTATTTTGGTAACAAGTGGAGTATGCTTATCCATAAGGGGCAAAATACCCCGATTTTATATAAAGCAGCCTTATCGAGCCTGTCAATATCCTCCTGAAGAATATCACATTGTAAATTCCTATAACTACGGTACGTAATATAATCCTTATTGCGAATTACCTTAATATTAAGATTTGCCCCAACCAGTTCATGATCAGCAACTCCAGGGCCTTGAAAATACTACATGGCTGTAACGATGGACTAATAAGAATTAAATCAATAAGCGATGCACCATTATCGTGAATTCTGGTGGGTTTAGTTTGCGTAGTATTCAAATTAAAATGAGTCATTAAACGTTTGAAATTCCTAGAATCATTTGCATCTAATAAATTGACATTAAAGTCACCCATAAAAATTATATTGTTATACTCCTCATTCAAATACGCGAAAACTTCTTCTAAATTTGTAAGAGGTAAACCTCTATGGTGGATGTACCCTACACCTACAGCTATCTTGATCGAGGCCAAAGTAATTTCAATCACCCAAATGGTCAAGGTTAAAATGGGATACCCTCTGAGAAATACGTACTTTTCCATTTTTAACAATATCACTTCTGATATATAAACCAACACCTCCCCCACCTCTACCAATTCTATCCTGCCTGAACAGTTTGTAGCCATCGATCTTAAAGGCCTTATTGGTATGGTATGTTTTTAGCCAAGTTTCTGAAATACCCACAATATGGAAATGTTTCTTCCGGAAAAGAATTTGTAGCCTCGCAATTTTACTTGGAATAGAACATACATTAAGATGACAGATTTTGAGAACCTCAAGTCTATTCAAAAAACTATTATCACCACTGAACATGAGCAATAAAAAACACCAACAAAAGAGTCATGTCACAGAAACAATCGGCAGACAATAAATATAGATAAAAAGGTATTATATATAACCAAAATAAGAGTAATATATAAAATAATAGTACTATATAAAATAATAATAAAAGTAACAATAAAAGTAAAAATATAAATAAATATAAAAATAAACTTAACAAAAATATATGAAAAATAACAAAATCATAATAATAACAAAAACTAATATATATATATATATATATATATATATATATATATATATATATATATATATATATATATATATATATATATATACATAATATAAAAAAATGAACATATGTATGAAATCCATATATTTAATATTAACAAGAAAAACATCCATATCAATCAACAATCAATCACCCAAAGCTTCTCAAGCGTAAGCTGCATACCAATATATTGCCACTAGTAGACAAAACTCAAATTAAATTAACTTCATATTAAAATCACCGAATGTATAAATATAATTCCAAAAAATAGCAACAACTACTCTTTGAACTGCTCCAAATCCTTCAATGATAAAATAGTAATCGGCTTGTCCTGTGATGATCTTTTGATATTTACAAAACCATTGCGGATAGATACACTATGTATCAATTTTGATTTTTTAATTTGTCTAGCCGCAAAAAAGAGACCAGATGTCAATTTATCCAAATGCTCGTTAATGTATGGCCCATCGGGATAAACATCATTAAAAATATTGATACTCAAATTGCCATTCTTTATAAAATCGAAGTAACGACCGAAAAATTCATACTTTTTGGTTAGCTTTGTAAAACGCACGACAATAGGGCGAACCCTTTTAGGATCATTACTTCCCTTGATACGAAAACATTTGTCAATGTCGTCCACAGAAAATTTTTTTAAACTTAACTTGTCAGCAATTTTATTTAAGAATTTAAAATCCTGTATGACAACGTCATTGGGAACGCCCCGCAACACCAAATTATGTTTCCTCCAACCTCGTTCCGACCTGTTAATACGTCCTTCGATAACTTTTATTCTCTCTGACAACTCGACAATCGTCTCAGTCTGCGATTTAATAGCATTCTCTATCTTCGTATCAATCAGCTTGATAACATTCGGCCACAATTTATCAAGTATGGCATCAACGTTTACATCAAATTTATTATGATTCAATGCTCCATCAGTGTTTTTTATGTGCTTAGCCTTTAACTCGTCTAAAACCACATTCACCGCTTTTTTTGCTTCGATCTTGAAGTTGTTCAATGAGATACAACCAGAACATATCCAATAAGTATTAGCCGCAAGCAAGTCGAAATCTACCTTGGAGTTAGTAATACAGCTGCCATGGAACCAAAGCTTACAGCAATCACATGAAATCCAACCCCAAGTAGAGCTATTATCATTTGAACTTTTACAACACTCACATTGATCACCCATTATAAGTGTGGTTAAGTTGTCAAACTAGATGAACAAAATAGATTCACAGCAATTTAGTTAAATAGTTAAATTTTACATTCACGTTACAGGAAATACAAAAAAGTAGCCACACTACATCGGCATGCACACCTCTCACACAAAAAACTACATTAAGTTATTAATTATTAATAATAATTCGAACGATAAAATTTAACACGCGCACACGGTTCGGTTGCATCCTATGCATTCTAATTAAGGGTCTTAAATTTTTTGCGGGCGTTGACAAAATCGGGACAGTGTTCTTCGCCGTAAACCCTGTACAGGGAATAAAACTTGTTGCGTCGTTTCTCAAGCAGCATCAACTCGTTCTTATACCATGGCTCACGAAAGCCGGATTTATTATTGATAACCCGTGGAACGTGTCTCTCGATGCCATTCCCGAGAAGCTCATTGAATCTGTGCACCGAATCATTCAAATCCACGCCGCGCTGTAAAAAGTCGCAATCGGCAGTGCTGAGAAATTCATTCAAGGATGCGTAGTCGACCATTCCAAAATTAAAGTGAAAATCATTATAAAAATAATTACCTAGTTGTATATTTAGTAAAAAAAATATTCATCATAATTGGTGTGTGATAAATGATCTCACGTCCAGTGGAGCCCAAGCACAGACCAACATCGGCATGCAAGACAACGTTGGCAAATAGCAGGTCCAGGAATTTCATTCGACTGCTGCTGAAACCGTTGATATGGAAGCGAAGTAATCAATGATAGTCAATGCTTTATCATCAGTTGAGGATGAAGATAACACACCGTTGACATCGTTCCAAGATATACCGGGTAAGTTAAAGTCGCCAACAATGATAATTTAGACACCTCGCTCGTCTGATGCGAACAGCAATGCCATCAAGGTAGGGATGGCAGGAGATCACATCATTAGAGACTGAAATCTTTACTGCAATTAAAACACCACCGCCTCTACAACTGGTGTCAAAATCATATCTGTCCTTTCTACGAACGACATACGGATGGAAAGTACTCTTCGGATAACATATTGATCGTAAGCCAGGTCCCGCTGATTATTATAACATCAAAATCATTGTCAAGTATGCCTAAGCGGAAATCCCTGGTTTTACCTCGAATACTGGAGGCATAGTGATAGATAGAAGTGAAAGCGTTGATGGTATTAGATGAAGCGTTGATAAATTAAACTGATTGGTTGAAGTTACTTTGACTGTTGAAACGTGGTCACAGTCCGCTTTTTTGATGTGCGTGAATAATTTGTAAATGGGCGGATTATAGCACCAGCAGGCCAAACATTCGCCCCGGTGGCAAAGTGCTCAGCATGCTTGTTCCAGTGACCGGAGGTCCCGGGTTCGATTCCCGATGGTGACAAGGAAAAAATTTCACGGCTGGTTTAGGATCAATGAATTAATCACTCATTATCCGAAATGAAAATATGATTATGAAACCTCATTTGAGGCGGCCAAATCCCTTGATGGGATATAGTGCCAGAGAGAGAGAGAGAGAGGCCAAACATCAGAATTGTTAAGCAGGTCAAAAGCAGCCTCCTTCAAACCAATTTTAAATCAAACGAACGTTAGTGAGCTGTCCAAAACGCGGTCTTTGGGTAATAATAGCCCACAATTTACGTCCCCTGGAGAACAATTTTAAAGTTTATCGCAGTAGGTACTTGCCGTACCTAACGATCTGATTGGTTGAGACGGATGGATCGATACGACTGATATATATTTTTATCAGGCGCTGAGACAGTTTTGATTGAGTTGATGGGAGACACAATAGGAAGTCGAAGCCAACCACGCCAGAAGAGCTCCGGCCAATAAATATGCTCCCACTGTATGAGACTGTTCTGGAACGAGTAATTAAAAACCAACTGGTAAATCATATCGCTGATAACAATATATTGGTCTCAGAGAATCCCATTCTTGTGAAACGGCCTTAACCCTAATGTTGGCATAATATCGTGTTTGAACCATATGCGTGATCAATTGTATGAAGAATTCTCAACTGGTTGCAGCCATGTATTTGAGTTGATGTATTTAAATAACTTTTCATGCCCCGAACTTAAAACTTTGTCGCGTCGTAAATCCGAAAAAATTAGTCAGGAACCAATCGATGTTTCTTGCATGAGTTACTTCTTCTAGTTCTAAAACCACTGTCTTAGACTTTAATCAATCGATGGCCGTAAAAAAGTTCAAGTTTTCCTACGTAAAGCTCGCTTCCTACAAAGTTTCGACGTGACCTAAGGAAATTTTATATCACTTCGAAATCCAACAAATATACATATCAATTATTGTTGTATGTTGTCAACTCAGATGATCCAAAAATATTCAACTGAGCGTTGTCGAAATCTTAGTAAGGTAACCTTCTGTATGCCAGTACAACAATCACTTTCAGTTTTATTATTTATTTAAGTACATTTGAACGACAAATGGTTAGTCAGTAAATATAATATGAAAAATGAATTACTTCTTTAGAGGTCAAGGAATCGATATCTTTGGAAAAAATCACTGCTCTATGTATGTAAATAAAGCATAAACTAGGCCATACATTTGTTTAATATTGTATTTATTACAAATAAATTAATGTGTTATTGTGACCCGTGGTTGTTGGCAATCTTTCCAATAATATTATTAAGAATTATCTCCCATTTATATATATATATATATATATATATATATATATATATATATATATATATATATTTGTATATATATATATATATATATATATATATATATATATATATATATATATACATATATATATATATATATATATATATATATATATATATATATATATATATATATATATATATATATATTTATATATATATATATATATATATATATATATATATATATATATATATATGTATATATATATATATATATATATATATATATATATATATATATATATATATATATATGTATATATATATATATATATATATATATATATATATATGTATATATATATGTATATATATATATATATATATATATGTATATATGTATATATATATATATATATATATATATGAACTTTTAAAAAATGATTTTTGTTTATAAAAACACCCTGTTTAAATATAAGAGTTGATTTTTCTGAAACTGAATGAATTATATTATTAGGTGTTAATTAGAATAATCAGTTTTAAGATGTTCTTACCTAACCAAGGCATTTTCTAACAATTACTCACTTTCGAATAACTCGAGTTATTCCGTTTTGCCTTGCGGCCACAGATATTATATATATATATATATATATATATATATATATATATATATATATATATATATATATATATATATATATAATTGTTTTTTAACTATAAATGGAAACGGTTTACATATACTGTTCCAATGTTAATTATAAATATAAATCTTTGAACATATATCAAAGGGTTATCTCGTAAAGTCATTTGGTTTCAATCGCTTGGGCTAACCTCAATGTGTATCTGTATAAAAATTTTAACGTAATGACAACAAACATGAAATAACCTTTATAATTTAAAACAATTGCCTCCAGTGTTAAGCGGCTGTACTTTCAGATTCTTTGTCAACAAATTTGAATATGAGAATTATTATTTCATTACGTAGAGTAGCCCACAAAGCTAGAAAGTAGCTGGTATCCGATTTAATTCTTGTTTGTATGTTTTGGTTTACCCAGCCTTGCGAGAAAAATCAGGCGATAAGGTGCGTCAATGAAAGACTTAAAATTTGTGCACGTCAATGCAAATAACTCTTCAGACTTCTTGAAGAAACATCATCGCTCACGCCTTAAAAAACGATTTTGGAGTATACCACTGCTGCGATTGGAACTTATGACTAAATTTGTATTCCGTAAAAGAATATGCCATATCCCTTCTACGGCCCGCATACACAATTGCATACGTAAAAATCGTATGTATTTTGGACCAACATACACATTTGTGCTTCCCTTTTAAAATTATTTTCGTCCAAACAAACCTTTGTGATGTATTTTGTTGGCACGATTACTACGACAACACCATGGCTACATCAAAAAATTAAAGCATTTTAAAGTTTTGCTTTAGCTGAATACCACTAGATGTCAAAATATATTTTCTTATTTTGTATATTATGAATAATATATAATTTGTATAATTATAATGTGTTTAATATAATTGTTTTTACAATATACAATATAATTGTTGTATAATATGAATACAGAAATATAATTTTATAAAATTATTCAATAGCAGCGCAAAAATATAAATCATTTTATCATTGGCGTATTTTTTTGAAAAAAGCTAAAGTAGGGAGTTGCAAAATTATTCCGAAGAACAAAATAAAAACTAATTAGAATGAATCGTATTTTGATTTTGTTTAGTGGTTTTAATAAGGAGTTTACGACTGCAAAGTGTTAAACAAGTGTATAAATGGAAACCATGGCGACACTACAGTGTAATAATTTGTACACTTCCGATTTTGTAACTCTGCAAACGTTTAAATTCATATTTAATTAATGAAATAAAACAATTTCAATGCGTATTTGCCGATTTTGAATTACATCGAATCAGTTACAATAAATTAATATAAACTAAATGAATAAATAATTTCTGTGACAGTTAAAAATTTTAAAATTTAATTTACAATCTAACACTTTCTGTATAAGTACAATCAATGAAAATGACTTATGTTCCCCAGCCGCTCCTCCTCATACACTCCTACTTATACTCCACATTTATCTTCTTCCTACAACCCAATTGTAATAATGTTTTCTATAAACGTAATAATCTAGTTTTGATGAAAATCGTAAGGTAATTATTATGAAGTATTCGGTGCATACTTTTTTACTTTTATCCTTTATATTTTTTAACTTTTGTGCGTTAATACCATTCGAATCACAATAGGAATCACATAAATGTTGTTTTTACCGGCAAACGATTGTTTATTGTTAAGTTGATCATGTATGCGGGCGATTTAAAGTATCAGCCTAACATAAAAACATTTTCTGTTAAATTCGGGCTTATTTTTCAACATAGTCTAACTCGACACGCAAAAGTATTTCAAACTGTCCTCTTGGGGCTTCTATCAGTAAAAGATAAGTACATATTTATTAAATTTGTTTAATTAAAACATTTGACACTAAATTTTCTTTAGTATCCATCACTCCAATGATAGACAGATGTTTGAGCGATAGTTTAGCAGTTTAAAATACATAAAGTAAGCTAAATCAAAATCTATCTGAACAATCGAAATATTTTTACAAATCAGAAAAATCAATCTAATTGATTATATTAACTTTTCTGATACAGCAACAAAAATGATCAAATAGATTAGACCATTGATGCACTATTAATGGCTGGTTCCTGGTTCAAACTAACCATAAATTTAGTTAGCCAGAAATTTAGACAAAACACTAGTTTGAAAATATGTGATTCAAGTGTCTTAAAATTCAATACACGTCAGAATTTCGCTAATTTTTAGTAGAGTGATCTAGCGTCTGCTAAATATAGGTAATTATTTTAGGATTATATTTGTAGAGTTATAATACTTCTAGAAAAGCATTCGAGTATAAATGTTTAGTGAGTAACGATTCAAAAAACATTTGATAAAAATGACAGGTTATAAAAATATATTGTGACTCCAAAAACAATATACACTCGTGGACCAAATTAACGCATTTTTTTGTAATAAAAAAAAATCCCGGTATCCAATTTGTGGTATCAAATGATCCAAAATTTATATTTTTCACAAAACTGGCACAAATGTGCCGTTATGGAATTATAGCGGCTATTTTTCATTGCAAAAGCGGTTTATAAACATTAAAACTAGCTTTATTACAATTTAGTTTGATTAATTTAGTAATGAGTATTCCGGCTCCCTGAATTAAAAAAGTCTGACTTAAAAATGGTGTTTTTTCTGACTTAAAACAAGCGTTTTTATTTCATTTTAAAAATTGTCTTAAAATCTGTAATGAAAACGAAATTAAAAAGCCGACTTTATTAATGCATATCATAAGTAATTTTGAAAATGATTTAAGAAGTGTATTTATAAATGGCATAAAATATGTGTTTATAAATTGCATAAAAAGCCCACTTATTTATGTTTTATATTGTTATTAATGAAACGCATGCATTTCTATGTGTATTAAAAACTAATGTAAATTTTATGTTCATAATGTGAAATAAAATATACCTTTTTTAAGTCATTTTGAAAATGAATTAAAAAATATGTTTGTAAAATGACATAAAATATGCCTTTCTTGTGTCATTTTGAATTTAAATTTGTTTTTGTAAAACACCTTTAATAAGTCAGAAAATTTGTTAAAAATTTGACTTAAAAAGGTCTCATTTTTTCATATAAACATCTTTTTTAAGTCCACCAATTTAATTTCAGCCTTTTTTAATTCAGGGAGCCGAGTATCGTGAAACCGAAGACTGGTTCATTCCTAATTTTCGTACGATTTGTACTTGATTATAACCTTCCTAAAGTGTTACATATTACAATGGATCTTATATTAGGTGTTAACTTTAGAACACATTTACAAGAACTAGTGGTACTGCATTTACAAACAATTGATATGCAATGTTACAAAAGCCGATCGTTCCGTTGAATTTCAAACAACATGCACTCTTGATTAAGCATTTTTGAATAATTATAAATAATTATATTGATTGGCTTGCAGTAGACTTTATTCCAAGTGGTTTCTGATAAAAATATAAATGTGCTATGATTTGACACTAGCAGTGTTAAAATTGACCAGCGGGATTTTTTTTTTATTACAAAAAATAAAAATATACGTTATTTTTGTCCACGCACATTTATTAAAATTTTACTACATTGTCATTATGATTGCATTGTATGTATCATTGTTTTATGTTTTTGCAATGAGGTCAGCCGCTATCAATTATTAATATCCCTGTAAAATGATGCAGAATCATCATTCAATTTCCTCCGATTTTAGTAAATTAAATGAAAGAAAATAATATAAAGCAGGTCAAGATTTTTATATACATGTGTGGTTATGACGTAGGTTTTTGTTTACAACTATAAAATATCTACAGCACATAATATTCAGATGATAAGGCATAATTTGGCGATTTCACTGATGAGCTAGGAATTATGGGGAAAGAAGCTGGTGAGCATTTTTATGAATAATTTGGAGATAAAAAATTTTATTTCATGTTTGTTCCGCAGGTTATTATTTTTAGACTAAAATATGCTTTATAAAGTAATAAATATTTGAAAATGATGTAGTACTATAAACTTAGAAGTAAAACTTTAGAGAAGATTAATAAAGTAAAGTTGAGAAAACACCACCTAATGGAATAAAATAAAGCTGTGATTCCATGTAAAATATGACCACCAGCGCTCACGAAACGACTAAAAATTGGTATAGCGGCAAATTTTAATAGTTGTGATTCCATGTAAAAATCACGGCTCCAATCTTCAATTATTAAATAATACACATATATTTATTGTTTCCACAATAATCTATCTAGCTGGAATATCTGCGGTGTAAATATTAGTTTAAATTAGCCTGAGTGGTATTTTACATTTCCTATTGTATCCCGTACAGGAGGAGGGGGATCTGAAGGGCTGGGTTACTACGTATTCCTTATTAGAAATCGGAAATGTTTTACTACCGAATATGAATATCAAACAAAATTACCCGGTAGCTAAAGCTTTTATTTCCAAAGCATCATTGTCCATTATAATAATTGTAAAATATTTGCCGTGTTTCATGACACCCACTGATCCGGATCAGTTCAAATTTATTATGGAACACTTGATCCAAATTTTATTTTAGATCACAAATTATGATTTGAAATCTAGCTAGACAGATAAAAAAATATAAATAACAATTACTAAATTGCATTGAAGTTGTTTTTTATACTCTTGAATTTATCCGGATTTATTTGTGATAACCACTACCTATATAAATGTAGTATTCTGTCATTCTTGTTGATTCTCAATAAATTCGATCTCACGTCGTCCTAGCACTGTCATCCCGACCAACGATTTAAGAGATTTGGTTGGGGGTTGAAATATATTTATAAAGCAATGTCAGACACATGTAAAAGTAACCTAAAATCTATAGCTTCTGGCCTATATAAATTGACTGAATAGTATTTTTTTTTTCAGTGTCGAAATTGGGGAATCAGTCCGTGGCGAAGATGTTTACATTGTGCAATCTGGTTCAGGCGAAATCAATGATAATCTAATGGAACTTCTAATTATGATAAATGCTTGTAAAATAGCATCAGCGTCACGTGTAACTGCCGTCATACCATGTTTCCCGTACGCCAGACAGGATAAAAAAGACAAGGTAAAGGTAAATTCTTTAATCACGCATAAAATAATTTTAATAACTAATTATTAATCATTTTGTAATTAATTTTCTACTTTTTTTATTCTTTTTATTTTTGTAAAAAATAATTCTTCAGCTTCTTATAATTAGTTTTCCTCTACTGTAATTTAGCGCTCTATTATTTTATTTTAATTATATATCCTTAAGCCTTCACGCACAATTTATCAATTTTATTCTACATTGTTTTAAGTTGACACTAACAGCCCGATTGCTCTCCACCTGGCAACGATTATCAATTTTACCATAATTACCAATTGACATGTTAAAAGATATTTGTTTATACAGGATGTTCAAGTACCTATCCAAATGAATTTATAAGAGTAAAGTCTGCTATATGTTTCTTTCGCAATCTATTTAATTAGCATTTGATTTTTTTTTTCATATTACTCTGCTTTACTTATAGTACCCTGTTTCTAAAGACTGATAGATATTAATAAAATTAAATTATTTTTACAGTTTTAAAGATAATGAGTTCTTGTTTCTAATTTTATAACTACAGTGAGAAATGTTCGTTTCATTCAATTTTACTACCAAATATCACGTAATTTATAATGTCTTCTTACGCTGTGTGCCAAACTTAAGGTAAATCGTTTACTACGGTAAAAACCTGTTTTAGGACAGATTTTTCGATCAGTTTGCCATAGAGTTTTTAAACAATAATTGAATTTACCGAAAAATTTACTTTTACCTTAAGTTTGGCACACAATAATGTCTCAATATTTTTCCCTATAACCTATTATTTTTAGTTTCAAGTCCGGTCCATAATTATGGATAAAAATCCCGGATTTTTCATCCCATCGTTTTAACTAATTAAATCACGTAAATTATATCAAATACACGCATCTTTTCATACAAAAAAGTTGGAAAAATAAATCTCGGATGTGGAATTTTGGGATTTTTATCCAGTTATGAACCGGACTTCAATGTATAGTTGAAAAATTTGTGTAATATAAAAAAATTGATTTGAGATTTATTGTATAGAAGATCTGTCATCTTAAAGCAATCCTTGATTATTATCGAGTCGAGCAGTAAATTTAGAACGCCTTGTTTCTCTTCACCGCCTTCAACGGTTATGCAAGTCTTGTCGTGAACTTCGTAAACACAGAGACATTTAGCCCTCAGTTATTCACTATTTATTTATACACAGATACAAAATAAATCTGATTTTTAAAAACTAAATATTTTAACGACGAATGAAACAAACACGTCGTGTTACACAAAAGTCAAACGTAACTTTGATAAACATCTATTTTATTCAGCGTATATGGAAAAAAAAACATCTTTCAGTTTCTTCCACTCGCGCTTGTTATTTTGGATATAAAATCGGCAGTTAGACATAATTTTGTAAATTTTACTTACAAATTGATTTGTTTACTGGGTAGATTGGGACGATTCTGACAATCGGAGCGAAACATTTTGCTTCTGAGAGGAGGCGATCTTAAACTTAAAAAAATATTCAGTTTATTGTAATAGTAAACCGATTTTTCGATTAATGATTTGTTTTTTGTGATAGATGACGGCATGATCCGTTGAAGAAAATTTTGGACCCATTGTCAAATGTACTTTATACCATAGTGGTAGATGGCAGGTGGAGAGAGGTAAGGGCTACAATTAGATAAAATTTCACATGTAAATGTGTGTGCAATTTTATTGACAATTAAAATTGCAGATTACAACTTAGAATATCATTGTGCTTCTGGTGGCTTATAGCGTATTTTTCTTATACAAAAAAAAAATCACTTTAGGAAAGAATGTTTAACTTTAGTTTAGGATTTTGCTATATCTGTAAATAACAGGAGATAATTAATTTTCCTGTTATTTATTTGTAAATATTTTCCTTGATTTTTTTTTTTATAAACTATGGAAGGTGAATTTATTAACAAAATTTTTAAAATGGGAATGTATTTTTAATTGGCATGTTTTAGTATGAAGAATATTCTTTAGTTAATATTAGTTTTTAAATTTCTTGATGATTGTAGAATTTGTGTAACTTGTCTAATGAAATAAGTAACAATTCTATTATTGACAATCTTCGGTCCTTTTAAATTACTTATCACCAGTATCTAGACTTCAAAATTGTAAATTTCACAGCACATTTGTTATGATTTATTATTATTTTATTATTGCTTATTTCTGCGAAATTAGTTAAATTAAGATGCACCAATTAAATGCCGAAGATTTCGTTTCGAACCTACCTCATTTTCTTTTAATTTTAAGTACCTATTTATTAATTTTACATCGTTCATTTTCATTTTAACTTTTAAAATGTATAATGGTTGAAAAAATTTTGTAACCGATTAATTCCAGATTTTAGAAGTAAAAGTGGTTACAAAAAACAAATGATCAGCCCAGTTTAAATTTAAGGGGACATAGCACCTTCAAAATTGAAAAAAAAAAGTTTTTCAAAGATTTATTTTAATGGAATATAAAGAGATATCTTTTAATGAAACTTTCCATTGACATTTTATTTAACTGAAAGTTTACAAAAAAAATTTTTTTTTTATTTTTTTTAGCCCAATGTCGTCTGCTACAAGGTTTTTCCAAAAACACTGAAAATTTGCGACGTGCATCATAACTACTACGTCTGAAAAAACGAGGTTTTATTCAGCATTAAATCGCTCTTGGAATGAACTAAAAGGAAAAAAAATTGGTTGAAAAATAAAAAAATGGCGGCATTTTTTTCGAAAATGCAGCTTGTTTGTCCCCCCCAATTAGTTGTAATTCAAAAAATTGAAAGCCGATTATTCCTTCCGTAGTTCATTCTAAGCATAAATATATGTAGATCAACGTGTTAAAATTTTAGAACGATTGGATAAGTAGTTTTTTCTCAATCTTGCACGCCAACTTGGAAAACGTCATTTCGAGATAACTGCGTTTAAAGTTCGTCATTTCGAGATAAAAAACGACTTTGGCGCGCTTCACAATAAATAAAATAATTTTTTTTTGAGATATTCATGTTTATATCATTAAAATCATGTTTTTAAACGTTCATTCTAACATAATCTATCATAAAAAAAAATCGTTTTTTTGAAAATTTGAAGGTGCTATGTCCCCTTAAAATAAATTAAACATGATCTCCGTTATTTTACTTTAAATTAACTGAACCGGATCATATTAAATATGAAAAGACATAGCTAAAATCACCAAGAAAAGATCCTTTAAAAATTATAGTAAAAATACGATTGTCGAATATAGTAATTTTACGTACAAAATAGTTTTAGTTTAGTAGAAAATTTTCACACTGAACATGAATGGAATCGACACATCGATTGGCATTGTGTATTGTTTCTTTGAAATAGCTTTAATAATAACCAACTTTCTATTCATGTATTGATTTTTAGTTTCAGCCGTAAGGCCTGTTACACATTTCAGCTAAACTAAAGGCGGATTCATTGTTGTAGCTCGTTGTGTTCCTTCCGTTCGTTCCGTTCGTTATGCTTTTTTGTAAACCAATAGGATTTGTCGCAAATGACGTTTTATTTCTTCGGTATTTTTTTCATCAAGTTGATCTATCTTCAACTATTTTACCGAAGGAACATGGCAAGAAAGAGACGACATGATATATAGTATAATAGTAGAAACAAACAGACACATTTTCGATATTTTTATTTTGTAATCAAGTCAAAACCAACAACAATATAAAGCCATGCTAATGCAACAAATACAGAAAAAAATACACTATAGATAGTTGTATTAGCATATGTCTGTACATCCAGAATCTACTTAAATATAAGTCCTGCTTACTCTCTCATTGACAGATACCTATTTAAAGAAAACTAACAAAGAGTGTGTTAGTTACACTAACAATGCAACGTAAATTTGAATTTATTTTTGCTCATTTTTTTTGTTTCTGCACCAACACATTTATACTTAGTTATTTAAAAAAAATTACTATGGAAAAAAAATTTCCAATACATCTATACTTAGTTATTGTTTATTTTACATGTGTGGAGTTAGCAGGACTTATATTTAAGTAGATTCTGGTACATCGTATGTGCGCACTAGTTTAATAAGTAGTGGTGCGAAAGAAAAAAATTAACATGGGATTGTTAGTGTAATAAACACAATCTTCTGTAGTTTATCGTATATTGGTATCTGCGTTTCAGATTTTGTTCAGGGCTTTTTATTGTTGTTGGTTTTGAGTCAAGTACGTTGTTCATTTTGTGTTTTGATGTTTTGTTTTTTCATCAACAATGAACTGATTAAAATAATACTCCAGTAAAAATACCGAACGGAACGAACACAACGAACTACAACAATGAATCCGCCTTAAGCTTAGCGATGTAAGCTAAGTTCATCGTTCATGGTTTTAAAGAAAGAGTTTTAATGGAACGATGCACACTTGAGCTAAACTATGCAAGCTATGTTTTTCTGTTTTGACCGATGAGACTAACTTAGCTCGGGCTATCTTTGGATTGCAAAAGTCAGCTATGTCGCTCACACATACATTACTATTATTTTGTACATATTCGCCTATGTGACTATGTGATTGTAATGATATTTTGGCAGACATATAGCATTTTACTTGTATTGAAATGTATGTGTGAGCGATGTAATTAGCTCAAATATGTAGTGGAATGGGCTGTGGAAGCTAAACTATGCTAATATAAACTACGTTTCTCGCTTAGCTTAGCTGAAACGTGCAACGGGCCTAATACTTCTGTCTTCCTCCGAAAAAAATTCAAATACAATATTATTTAATTTTATATTAATACAACGTAGGCGTTTTGTTTGGAAGATTTTGCAAACATTTTCAGTTTTTGACAAAATTGCTTTGCATTTTCTATTTTAGTTATGCATTAAAAATAATATAAACCCTTTCTTAAAAAATATTACTTGATGTTTATTATCATCATTAAAGCAAAATTCATAATCTATTGACAACGTTTTATATCAATGTACATATGTCACTATTCGCGAAACTTTGCACATTTTTGAATTAGTTCGCTGGGTAAATGATTGAATGATTTGTTAATCAAATTTTCTTTTAAATTAAAATGAAAATTATTTTACCATATCCGGGAAAGTATTTGGATTGACCAAATCAATTCAATCAACTTCACTTTAAATGCTTTAATAATAAAAGCTAATATCCCAAGTAACAATTTTGCTCTAATTTAGTTTTAAGAGCGCTCTTAGAGCTACTTTATAGAGCGGCATGCGCTAATTTTAACTCTAGAAGCGCTCTTAGAACTGTTATAAAGTTTTTATAGAGCGAAAAGTAGCGGTCTTAGAGCAAAAACGTTTATTTTATAAGCCCCATAACCATCCATTTTGCAGCTTTTATGAAGTACCTTGCTCTATATAGTACTTAAATAAGTTAATCTGCAATTTTAAAAGTTAACGAACAAATTCCTAAGATAGAAAAAATAAAATAAACAATGTCGGAGCAATCGAATTATGCCGAACTTAGACATTCATCATTTTGTTATCTATTATATTTTTCTAATGGCATTTTGATTTAATAAATTGCGATAATAAATAACGGGTGATTTTTTAAGAGCTTGAGAACTTTTTTTTAAAAAAAAACGCATAAAATTTGCAAAATCTCATCGGTTCTTTATTTGAAACGTTAGATTGGTCCATGACATTTACTTTTTGAAGATAATTTCATTTAAATGTTGACCGCGGCTGCGTCTTAGGTGGTCCATTCGGAAAGTCCAATTTTGGGCAACTTTTTCGAGCATTTCGGCCGGAATAGCCCGAATTTCTTCGGAAATGTTGTCTTCCAAAACTGGAATAGTTGCTGGCTTATTTCTGTAGACTTTAGACTTGACGTAGCCCCACAAAAAATAGTCTAAAGGCGTCAAATCGCATGATCTTGGTGGCCAACTTACCGGGCCATTTCTTGAGATGAATTGTTCTCCGAAGTTTTCCCTCAAAATGGCCATAGAATCGCGAGCTGTGTGGCATGTAGCGCCATCTTGTTGAAACCACATGTCAACTAAGTTCAGTTCTTCCATTTTTGGCAACAAAAAGTTTGTTAGCATCGAACGATAGCGATCGCCATTCACCGTAACGTTGCGTCCAACAGCATCTTTGAAAAAATACGGTCCAATGATTCCACCAGCGTACAAACCACACCAAACAGTGCATTTTTCGGGATGCATGGGCAGTTCTTGAACGGCTTCTGGTTGCTCTTCACTCCAAATGCGGCAATTTTGCTTATTTACGTAGCCATTCAACCAGAAATGAGCCTCATCGCTGAACAAAATTTGTCGATAAAAAAGCGGATTTTCTGCCAACTTTTCTAGGGCCCATTCACTGAAAATTCGACGTTGTGGCAGATCGTTCGGCTTCAGTTCTTGCAGGAGCTGTATTTTATACGGTTTTACACCAAGATCTTTGCGTAAAATCTTCCATGTCGTCGAATAACACAAACCCAATTGCTGCGAACGGCGACGAATCGACATTTCACGGTCTTCAGCAACACTCTCAGAAACAGACGCAATATTCTCTTCTGTACGCACTGTACGCATTCGTGTGGTTGGTTTAATGTCCAATAAAGTAAACTGAGTGCGAAACTTGGTCACAATCGCATTAATTGTTTGCTCACTTGGTCGATTATGTAGACCATAAATCGGACGTAAATCGCGAAACACTTTTCGAACCGAACACTGATTTTTGTAATATAATTCAATTATTTGCAAGCGTTGCTCGTTAGTAAGTCTATTCATTATGAAATGTCAAAGCATACTGAGCATCTTTCTCTTTGACACCTTGTCTGAAATCCCGCGTGATCTGTCAAATACTAATGCATGAAAATCCTAACCACAAAAAAATCACCCTTTATAACAATATATTTAGTACTTTTGGTTTGTAAATATAGTGAAATAATTATGCAATTATATTTTTATGGTTAAATCTAGTACGATACCTCATACATTTTGAATGGGCCACTCAAATCATAAACATTTAATAATAAAATAAACATTTATTGAAAATGCAAATTTTCAAATTTTCTTGAAAAATTGAATTTTACATCTTCAAAAAATTTCTTATGTCGTTTCAACATAATTTTATAGAAATTCCTTTATTTTGCCCGTGGAGTCATAAAAAATTAACCTTGTTTTATTATTATAAACAATAATATTTAAGGACGCCAATTTTTATTTTATTTTAATGGAGAACATTTGTTATTGTTATTAAATCCTATTTTAGAGCATTCTGCATCTCTCTATTCTATTGTTCAACTTTGTGCTCTGAAAGTGAATAATTTGTTTTCGTTTGCAGTTTATATAGAGCACGTAACGGTGTATTTTCTGTATTAGAGCTATTAGCTGAATTACATAGAAAATCGATTAATAAATAAAATTAATAGCTCTATATCACAATAAAATTGTTGCATCGCAGTTTTTGAATACTGCTATAGTGTTGATTAGTGAAAATATTAAATTGTTTACAAATTCGACTTCTTCCACTTTACAACTCGGTGCACTTATAAAAAATGCGAAACGTCAAACTAAACAAATGAAGAGTGCTTTATAACGCTCTAAAATAATTCGTATGCTCTAAAAGAGTTTAAAATATTTAAGTAAGCTCTATATAAGGATATTGTAATTTTATTTGTTACCTATGAGCACTATAGTATTGTAAAATTATGTTATATTTGAGCATATATCTAAAGAAGCTATAAATTCTAAATCAGTTGTAATATAGCTTTAATATGAGATAAAATGTGGCTAATAGAAACATTTTATTCCAAAATCCAACGAGCTCTATAAAGCAACCTAAATAAGCTCTAATTGTGGTTATAGAGCTTACTAACAAAGCTATAAGCTCCATAAGCAATTAGAGCTAGCATCATAAAGAAACAATGAGTTAAAGCACCAGAAATATTGTGTAAAGCTGAAAGCTATAAATATTTACCTTGTGGAACTGCTAGGCTCATATTATCTGTTTTAGAACTGAAATAGAGCTCAACGCTGCTTATAGCTCTAACAAATGTTACTTGGGATAGAATTATAAAGGGTCTTCCCGGGTATCGGGTAGTTATTCTTTTAACTACTCGGGTTACCCGATAAAAACAGGCAAATAAATACAAAACTATATTTATTAAATAAAACAAAAATGATGAAGAACGAATTCAATCATGTTAAAATTCATTATTCGTTGCAAATTTTAAAATATTCAAATATGTTATTGAAACTTTACATTAGTTTATAAATAGGAATAAAATTTTAAAATATGTTAAATATAAGCAATTTTTAATTAATTACTTATTTTTTGTTTTTAAAATAATATTTTAAGAATACCAGTCCATTAAGAATATCTTCAGATAAACGACTACGGAGTTTTGGTATTATAGTCCCGGCAACTGAAAAGACCCGTTCGCATGCCGTTGAGGTAGGGTTTATTGTTAAGAGCGCGTGGTATAAATTTTTCAATACTTCGCTTCGCATTCCTCTATTCAATTCGACGAATTTGAAATCCTTTTCAATATTTGCTCTCGTAGCTGTAAATTTGATGAATTTAGTTTATGTAAATGAATTAAGGGACTTCTGTAACTCATGCTGTTTTTTCACAATCGCGGTCCGCATCATCAGAGGAGGTAGAGCTACTCGATTTCGTTATTTTGTTCTGGTTTTAGTCTATTTATTAATTATTTAGCAAGTAGTTTTATTGTTGTTTTTGATGAGTAACTTAAAAAATCTGTATATTTTGGATGCCTAGCATGATGAGAGAATAACAACGTTATTAAGTCTTTTTGTCATCGTTCCTCAACTTGGCATTTCCTTTACTATGTTTACTAGTTTCTTTAAACTTCCTTTAAAACGTGAGTGTCAGCAAATTTTTCCGAACCCAATTAATTTATTTTAGTATACAGAAAGGATTATTATTATAATTAATGAATTTATATATTTTTTGTATATAAGTAGTACTCAAATACCCAAAGAAATTACCCGGGTATTCGAGTAGTAGAATAATGACAAAAATACCCGGGTACCCGATACCCGGGACTGGAAACCCTAGATATAACCAATTCCCTCGTAAATGATATTCTTTTCAAAATTCATACAAACAAATAACGAAAAAGTTTATATTTCGGTGGAAAAACGAGAAAGCTCCTATGGAAGCTGACACTTCCGGCAGACCGATTTTGGGCAAAATTCACTAGGATCTCCCAATTTGTGGAAAAAACTTAGGTATGAAGTTATACCCCGCTCATTCAGTTCATGTGGGCTGTACCGGGGCATATACCTATATCAGAATATTTGCAAACAACGAAAAAGATCGGGATAGACAGTAGAAAGCTGGTGATATCAGACCGTGATCTTCGATAGTTTGTCTATAGAAACCTACTTTTCAAACTGCCCCCGATTAAATCGTCGCGCATAATTTTCCCTAAATGTTCTAGAAAATATTATATAATAGCGGATATGATACAGAAAATTATTTATCGACCACTCTGGAAATTTCATATCACATGACATATGCAATATGAATTAAAATCTAAATCTATTTATAGAATTTAATTTTGACATTATTATAATTTTTTGATTAATAAAATCTTAGACAGTATAATCATGGACCGCTAGTGTATCGTGTAATAATATACTATTACTTTAAACTTCCTGTCTCCGTGATCTTTTGCGTCCTCAATTGAAAGATGCACATTTAATAAAGGTAGTAAGTAATAAAGGCGACCGCAAAATCAATTGATGACCAACAGATGTCGAGACAGATAAAAGATACCGCTATCAGTCCATGGTATATGTATCGCCTGAGATTGTAATACATTTTGTTATTTAATATTAGTAGTAACATTTTTCTTATTTTCTTTTAAACATAAACCAAAAAATCAAACAAACCATAACGCCTTACTAGACTGGCGGTGAAGATTTGTCAAAACAACCATTGTTTTGGAAAAACAACGAATGGAAATTTAGGGTAATTTTCTCTTAATTTTACTTTACTATCTCATTTTCAGTTACAGTTATTTTTTTATAAAGTTCATAATGCATCAATACTGGTTTTGTTTGTTAATTTAACTTTTACTAATCTTTTATAACTAATTAAATCATAAACGACAACAAATTTTGAAGGTAACTAGAATTATTTATTCCTTCAAAATCATTAATATTTTTATTATTATGCAATAATAAAAATTGTTATTATTTGTTTCAATAATAATATTAACGATTTTTTTTATAATATTATTTTGATTATTATTAATATTATTTTATTGCAGCCTCACCATTTAATAATAAACGATATGTACTAGTTTCATTAAAAATAACCATATGACCTTAATTTTGATTGATACATTTTAGATGCCTTAAAAATAGTCCATTTCTTAAAATCACATGTTTTATACAGGCAAAACAAAATCAAATAATATTGTCGAAAATTGATAAGGAAAATTACTTTAACTGTCAATAGAAATAGCGAATTTAGTTTTCGATATCTAATAAATACTGCAACTTCAATGTGCATTGCCAACTGGCAGTTTATTGTCGTCTAGAAATGCTAAAAGAAAAAATGCCATCACAATTGTGTAGGTGATGAGAATCATGTCAAAAATTTATTTTTGTATGTATTTTGAACCAAAATACATATTTTTGCATACGGTTTAAATCGTTTTCGTCCGAAAAATAACACTATAACTATAATAATAATTAAATAATTAATATATGATAAAATTTATATGTTATCAAATTATAATGCTTGTTTCAAAAAGAATTCCGATTTAACTATGATCCGTTAAAATCCGGAAGGCATTACAAAGTATCAGTTTTTACATACACATTTGCTGGACTTATGTTGATGAAAACGAAAAAAATTCTGGCCGGAAACGGGCTATACAAAAGAAAACGTCAAAACATCAATATTATTACAAAAGATACCGTGCCATTTGTATAATTCATTTTTGAATTTATTTTCGTTTTTATTAGATGTATTAAAATTGTGTGAATAATTTGTATTTTTGTGCGAAGTATTTTCAAAATATCTTATGTACTAAAATATTGTGTTTATGTTCGATTTTATATAATTTCTTACATTTTTAAAATTGAGATATGGCAGACTATATTGAAAATTTTAGTACTTTGCATTATAATTTTTTATTAAACCGATGCTAACAAGCTGAAATGAGAAACCTGACATTTATAATATACAATTTTTTGTGTTTTTTTCACCAATGCTAATACAAAAGTCGAGTTTTTCGTGCTCGTTTCACACAGAAACTGGGTAACTTTTTTTCAAAAAGTTCAAAAAATTTAACCTAAGTGTACGTCACACATATTATTCTCTTTTAATTAAAAGTATTTTGACTTAAACTATTATTAGTTTTTCAATTGTATTACTGAATACACAGTGTGGCATCTAGCTGAAAAATCTGAATAAAGATTTTATTGTGAAATGGCAGAATATTTAAATAACGACAAAATACTGAATGACGGCAAGCCAACGTGAAAAGTATTGCTCAAAAAAGTATCTTATTTTATCGTCCATTAATGTTATCTTGAGATACCATTAATGGAAGATAAACTAGGTTTAAGGTTTAAATTTTAAATGTAATTTTAATGTTTAATTTGCTTATTTCCTCGTAATGTAGGTCATCGACACATTATAAAACTAATCAGTCTGAGGCAATGAAAACGGTAGATCGCACTTGAAATCTAAATTTAATATATTTCGTTACATTGATTTAAATTTCAGGTTTTCAGAACATCAATTATGTACTTGCTTTTGGGAATTGCAGATAAAAAGTAGTAAAATTACTAATCAAAAACTAAATTCCAGAGAATGTCCTGCTTCTCGTTCTCACAAGCTTTTAGATTCCATGAAAGATTTAGCCGCCTTTACGGTGGTCCTCAATCCGCCTCCATTCAGCGATCTTGCCCTCCAGTTCCGACATTATGTTGTACATAGGTCTTGTTCGACGTCGTCATGCCAGCGCAGTAGTCATAGTCTTCCTCTACGACGTCCGCCGGCTGGTTGTTTACACTTCGCCAAAATTGCACATACTGAAAACCAAATCCACATGATGGCGCTTTGATATGAACAATATAGCTTCAAGTTCGGCCCTATCTTACAAACCTCAAAATAATTACACGATTACATAATGACTGTTATCTTTAGAGAGCTTTGATTAAATTGATTATTTTTAAATTTATTCAATTTACTCTTACGAAATTATATTGTCTTGTGTTTTTTTAATTCCACATATTTTACCTATCTAATGACTGCATAGGTTTTTCGCATATTTTATGTATTCCAAAGTAAAGTGACATAAATTTCCGATAATATCGAAACATTTCATAATAGCTTATTTTCGATAGTATCGATAGTTTAAATTTACTTTAGCGTAATCTGGCATTAGTTTTTCCCCGATTTCAGCAAAGTGTAAATGTTCATAGCATATAATACGTTCGCATTATATTCGTAAGAGTTGGTAAGTATTCAATTCACAAACATACGCGGGCTTAAGTATAATTTTAACGCGGTAATTATTTTCCAAATAATCGAATGACTTTAAATGCCCTAGGTCAGACGGTCGGGTGCATCGAAGGCTCATTGTTTTAAATTTTGCCCGGGTGGAACTACCCACTGTCTAAAGTTGTTTTCCAATCGTTTAGATTTACTTCTAAGTGCCTTCGTTAAAGATTCGGTTTAGTGCATTAGATACAACAATCTAATCTACTCTGCTTCGTCTCGGCTAGTAAACTTCTCATATACGATTTTAAATTCATTTAAAAGTATTTGAAGTAGGACGATGAATCGTAAATAAATTAATTACAAAAAATAACCCAAAATTAAATAGCTGTTTTATAAGATTACAAAAATGGATTTGCGAGCTGTTTATGGTAGAACGGCTTATCCTGAATAAAATTAGCATGCTAGGTTGCAAGATCGCATGAGAACACAAACATATCTTAGAAGAGAACGTTTTTTATATAACTATGATTCTTATATAAATAAAGTACATATCATAAACCTTGACTGCGTTAGTTCGAGGCTTTATCGAAACCCTATGTTCAGTGGTGGTTTCTTTTTCTCGTCGAATCATATATCTTTAATTTTCACTTACTACAATGCATGAAAAATCCCAAGTAAAAACCAAGGGTATGTATAATATAATGAACATACCAATTAATTTAAACAGATGTTTAATAAAATCGCATGACAACCTTTTTAATGATAATATCTTGTATCCAAAAAATAAATTTTAATTTAATCATTAGACTGCAGTACAGTTTCCGAAAGGCCAACACAATAAAATTTAAATTCCAAAATTTAAGAATTCCTCCCTAAATAAACTAACATGCTTATGATGACACCAATAATTTTTTTAGAATTGATTTTATCTAAACAAATGAGAATTAATTTTCAAATTGAATCTAATTCTATATTTATAGGATTTTGTACCAGATTTACATACTGTGAGTAATTAAGACACAAAAAGAAATAAAGTTACAAGAATAGTTGGTGAAAATCTAACTTACTTAAATGAGAACTAACCTAGTTTTCCTTTTTTACGAACATTAAACGTTGAATGATATTGCCCATTTTCATATTGTCAAAAGTTTTTAGTCTGTAATTTTTTTAATAAGCTAGGAAAATTTGTATTAATTTAATTAAATAATTTTGAGGCAAATTATAATATAAATTATTAGTAAAATAAATAAATAAATAAAATTTGTGATGTGTGGGCTTGTTTAAGAATGAGATTGTTAGTTTCTCTGTCAAATTGCAATTGCATTTGTGTTTCGTTGTGATTAAATTTTCAAAATGTAGTTCTGTTCGTTGCTTGTTGCATATTATTAGATGATTCAACACAAACAACCCAGTAACTCCATCGTATTATTTATTCTAATTAAAATTCTAACATTGATACGAGTATTAAAAATAAATTTGTGGCATATTGCATAAACTGATTCAAACCAAATAAATCACTCATAAAAAGAGAATGTCTAAACGCTTTGATGCCGAAAAGCATCATACTAAAACCACAGCTCGGCGAAATTGAAGTTAAAGTCGTGTTTGTAATTTTGTTCCACTACCCGATTTTTATCTTTGCTTGGAAACAAAAAAAAAGAAAACCGTATCAAAGATTAACTTGATTTAATCTTGATTTACATACTGCTTTTGACAAATTTTTCATTGGAAACTTATTTAATTAACTTTACCCTAGTCACCTTAGCAAATTAGCATCTTAAAAATTAGATTTTCATAGAAATGGGGTTTCCTAACAGATGTAGTTCATTTTTAGTGTTTCTTTCATACATATGAGATTAAAGGAAATTAACCGAATTAGCATGTGTGGTATGCTACTTCGATTTTATGTTGGATAATTTTTCAAAACTACTCTTTGATTAGAAAAAAACAAGGAAATGTTGGGATCCAATTTAAAAGCCGCATAGAAAAAAACGTATTCAGGAATAACTTACACAAAACATGGAATTGTAATGGTCTGTATTTTATAAGGAGCTAGTAGTTAATTCATTTATCTTTTAAATTTAGAAAAATTACAGCAAAACCAATTAACGTCACGCTTTTCTAAAATGAATTAATGTGACATTTTTCTTTTATATATTATAATTGATCATAAATTGTTTCGGTAAAGCTAAGAAGTAATTATCCTTAATCAAAACCATTTCGTTGCACGCTAATCATTCTATGGAAAGCTTCAGGGACAAAAACGACTACGAAACCCTATTTGGGGTTTTTCAATGGTCACATTGACTCACATTGAACATAAGTCTTCGTTACGATAATTTATTTTTACGTCAATGTCTTAATCCATAATTAAGATGTTAATTAAAATAAACTATTTTAAGGAGCTGAAAATTGTTTTTCTGGCTAGGCGTGTGCTCACACCAAAAACGAATTGCGAATGCGAGTAACTTATTCATGAAAATGTAAATTATCGAGACCTTTTAATATGTAAATATATATTTCATGGAAAAAGGACGAATAAATGTACCGTTCACAATGAAAATTCTCTCAAAATTTTCTTAGAAACACAAGGTTTTTCCAAATTCGTTTTATTATAAATTAATTCGTAAATTTAAAAGCGTTTTTTTTATATTTCTGTGTTAGATGGATTGATTGTGAAAAAGATATTTATTGAAAAGTATACTGATCGTGCTATTACCCCTAAGTACATAAAATATCTCGAAATTCGTGTATGTTGTGAATATCGCTTAAAAGTTATTATTTATGATTAAAAGTCATATAACTACAAACTATAAGGGGGCTTACTTACACTTTCTATAATAAAATGGGGCAATAGTAACTCTCAAATTGGGATTGTTATTCTCTTTATAACAGAATTTGAATGGAAAATCTGAAGATTTAGCTCCAATTGCTTGCGGGATTTAACGTTTAACGATTTTAAAATATGTATTTTATTTTGTATTTTTGTTAAGGAGATGATACATGTACAATTTTTGCCTTTAACACATAATAATTCTGGGTTCTCTGATTGGTTAATTTACAGCACCTTATAACCCTTTTTCAACCAAGAAAACAAAAAAATTGGCTCAGTTTTAGTCCAATCCACACAAATGTATGAGTAAAAAACCATAGTATGTAATGGCGTTGTTGATAAAAAATTTCGCTTGATTTGAACTAAAACCAACACAATTGTGTGTATAGATATGTATAGTGTTTTTTTCGGACGAAAATAAGTTAAAAAGGAATTCACAAATGTGTAAGTTGGTTCAAAAAACATACAAAACTAAATTTTTGACATGGTACTTTTGCCCTACCCGCACAATTGTGTTAGTAAATCACTAAAGGGATAAGGCAAAAAACATAAATCTTTTATAAAGAATACATGTAATATTTTAGCATAACCCTTTTCCTGCCTGACCACACAAGTGTGTGGGTAAGGCAAAAGAATCATGTCAAAAATTTATTTTTGTAGATATGTGTTTTGAACCAACTTACACATTATTGTCAATTCCTTTTCAACTTATTTTTGTCCAGAAAAAAAACTCTATAACTATATACACAATTGTGTTGGTTGTACTTCAAATCAATCGAAATTTTTTATCAAAAACACCATTACATACTTTGTTATTCAGCTCACATTTGTGTGGTTTGGACTTAAATTGAGCCATTTTTTTTTTTTGGTACGGAATTGTAAAAATGAATAGATAGATAAAATGAAGTTGATTTTGATAAATATATTATTAATTTTATTATAATTATCCAATTTATTTCAAGCCGGCACTATTGTTGTAATAATCTGTCTGATTGTTTTGTTTGTTGTAGGTGCCACTGTTTCAGGTTAAGAAAATTTGCCTTGTACCGAAATTGAGAATTGTTCAATTTTAAATTTTTGTCTTTAAACCAATTCAGGCGACTTCCGACTTTTAACCAATCAGCGCACAAAATTTTTATGCCTTAAATGCAAAATCTGTACATGTATCATCCTGTATCATGCATGTATCATGCAAAATCTGTACATGTATCCTTTATACGCGTCGAATAAATAAAAGCAATGAGCATAATTCCATTTAATTTACTAGTGCTGTACTCTTAAGATTTGCCTTATGTTGGCGTTATTTTTTACACAAATTTGCTTTATAGTTATTGTAGTTATATGACTTGAATAAACAAAACATCGAAAACAAATCGTTTGCGATTTAAACTTCGTGTACAAATGCCTACTTTCGATTGTAGTCGAAGCAAAACTAAATGTCTTTTTCAACATAGAAAAGTTCACAAAAAAGTGAAACACAAACAAGTAAGCCATATTTACATTTCTCACCTGAGGCTAGGTCAATTTTTAATAAAAATTACCAGGGAAATATTACAATTACTATTAAATAATGCGATAATACATACCAACTAGACCAATTTTGTTAATATACATTTATCGCTACGTTCGAATAATTCCTATAATTTCATCAAATTTCAGTTCCATCTTTCCAATAATTTCAACTTAACTTTTTCGATTATTTTCAATCCTTTTTGTTTTAGTTCTATAATTCACACTCGTAATTTATTATTAACACATATTTAAGGATATAAAAATTAGTATTTAATTTTATAGAATGTGTCAATAAAAATTATAGCAATAAAACTAAGTGTGTGTGGATGCAGTTAGCATAGCCTAGGAGTAAGTAAAGTAAATTAGCAAAACGCATGGAAAATATCAGCTTGCTAGTACAAGTGTGCATTGATCTATTAAAACTAATTTTACAATTAGAAGCTTTAAATATGCATTGATATGGCGATTACTAGAGTGATCTTCTTTATTTTGCCAATTAAGTATGAATTTAGGGGTTTTTAGGAAATCGCAGTGACAAAAATCCGGCTTTCCGTGGGAATAGGTAATTGGGAAAAATATTTCCGTATTATTTTTGTCTAAATTATATTTTTTTGTTTGTGAATCAGTTTTGGTGTAAATATTTTCGAAACAATTTTAAATATGGAATTATTTTTCGCATAAAAATTGTAGAGAACAAAAATGTCCTACCTTCGAAAATATTTATACCCAACTTAACATTGAGCTTATTTAAAATAGGTAACATATTTAATGTTAATATAGCTCTAAGGAACCCTCAAGAAACTGTAAACTAATCTATCATGCTACATGTAATTGCAAATATGTATTACTTATACGGGGCATAGTAATTACAGTTAATTTGAGAGAAAAAAATGTATGCTTGAGAAATTCAACCAAGCAAAAATCTTGTTCGCATAGCATGTCTTGTCCTCTATCGAAAAATAGCTAAAGTTCAAATGACTAAAGTTTTTTGTACCTTTTTTTGAAAAATATTTTACTTAAAATGTAAAGTAAATTTTTTCATTACACTTTTGAAAACGGAATCAAAAGGATACAGAAACCTATTATAGATATGATAATAATAAATAATGTTAGAGCTGTTTGACTATTGTGGTTGTTACCTATACAAATTTATTCCCTGAGTAAAAAAAAAAAAAAAAAAATAGTGATAAAAAGTGAATTAAAACATGGAAATCAGCCAAAAAACATTTTTATTAACCCTCATACGACTCTCAAAAAAAATTACACATACATTGCTCGTGTGAAATTTCACCCGAACATATATTATATAAAATCTATATACATATCCATCCATATATCACATATTTCAACATTTTATTTGTAATACAAACGAATAATACAAACGAATTCAAAAATTTTAACCATCCTGAGTTCCATCAGGATGGTTAAAATTTTTGAATTCGTTTGTAAAAAAAGTACAAGTTTGTAAATAAAAAGGTAAAATAACTTTAAAATCATTAATGGGTGAAATTTCATCCGAAGAGCGTTTATGTGTTAATAAGAAGTTCTCTCTCCTAGCCCGATTAACAGCTTCCATTCGATGTTTCATTGATTTCCTCAAAGTTTTCACCAAATTTTGAGGTACGCCTCTCATTCGTCTGCGATCGCCTGTTGAAGCTCGTGGAGACTCGTTTGAGCAATATCCCTGCTCGAAGTCTTTCAGCTCATCCCATAAATGTTCGAGAGGATTGAGGTCCGGGCTTCGAGCTGGCTACTCCATAACCGACACATCCACTTCTTGAAGGTACTGGTACACTATAACAGCCGTAAGCGGTCTTGCATTATCGTGTATGAACAGGAAATTTTCACCAATAAACACGACAAAATGTAAGACGTAGTTCTCGAGTACTTCCTATGTGCATTATTCGCTCCGGAGATGAACACAAGATCTGTCTTTGCCTCCAGTGGCATGCCTCCCCAGAACATGCACGATCCATCGCCTTACGAGATACGTTCTTCAATGCAACATTATGCAAATCACTCTCCTGACCTGTACACTTTTAATCACCCATCGTTGCCATGTAAACACAATCTGCACTTATGGAGAATAAGATTGTTCTCCAATGTTCTTCTGCCCGATCCAAATGCTCTCGAGCGAACTGCTAGTCGAAGGGTCAATTTCGGCTCGTTTGCCGATCTGTATGCAGACAGATCACCTTCTCGAAATCATCACCTTCAAACCGTCCACCGACTGATTTCGACTTATTTCGAAAAGCCATTTACACACTTAAAATTTGTGATACTTATAGTGGACCCAAAATTTTTGCTCAAGAGCGTATAAGAACTTCTAATTCTGCTTCCGAGAATATCCAATATCGAAAAAATGACGTGCAGTTGCTGGCAGGAAATATGAAATCTTATGAGGAGTGCAAAACATTAAATTTGAAATACTTTTTTCTTACGTTATTTTTTTTTTTTTATTCTTTTTTATCTATCCATGGTTCGCGCATTAGATTACAAAATTATCTGTATCTTGAAGAAATGTATATGCATAAATTTAAAAAAATCGTCATGTGTTAGGTATGCTAACAAGCTAGTTTTGCCGACTTAACAACCAGTAAGAAAAGGTATCGAAAGACACATACATCAGAACAAATTCGTAAAAGTAACTAAAATTGTTTATGGACGCTTTTGATCAACGAGTTATTCAACAATTCCAATGCATTAAATGTGAAAAGAGAGTGGAAACTCTTCATAGCTCATCGGACAAATTTTATATGTATGTACGTACATAAGTATGTATTTCTTGTTATTTAACCACTAATAACTCGAGTTGGAAAATCAAGCTTATCACCCCATCCCGATTAGGCTAGTCATGTCGTTTGTCGTTTCAAGTGACTAGTTTTTTAACACTTTAACGAACTCAACATGATTATGATGGCATGAACATGCAAAAATGTTTTTTTTTTATTATTTTTCTATTTCTTTATTTTTTTTTTGTATTTTAATTTATTTTTTTAATATATTTTTTTTGTTTAAAAAAAAAATTAAAAAAAGTAAAATAAAAAGCAAAAGGAAATAAAAAAACAAAATAAACAATTTGTATTTATATAACGTTTTTTAATATTAATTCTATAAAAATATTGCCGGTCGCTGGCGAAGTTTAACTGCGCAGACGTGCGGTCGTTATAGTGTTAATATGAAGACGTAGTCGCCTGCCTGGTCCAAATATCTAATATGTTTATTATAGCAGTCACTTCAAACGCCAATCGACATGTTTTATATTTTCACTAGTCACTTCAAAATTTCACACGACTCGAAATGACATTTTTAAATTATTTCTTTCGTCTCAAGTCACTTATTGGCATGGCAACTGCCTAATTTTTCATAGAAATAGTAAATTTGTATAGTCACTTGAAACGACTCCACTAGCGTAATCGGAATGTCGAGCCTAGCCCAAAAATAAACAGGAATAGGCGCTTTAAACGGTCTATCCATTTTCTGTGGATATTTACATACAAGCATAAACATTTTATTTTCTTGGAAAAGCGCACCGCAGTTTAACGAAAATTTCCAGATATACCGAATTAATGACTGAATTTATCAGAAATATTTTTTTTTACTCCAAATGGTAAATCGAATTTGTTTGTTTATGGTAATAAGAGTATTAACCAATGTAAAAAAATAACTTTTCATCTAACTCAAGAAAATTATTATCTTAGGCCCTTTCCCAAACTCCGACTTATTACAGACTTAGTGGCTTATTTGACGCCTTGAATAAGTCGGTCAAGTCATGTCGTTCCAATCATAGAGCAAAATATACATAAGAGGACTCGTGTAGACATTCCGAGGTTAATCTATTTTACTATTGGCAATCTATATAATCCTAACAAGAACAATGAACTATAAAATAACTATGCTGAGATGTTTATAAGATACGTATATATGGATTAAATATAGAAACAGCTATAAAATAAGATTAACCTCGGAGAAATTGGCTTTTCAAAATTTGCACTACTTGATTTCTCTTGTATATTTATTCCTCGATGTTCCAATTCATTGTACCGACTTATTTGTGACGTAATAATAAAAAAACAAAACGTAATCGCTATTATATGGAAGAAAAAATTGACATGTTGTTGGTTGCCACTAGATTTAAAAAAAAACTGCATGTATTACATCATAGAGCAAAATATACATAAGAGGTACTCGTGTAGACTTTCCGAGGTTAATCTATTTTACTTTTGGCAACCTGTATTCGCGATTTTCAACAAAGTAGCTGACATCTGGTGGAGAAAATATAAATCATAGTTTGCTATGAAGCAAGGGTGATTAAAACTGTCAACAATGAATTTGACAATTCTCGTCCCCCTTGTAGACGTAGAAACCAACGCTATCTACATTCGATGAAAATCGCCAATAAGCCTAACAAGAACAGAACTATAAAATAAATATGCCGACATGTTTATAAGATACGTTAATATAGAAAAAAATTAAATTTGTTTATATAAATATATCAAAACTATAAAAAAAGATTAACCTCGGAGAAATTGGCTTATAAAATTTGCACTACTTGATTTCTCTTATATATATTCCTCGATGGTTACATTTAGTCAAGACACATTTCTGTGGAGACATACTTATTCAAATAAGTCTCTCGCGAGGTGGCTTATTTGAATAAGTCGGTGTCCACAAATAAGTCGGTGTTTGGGAAACAGCCTAAGTGTTCATTTTTAAAATATTTCCAATTTTTATTTGGAGTATGTTCGTAAACTCTACATTGTTACAACTGTCTTTTAGTATGACGCATGTGTTTAACACATATTTTGGTACAAATGCTAATAAATTTTCAGGCAATTGATAATACATATCATTAAATTCAATATTCTAGTTAATATTTCAATTAAACATAAACTTAAAGAATTAAAATTATGTTTTACAGAAGCTTATAATTTGCTATTTCTCAATTTAACGTAAAATATTTTTATTAAAGTATTTTTTCACATAGAAATGTTGATTAAATTTGGTTTAGGTATTAATGTGAACGAATATTTTTTCGGTTGATAGCATATTTAATGTTTTGAAGTAGTCTCGAGTAGGGTTGAGAAGGACATTTGTATGTTAATACGAGTTTACTAACAGAAAATTCACATGGCGGTTGTCACAATGAACGTTCAAGAACTCCTTTCAGCTGTCATTGGTAACAATTTTGTATCAGTGTAGAGTTTGCAAACATACTCCTGACCTGGTTTAAAAGCATGTTTTTTTATTTTTTTTTTATTTTTTAAGCATGTTCAATTCAGTTTTTCATTTTCCAATCATTTTTACTAATTTGGGATATATAGTTAAACAATTTAATGAATGTGATTCCGCGAAATATTATTGAACGGCATATTTTTTTCGGAATTACATAGTTCCATTTTTTACTGAGTTATAATTCGAAAAAATGTAACGTTTCATTTCATAATTCAAATTTGATTTAGAGAATTTTTGGGACCTAAGAACATAATGACCATACATCTTTATTTATTTTGATAAAAAGTATAGAAATTTGAAAGGAGGGTTTTTTAAAATTTGCTTACATATTCTACAAATGAAATTCATTTTCGTTCTGTAACATTTTAACAAAAGTCGAAGAAACGTCGTTTATCTTAGTTTTTTTTAGCTCTGCCATTTAAGAGAACGAGGAGATAGATCAAGACATGATTTTTAAAGCTGCACTTTATTCTTTATTTTATTTATTTATTTATTATAATTATTAGTTTATTTTCTAAATAATTATTTTTGGGTTTAATTTTTTGTATAGTTTTCTGTACAAGCATGAATTGTTAAATTTGGCGTTCGCTATATTTGTTTTTTTTATATAGTGTATTTATATAGTGTATACGATGTTAATTTTTTAATCGGGGGTCAAAGTTTCACATATATTTACTAACAAAAGGTGTTTCCAATTATAAATTAAGTAAAAGGAAAATATATACAAAAATATAATCATTTTTTAAGTTTTAGTTTGATTTTTTTAAATAATAAATTGCAATAATTAGTATTAATTAAATTTGTTTATGTTTATTTGAGTGATTGGAATTAAATTTATTCGTTTTAAAAATATAGGGAGTATTTAACGGGATAAGCATTTTCATCTTTTTATGATCTTTGTTTTATTTTCTATTCATAAATTCATAAAAAAATTATTTAACCATTGCATTTAACTTGTAAAATTATATTTTAATTTATGCGTGTTTACAAACATTTTAGAGTCGTGCTCCAATTTCTGCTAAGTTAGTAGCTAACATGTTGTCTGTAGCTGGAGCCGATCATATAATAACAATGGATTTGCACGCTTCACAAATTCAAGTAAGTTATTTAACTGTATTTAATTGTAAATATATTTTAATAAAACAAGTGTTTATTTTGATTTTCTTTTAGGGTTTCTTCGATATTCCTGTTGATAATTTGTATGCAGAGCCAGCTGTGTTAAAATGGATTAAAGAAAATATTCCAGAATGGCGCAACTCAATTATTGTGTCACCTGATGCCGGTGGTGCTAAACGGTAGGTTGATATTTTGTAAAAAAAAAATTAAGGAAATCCCTATTTTCTTAAAGGTATCGTATGTACTCTACTGAATATGCGTCAATTTTCCGTAATTATTAAAATACATCCTTGTTCATTGAATTATAGACACATAATTTAGTATTTTGGAAATTCCTAATTTCTGCTATTGTTTTATATTTTAAAATATTTCAAAGGAATAAAACGCATTTAGGATCACATCTGTTATTGTTTTAAGATTATTTTACGATATTCTTAACAGGTCGCAATAAAATTATTACCTGAAAAAGGACTAACAAGATCAATAGCATGCATATTTTACTTTAATTTGATAAGGTGTTTTTAGAAATTTTGTAACTGAGCTAAAGTAAGAAATAATCTACGTTGAGTGATTTTTATCATTTAGTTAAAAACGTGTTTACTTTAAAGTGTGTCTGTTTGGAAAATGTAGAATGAAGTATTTATTCTAAAGGGTCGAAAAAAGAACCTAAGCAGTGAAAAAACATGCTACCGGAGCATTATTAAAAACCAAAAACTCTTCGTACCGCGAAATCGCAAAAATGGAAAAAGTTTCTTGTTCATCAAAGTAATTTGGCAATGAGTCTTCAATCTGGGGGTACGTTTTATGAGACCAAGAAGAAACTGTAGGAGATCAGGAAGACAACGCCCAGAACAGACCGGACAATTATTCAATCGGCTTTAGAAAAGCGCAGAGCAACGACGAGCGAGCTACGAAAGCACCTGAGTGAAGAAGGGACAAAGATATCAACTATGATATCAATATTATGACATTGCAACGAAGCATATATGAAAATAATTTGAAATGCAGGGTCCAGCAAAGAAACCCACTCACTGAAAAATGTGGGAAAAACGTTTTATTTGTCCTAAACTTCATAGGCACTGGATAATAGACAATTTGAAGATTTATAGGGTATATTTAGTAAAGAATGCAGGCTAGAGGCCATTACAGAATCGGCCCAGTTCGTCAGAAGTAGACCAGGGGAGAGGTTTAGGGAGAACTGCGTAGTCAGGACCATAAAACATCCACCATCATTAATGATATGAAGCTGCATTAGTGGAGGTGGACCTGGTCCAATATACTTCATAGAGGAAACCATGAGAAAAGAACAATATAAAAAGGTGTCAACAGACGTCTTATTTCCTTACATGAGGTCGCTACGTCAATGCAAATATTATTACACTTTTATGCAAAATGGAGCTCGTTGCCATACCGCAAAATTAATAGAGAATGTGCCCCTTAACCAAAATATTGACATCTTCTTTTGGTATGGCTATTCTCCGGATTTAAACTCTATCGAGAATTGTTGGGCCTTACTTAAGGCCAACGATAAAACCTCCAATCCTACAGTATCCATCAAAAAAAAATATTGAAAAAATGGAGAAATAGAGATCAAATTCGCAATATGATCAATACTTGTATATGTAGTATGCCTGAAAGAATAAAAGCTGTGATTAAAAATAAAGGTAGTTTAACCAAATTTTAATTGTTTTCCAATTTATGTACATTTATTCAAAATTATTTAATTTTAAAGAATTAAAACATTAAAAAAATCTTGTTTTTATTTATACATATTTTGATAAAATACTAAAGTTTTCCACTATATTAATAGTGTTCATAATTCAATGAACAGGGACTGGTTTTGGTGAAAGACAAAATATTTACCTAACACAATTTTAAACAAAGTTCATATTTCACTATTCTTACATAGAATAACATATAACCAAAGAATATGGAGATAGATGAAGAATACCGATACAAAAGAAAAAATTTCATCAAAAAGTATATGGGTTATGCAATTCAAATGGGTTATACACTAACACCAGTTTATTTATTTTATATTTGTATTTACGGGTTATGATACACTTACACGTCTTTGCGATTATTTTTTATGTTTCTCTGTTCTCTCTCATTTTTTATATCCCTTTAATGATTTACTACCACAATTGTGCGGGTAGGGCAAAAGTACCATGCCAAAAATTTAGTTTTGTATGTTTTTTCAACCAACTTACACATTTGTGAATTCCTTTTTAACTTATTTTCGTCCGAAAAAAAACACTATAAATACGATGTTATTTCAAATTTTACTGTTTATAACAAGGAGATGAGAGAAACCATAATCGAGTGAGTCTAGATCCCGCTCAACGTAATACAGCCATCGTGTATCAGTTCTTCCGTCAGTTCTCCTTTCCATTGAATGAGTTTTAACTTGCTGGCTCCTGAATTTAGTGAATTTTCAATGACTCCAATTCAACATATCTACTTTTTCGAGATGGTTTCTTATCTCGCAATTCATACATAATTCCGAATTACCAATGAATCGTAATTTTCCATCAGCTCAAGTACAACAAGCCTCTGGATGTCTCTTAACCGTATACGGTTAGCGGCAATTAATAGTGACCACCGATGTATCCAGCGCAAAGTGCAGATGTTAATTTTAGAATGCCTTCACAAATGTGTAAAAGACAAACCCGATTATTAAAAATCATGAGTTACACATCACGTGAATGACGCGTTATAATAAAAATAACTTTACTCATTAGGAAGATTTGTGGTAATTGTCTGCAAATTACGAATCAACAAAACGCACCGGATCATTTAACAGTTTGTAAGTGGCTGTTGGTTCATTTGTTGAATTGATACAACCACGCCCTTCCTTTATAGGGGGTGGTGTGCATAGAATATCGTATGACTTCAGACAACACGGTCGCGTGGTATTATGATTATGTTCAATTATTTTACTTTAGCTTACGTAGCGTAGCGGGCATGTTAAATTTAGTTAAATCATAGTTTACATTCTATACAATTGAAATTATAATAAACTCATAGATGAATTTAATAAAATTAATTAATTGGGAAAATTTGAAATAATGTGGTATTAAATGAAGATACAGGAGGATGATGTGAGGTGTGAAAATATAGTAACGGTAAGAATTGGTTGCAAATACCCCTTATTGGATTGACATGTAAATTACAGTACGAGATTCGAAACCAACACACCCTGCAACGACTAGAGCTACCAGCAAAAACATGTCAGGTTTCGAAACAAAAATCTCGCTACAAAGTTCTGGAATATGGCCACCTGGGACGGAACTCGTTCAATTGTTAATCGATTATGATGGGATTGGGTATGCTGGATGGAAATGGGATTCTTAAATGATTTTTGGAAGAAGTTCGCTAATATGGCCTTCTGGGGCGAACTTCGTTTAATTCTTAACCGATTATGATGGGATTGGGTATGTTGGATTGAAATAAGATTCTTAAACGATTTTTGGAAGAAGTTCTAGAATATGCCCACCTGGGGTGGAACTCGTTCAATTTTTAACCGATTATGATGGGATTGGGTATGCTGGATTGAAATAAGATTCTTAAACGATTTTTGGAACAGTTCTGGAATATGGTCATCTGGGGCGGAACTTTTTTGTTTATCAACCATTTACGATGGGATTGGGTATGCTGAATGGAAATGGGATTCTTAAATGATTTTTTGGAGAAGTTCTGGAATATGGCCATCTGGGGCGGAACTTGTTCAGTTCTTAACCGGTTATGATGGGATTGGGTATGCTGAATGGAAATGGGATTCTTAAATGATTTTCGGAAGAAGTTCTAGGATTTGACCACCTAGGACAGAACTCGGTCATTTCTTAACCGATTATGATGGGATTAGGTATGTCGAATGGATTAGGTAAGAACCTTTAAATGATTTGTTTAAGAAATTCTATAATATCTCCACGAAACGGTAACTTAAACTAGGGTGGAACTCGATAATAAGCAGGCGTCTTTCTTGAAGCAATCGGATTGCAATGCTAACATGTTTCTGGTAAAGTTGGATCACTTAACAACTATCACCAGTACGTAACCCACTCATGGGATTAGTTGGTTGAGTGGCAGGTCAACTAATTACTCGCACAAAAAATTATATTATGAGCTCTACACAAAGGCTCGGATACATTTATATTATTCTTATCAACAACGACGGGAACATGAAATATGATGTCTTCTAAGATCATGAGATCATCAGAACGAACTAAACGAAAATTTACACTCTTGAGGTACTTGCAATACAAGAGCGCATAATCCATATGACCATATTCCAGAAAGTTTTCCAATAATTACTTGATAATCACATTTCATCCACAATGCCTAAATTCTAGCCCAGGTAATCATATTCCAGAACTTCTTCCGAAAATAATTAAAAAATCCCACGTCCATCCAAGATACGCAATCCCATTATAATCGGTTAAGAATTGAACGAGTTCCGTCCCAGGTGGCCATATTCCAGAACTTCTTCCAAAAATCGTTTAAGAATCTTATTTCTATCCAACATACCCAATCCCATCATAATCGGTTAAGAATTAAATGAAGTTCGCCCCAGAAGGCCATATTAGTTAACTTCTTCCAAAAATCATTTACGAATCCCATTTCCATCCAGCATACCCAATCCCATCATAATCGATTAACAATTGAACGAGTTCCGTCCCAGGTGGCCATATTCCAGAACTTCTTCCAAAAATCGTTTAAGAATCTTATTTCAATCCAACATACCCAATCCCATCATAATCGGTTAAGAATTAAATGAAGTTCGCCCCAGAAGGCCATATTAGTGAACTTCTTCCAAAAATCATTTAAGAATCCCATTTCCATCCAGCATACCCAATCCCATCATAATCGGTTAAGAATTGAACGAGTTCTGCCCCAGGTAGCCATATTCCAAAACTTCTTCCAAAAATATTTAAGAATCTCATTTCAACATACAAAATCAAATCATAATTGGTTAAGAATTCATCGAGTTCCGCCCCAGATGACCATATTCAAGAACTTCTTCAAAAATCGTTTAAGAATTCCATTTTCATCCAACATACGAGGGCAAATCAAAAAGTCTTGCAATATCATATGAAAAAAAAGAGGGAGTGAGACAGCAATATTTTTATTTTTCGACATAATCTTCTTTAAGGTTTATACATTTGTCACATAAATCAATTAACTTGCCTAAACCGTCTAAAAAAAAGATTTATTTTGCTCCATAAAATATTCATTTACAACAGACTGTACTTCATAGTCACTGGAAAATTTCCGGCCCCTTAGTGTTTTTTTCAAATTGGGAAACAGAAAGTAGTCATTGGATGCCAAGTGTGGACTGTACGTTGGATGCAGAATTTCCATGAAGAAGCAAGATTTTTTTCCTAACTTTCCTTGGCCGTTTTTCCCGAATCGCTTTTTTCAATTTTCGCAAAACCTTTGCGTAATATATGCCTGTGATTGTGGTTTTCGTTGGCATATAATCGATTATCAAAATTCCTTCAGCATCCCAAAAATTGTTGTCAAAACCTTACCAGCAGACGGTTGAGATTTGAATTTCTTTGGCGGTGGTTCACTACGTTTAATCCATTGCATCGATTCTTGTTTGGATTCCGGATCCCAGTGATGAAGCCATGTTTCATCGTCTGTTATTATGTTATCCAAGAAATTTTCTGGATCTTCTTTGTACATATCTAAAATCGCCTTTGAAGTTTGAACACGCATTTTTTTTTGTTCTGCATTCAACAAACGGGGAACCCATCGCTCACTTACTTTCGACATGTGAAGGTGGTCATGTAATATAGTATATGTGGTACCGTATGAAAGAGAGTCTCCACGCTAATCGCGAAACAGAAATACGCCGATCCTCCAATACAATAGATGCGGCCAAAATTACGTTTTCATGGCTAATAGCATCTGCTGGTCGACCCGAGCGGTTGTCGTCTTCTAATGACTCCCGACCACTTTTGAATAATTTTACCTACCTTGTTACTGTGGCATATGATGGTGCAGATTCGCAGTAAACTTTTGATATATAGTTGAATATATAAATTGCATTTCGTCCATCTTTACAGAAAAATTTAATAACGGCGCGATATTCAATTTCATTCATTTTAAGAAAAATTCAAAACACGTGTTACTAAATTGACAAAAACAAACGAACTGTAAAATTTACATCGATATGTTCTTCTAGAAGTTTCATCGCGACAAAAAATGGTTTTGAAAAATATATTGTTGTCTCACTCACTCGCTTTTTTTCATATGATATTGCAAAACTTTTTGATATACCCTCGTACCTAATCCCGTCATCATCGAATAAAAATTGATCGAGTTCCGTTCCAGATGGCCTAATTCCAGAACTTCTTCCAAAAATCATTTAAGAATCCTATTTCCATCCAACATACAAAATCCCATCACAATCGGTTAGCGGTTGATCGAATTCCGTCACGAATGGCCATATTCCAGAGCTTCTTCCAAGAACTGTTTATGAATCTCATTTCCATCCAACAAACAAAATCCCTTCTTATTCGGTTAAGAGATAAGCGAGTTCTGTCCTAGGTGCCCATATTCCAGAACAAGTGCAAAATCTATAGTCGATTAAATTTAAAAACATTCGGATTTAACGGACATTCGAATTAATCGGATTCCCCAATTAGTCCATTAAATCGAGATTTTTCTGATTTTTCATTTAAATTAATCGCAGATACAATGTAAAACATCTCAAATCAACATTGAAAAAATAATACAATTATATTTATTTAGTAATTTTAACAGATAAATCAGAATTTTGCAATTTTACCATTTCTAGAAACGGCAACACAAAAAAAATATTGTCCTTTTATTAAATTGATTAATAATTGAAAAGTTATTATTTTGGATGCCAATATGTGATTAATTTAATTGAAAAATATGCAGCTAATTATTCACAAATGAGAAATCTGTTAAAACATTCATAGTTGTTGTCATATTGTGGCAATATCGTTCCATAAAAATCGTTTCATAATCCAAAAATTCTCCTTACATTCAAAAAATCTAATCAAATTGAAATTTTGTCGTTTAGAATAATCGTTACTTATTTTAATCTATGTTGATCGAACATTTATAATTATATTTGTTCCTAATTTATAATCGTTTCCCAATTATTTGTAACCGAGAATAATTCAATATTTCTTAAACTACATGAAATTTATTTAGTTACATACGTACATTTAATAATCGAGCTAACCAATTTATATCTTGAGAACAAAAATATGTATCTATATAATATGCGTGTATTCATAACGGGATAACAACTTGAAATTTTTGTTTTGTTCACAGCTGTTTATTCAATACGAAAAATAAATGAATCGAAAACCAAAAAAGAAAACTACGCAAAATACATATAAATAAAAAAACTCGTGTACAACGAGTTTGTGCAATGTAGCCGAATACTATATAAAAAATGAGAGAGAACAGAGAAACATAAAAAATAATCGCAAAGATGTGTAAGTGTATCATAACCCGTAAAAACAAAAATAAAATAAATAAACTGATGTTAGTGTATAACCAATTGGAATTGCATAACCTATGAATGATGAAATTTTTTCTTTTGTTTCGGTACTCTTTATGCCCGGGTTACATAAGACCAACATTTTTCTTCTGCAAAATGAATAAGATATAACATTGACTTTTTGCACATGAGAGACAAGAAAAGTAATATATCCCAACAAAATTTTACAGAAGAATTTTTGAGCAAAAATGACCATAAAAATGAAAATGTTGCCATAAAATATATTCGATCCGAGTATTTTTATGGCAACATTTTTCAAATCAACAAGAAAAAAAATTATTTCGCATTTATAAATGTTGAGGATTCATAATAAAAACAGACGCCATAGATAAAAATGTAAATTTCGCATTTGAATTCATTGAAAGTAAATTAATAATGATCCTATAAAAAAAATTACGCCATTACTATATATGTTTGATTCTTTCTGGCACATTGATTATTTTTATATAGCGGATTCTTTCTTATTTACCTGCAAAAATTTGCAGAAGAAAACAATTTTCTCATGTAAACCGGGCATTATAAAACTCTTTACTCTATGATATAACCCTGGTGAAATACCATATTGAGCTATACATTATTCTATATTATGTTTCTATACCATAATGCCCGGTTTACATGAGAAAATTGTTTTCTTCTGCAAATTTTTGCAGGTTAATAAGAAAGAATCCGCTATATAAAAATAATCAATCTGCCAGAAAGAAATAAACATATATAGTAATGGCGTAATTTTTTTTATAGGATCATTATTAATTTACTTTCAATGAATTCAAATGCGAAATTTACATTTTTATCTATGGCGTCTGTTTTTATTATGAATCCTCAACATTTATAAATGCGAAATAATTTTTTTTCTTGTTGATTTGAAAAATGTTGCCATAAAAATACTCGGATCGAATATATTTTATGGCAACATTTCCATTTTTATGGTCATTTTTGCTCAAAAATTCTTCTGCAAAATTTTGTTGGGATACGAGGGTATATCAAAAAGTCTTGCAATATCATATGAAAAAAAAGAGTGAGTGAGACAACAATATATTTTTCAAAACCATTTTTTGTCGCGATGAAACTTCTAGAAGAACATTTCGATGTAAATTTTACAGTTCGTTTGTTTTTGTCAATTTAGTAACACGTGTTTTGAATTTTTCTTAAAATGAATGAAATTGAATATCGCGCCATTATTAAATTTTTCTGTAAAGATGGACGAAATGCAATTTATATATTCAACTATATATCAAAAGTTTACGGCGAATCTGCACCATCATATGCCACAGTAACAAGGTGGGTAAAATTATTCAAAAGTGGTCGGGAGTCATTAGTAGACGACAACCCCTCGGGTCGGCCAGCAGATGCTATTAGCCATGAAAACGTAATTTTGGCCGAATCTATTGTATTGGAGGACCGGCGTATTTCTGTTCCAGGGTTAGCGTGGAGACTTTCCCTTTCAAACGGTACCACATATACTATATTACATGACCACCTTCACATGTCGAAAGTAAGTGCGCGATGGGTTCCCCGTTTGTTGAATGCAGAACAAAAAAAAATGCGTGTTCAAACTTCAAAGGCGATTTTAGATATGTACAAAGAAGATCCAGAAAATTTCTTGGATAACATAATAACAGGCGATGAAACATGGCTTCATCACTGGGATCCGGAATCCAAACAAGAATCGATGCAATGGATTAAACGTAGTGAACCACCACCAAAGAAATTCAGAACTCAACCGTCTGCTGTTAAGGTTTTGGCAACAATTTTTTGGGATTCTGAAGGAATTTTGATAATCGATTATATGCCACCGAAAACCACAATCACAGGCATATATTACGCAGAGGTTTTCCGAAAATTGAAAAAAGCGATACGGGAAAAACGGCCAAGGAAAGTTAGGAAAAAAATCTTGCTTCTTCACGACAATGCACCAGTGCACAAGGTTAATATTGCTCAAGCTGCATTAAAAGACTGCGGCTTCGTGGAAATTCCGCATCCACCGTACAATCTAGACTTGGCACCCAGTGACTAGTTTCTGTTTCCCAATTTGAAAAAAATACTAGGGGGCCGGAAATTTTCCAGTGACTATGAAGTACAGTCTGTTGTAAATTAATATTTTATGGAGCAAAAGAAATCTTTTTTTTTAGAGGGTTTAGGCAAGTTAATTGATCGATATGACAAATGTATAAACCTTAAAGGAGATGATGTCGAAAAATAAAAATATGGCTGTCTCACTCACTCTTTTTTTTCATATGATATTGCAAGACTTTTTGATTTGCCCTCGTATATTGCTTTTCTTGTCTCTCATGTGCAAAAAGTCAATGTTATATATGGTTATATCTTATTCATTTTGCAGAAGAAAAATGTTGGTCTTATGTAAACCGGGCATAATACTCATGTAAACAGAATTATGAAGCGCACATTACTGACTGTGTGGATAATTATAACTTATCTCTTTATTTGGAGATGTTTAAGCTCAACCACTCGAAAAAGCCGAGATTATTAAATTTTATAATTTATGTTGTCACAACCATCGTTTTCTGCTTTAATCGTGAAGGCATAGGTATATCTTCTGTAGATTTTAAATGCATGCTTCATAAAGGGTTATCCAATTCGAGGTTGATAAAGTAGAAATCTGTATACCGACATCTGTCAAAGATAAACGTCAAGTACGCTGTCATTTATTTAGTTGACATTCTGCCATTTAAGAAAATGGAGCATGGTGTTGGAAAAACAGGCCGTCGATGCTGATTTTTGGAACAAAATTTTCTTCAGTGATGAAGCTCATTTTTCGCTTGGTGGATACGTTAATAAGCAAAACTGTAGAATTTGGGGCTCAGAAAATCCACAATTGATTGTAGAGAAGCCATTACACCCGGAAAAAGTCACTGTTTGGTGCGCATTGTGGTCTGGTGGTGTGATTGGGCCGTATTTTTTTGAGAACAACCATGGACGAACCGTTACCGTCAATTCTGAGCGCTATGGCCGCATGTTAACCGATTATTTTTTTACGAAAATTGAAGATTATGATCTTGACGATATGTGGTTCCATCAGGATGGAGCAACCAGTCACGTAACACGAGCAAATCGAGATCTTTTGCAAGAGAAATTTCCTGGACGTTTGATTTCGCGATTGGCTGATATCAATTGGCCTCCAAGATCCTGTGATTTAACGCCTTTGGATTTCTTTTTGTGGGGCTACGCGAAAGATCGTGTTTACGCAAACAATCCTCAAACTCTTGACGAATTGAAAACTAATATTCGTAAGGTAATGGCCGAGATACCGCCCGAAATGTGCCGAAAAGTCATTGAAAATTACCTCAAAAGAATCAAGGCCTGTAGAAGTCCCGTGGAGGACATTTGAATGATATCTTGTTTAACTAAAAATGGCAAGGATCAATCTGTAAAATGAAATAAAAATTACAATACATTCCGAATATTTTGTGTGTTTTTTTTAAGTTTACTTTATCAAGCTTGAATTGGATAACCCTTTATTTGTGTTAGTTACTGTGATATCCAAAAAATGTATAGATTTGTTTTGCTCAATTTTTAATGTAAATTTTATGTAGGGATGAATGCTATTGCGAATTATACATGACTTCATATCTATACCAATATATTATTTGGTTACACGATCAACATATCTATATCAATATATATTATTTGGTTACGCGAAATGTTGACTTCGTTTAAAATGTATTTCTACTCAAAATTGTTGAAATATATTTCCGCCAGAGTTCCAGATAAAGAATTTCCCATGGCAAACCGTCCATTTGCATGTATTTTCCGTTGTATATGACGTAGTTTTGTGTTTTATCAATAATAGATAATTTATATTGTGTCGTTTATGGGTATGTTTCCATACTTATTTGAAAAGTCAAACGATGCGAATTTTCCATTATTTTCATATTAATTACATATTTGTTTTTGATAACATATTAATTATTTTATTATTATTATAGTTATTTTTCGGGCGAAAACGATTTAACTAGTATGCCCAAATGTGTATGTTGGTCCAAATACATACAAAAATAAATTTTTGACATAATTCTCCTTCGTAAACGATTTTTTCACGCATAATTGTGATCGCGGTCCGGAAAATGGATATTGATGTTTTTTATGCGTGTTACTAGTTTTATGTTATTTTTTACCGCAGTGGTTCCCCTGATTTAAAATATTTTATTTAAATAAATGTTGATGTGTTTTGATAGTTCATATGCCGATGCGGTGATGTAATTAATTAGCAATCGTATTGGTGTGGCTTCTTTATGGATTTTAGGTAATCCTTTAAATTGAGGAGCTGTCGGCTTTATAATTTTTAAAAAATATTTGGTTTTAGTGTAGATACGTTCGCTGTTACTGATCACATTATTCACAATGTTTTTGTGAACCTGTTTGTGGAGTCATGATTATTGTTCTTGTTAATTATTAATAAAAGATCTTATAACGCGACGAGCGTGTATTAAACAAATGGCATGTAGAGTTTTGAGCGTCGTTCTCTTTCATGACCAACTGGTATATCGAGTTTGTTATTGCTCGTTAAATTCCAAGATTGCGACAAATAGTACAATTATTCTCTTACAATGTATACTCTTTATTATTTTATTAAAAATGTTTTGTTATTTTCAGAGTCACTTCAATTGCCGACAGATTAAATGTAGAATTTGCTTTAATTCACAAGGAGCGTAAAAAGGCTAACGAAGTTGCTTCAATGGTGTTGGTCGGTGATGTAAAAGAGAAAATAGCCATTTTAGTAGACGATATGGCCGATACATGCGGAACGATATGTCATGCAGCCGAAAAATTGATGGAAGCTGGTGCTACAAAGGTATATGCCATCTTAACGCATGGTATTTTTAGTGGTCCAGCTATTTCACGCATAAACGATGCTTGCTTCGAAGCAGTTGTAGTAACAAATACAATTCCACAAGACGGGCATATGAGCGGGTGTCCTAAAATACAATGTATCGATGTATCAATGATGTTTGCAGAAGCTGTGCGTCGTACACATAATGGAGAGAGTGTGTCTTATCTATTTTCTAATGTTCCATATTAGATTTTTTGTATTTCATATTTTTTTATTAATATAATTTTATCTTAGAGTAATAACTATAAATGTCATACAAAAAGTAAAACTGCGATTTGCGTCTTTTTATTTTGACATTTTAAAACTCAAAATTATATAAGAAATTTTTTCACATAAAATAAGCGTAGCGAATTAAATGAAGGATAGTTAATTGTAAACATTTTTTTAAAGAATCGTAATTAGATTGAATGGGAGCTATTTTACTAGAGGTAACAAATAAGTAATAATATTCTTGGAAATTAGTAACCAAACTAATTAGTTATTCGTTTTTGGCCAACTGTTTTGTGGTGTTTTTAACGAATCTCCGTATTTAATCCTTCCTGAATGTTTGAACAATACTTAATCGATATTTAAGTTAAGGCTAAATTAACAATTAAACAATACTTAAATTGGATTACGCTGGATTGACCGTATCAATTTCATTTTCAATACTTGAAATGGTTAATTAAATTTTACTTGTAAGAGAAAATTTGGGAACACCTTTTCAAAATTGAATAAAAGTTGCTACATACCAGCTTTAAGAGCATGATTTAAGTAAAGTCCGGCATCTTTATTTTTACTTGCTTTGCAAGAGTAACAAATCAAAGCTGGACAAGCAGTATCGATTTTATAGTTGCTTTATTCGGTTATTTGGTCTATCATTCCGAAAAAGACCTCTAACGAACGTGTACATCAGCTAAAAATTAAAAAAAATAAGTTTAATTTCAGATTGGCTTGCAACACACATTTAATTTCAACTTTGATTTTGTATTGTTTACAAATTTCAGTAATTTTGTTCGGCAATTTAAAATATTTTTTCGTTTACGTACATACATACTAGGTATATTAATTTTTATAGTATAAACGTTGGAAGCTGCAGTCGATTTGTAGACAGATCGACAGTTTAATAAATCGAATAATCCGTGTAGTCCCATAAATTTTTTATTTTGGTTTGATAATTTTTGATTCAAAATTTAAATTTATATACATTTTAGAATTCTATCGTTAATCAAATTTAACCCATTTTAAGGCTTGAAAAATTACTATTTTATTAAATTTGAGCCCATTTTAAATATGTATCTTTTAATATAAGTTTCGTTTCAAATAAAAATTATAATAATATGACCTATTATTAGTTAAGAAGATTAATTAATTATAAAAATATGATTTTATGAAACCGGCAAAATAAATTTTAGTTTTAATAATTGAATATTTTTATGTATATCTACTAAAATATAAATACATATTAAAAAACACGATTCGCCTTTTTAATCCAGAACTAGAGTTGGAGGTTTACAATTGAAACGGTCAGTGATAATTTACTAAGGAAATTGCAAATGTAAGTGTTTACTTTTGTGTTGAATAAATTCAAGAACATTTTTATTTTTTGACTTAGATTTCTTTTATTTAATTATTTATTATTAATTACCATTTATTAAACTAACTAAATATTCACTTTTTCGCTAAGGAATATAATATTATGTATAATTTAATAAATTGATCGTTCTATATTGTATAATTTTTGATTCTATTATAATCGTAAGTATGAACTTCTTTATTAGAAGAAAACAAGGTACCTAACTAATTTGGCAGATGTAGATTTTCTTATCTAAATAACAGTTCTGACACATCAAATTGTTAAGGAATATAACGCGACAGCCGACTCGAAACTAACGATAAAAGAGAGGGGGATCTAACTATGACTGTAGTGCCACCACAACCACAATGATGATGCAGAAAGGAGATGTTACTCGCAAATAACGCATCATTCAACTTATTGAAACACCGTGGTTTTGGCGGTGTAGTGGCTTAAAAATCTTCTGCAAAATTTTGTTGGGATATTTTTCTTTTCTTGTCTCTCATGTGCAAAAAGTCAATGTTATATCTCTTTCATTTTGTAGAAGAAAAATGTTGGTCGCGTGTAAATGAGGTATTCCTCATTTACATGCGACCAACACAACTCCAAAACCACTAAAATGTTGCCATAAAATATATTCGATTCGAGTATTTTTATGGCAACAATTTTAAAATTAACAATTTCTAAATGTTGAGGATTCATAATAAAAACAGACGTCTTAAATAAAAATGGAAATTTCGTATTTGAATTAATTAAAAATAAATTAATAATAATGCTATACAAAAATTATGGCATTATTATATATATGTATTTATTTATTTCTGCCACATTAAATATTTTTTATAGCGGATGCTTCTTATTTACCTACAAAAATTTGCAGAACAAAAATTGGTGGCATGTAAATGCGCCTGCACAGTTTGATTTTTTGGTCGTGATTCCAATCGGCTTCCACATTTGATTTCTTTGCGCATTTATTTGTTTATGTATGTGTGTAAAATTATGTTTTTTGATTTGTTCGTGTAGTAAAAAAGTTTATTAGTTGCTGCGAAGGTGTACATCCACAAAGGAGAACATCCAGCCAACTATAGAGGAGGCGAAGTAGCGGTACAACTGTAAAGGTTAAGAAATAAAACAAAAATTGACTCAAAATAGTAATGTTAGAAGAGAAAGCATTCCAACTACTACTATAGTGTGCCGACATAACTAGAGCCCATAAGGCCAGAGAGAAGATCCTACTCGTAGATAACGCAGTAAAATACTATTAAAGAAAATACACTGGAAAGGATATTTCGAAGTATAGAAAGCATAAATGCACGCCTAGCAAAAAAACGTGGTCTAGAAGCATATATAAGAGGCTGGATAGACAAGAATCTACGAATGAGCTTACATCAATGCTATACTAATCAAATTAATAGATCACATAGAATTATTATTTGGAACGCGAATGGATAACCAGAGCTAGAAATTTTTCTAAACTTAAAAAAAAGATATGTCTTGTCCCGGAAACTCATTTAACAGAAACTTCATTTATTAAAATACGTGACTATATGAATGCTACTATGATATTCATCCAGGAGGAAACGCTAGAGGCGGATCTACCGTAATTATTAAAAATAATATTAAACATTATGAAGTGCCCGACATTGAAAAATAATGCAAGTTAAAACCATGAAAGTTCAATCAATCAATAATACTGCCGTGCTAAGAAAAAAAGCCCTATTTACCTTTTTGTTATTGTGATGTATTTTAATCAAAATTAATTGTCTTCCTCGTAAATAAGACGAACGTGCGTTCAATGAGTGTGAAAAAACAAAACTTCTTTTATTTCGTGAAGTAAGATACAATTGTGTTACATTTATTTTTACCAACAAGGGTTGTCCAATAATATTCAATCACGTAACGAAACGTACGTGCATTACACTATTCTCCTTTCTTTCTTCACAACTTTTTCTTTAATTAAAATTATCCCACATTACCTTACGTTAACATTTAAACATGAAACTTCTTAAAACGTTACATTTTTCATTACAAATTTAAACGAACTGGAGGCCTTATATTTCATCTTGGTCTAGATTGAACAACCGGTTCTTCCAAATTGGAAAATGTATCATACGATATCACATGAGTATCCGCATTTGATTCCAAATTAGCATTTGTTTCATTTTCTTTATCTTTTGTAACAACTGAACGTTTTAACTTAATTTCTGAATAGCCTGGTGCTATCTCAGAACTATTCAACTCGACCTCTGAGTTCTCTACCGCACAGAATTATTTGATTTATGTGACGCACTATTTTACGACCGTTTTCCATTTGACATAAATATGTTTGTATACCTAAAACTCGCAGTATCTTAGCTTTTATCCACTCTTTTTTATTTATATTGGTATTGTAATCACAGATCATGACCGAATCATTTACCAGTAAACCTACTTTACGCCTCCCTTTCGAATATTTTACTTGGTTATGCAAGCTCTTATCTATATTTCCTGCTACTGCACTATTGAGATCGAGATTGTATGTGTAACCTTTAAAATTAGGTGGTCTGACTAAGTCAAATCTTGTTTTGATAGTCCTGCCCAACATTATCTTTACTGGAGATTCCCCGGTGGAACAATGTGTCGAAAGACGATAATCAAATAAATATCTGTTTATTATAAAATTCAGTGTTTCGTTATCATTCGGTGTGTCCCTGAATTTTATTTGATTGAGCGCTGCACAAAAACTCTTTTTAAAGCTCTTTACTGAATTTTCGGCTGCGCCGTTTGAAGATGGATGTCCTGGAGAAATGGCAATATAATGGATTCCATTAGATTTACAAAATAATTGAAATTCATTTGATGTGAATTGTGTACCACAGTCGGTTACTATGGTATTTAGAAGACCAAAACGTCCAAAAACCTCTCTTAATTTACCAATAGTAAATTCCGACGTAATCGTTTTGGTTGCAAATATTTCAACCCACTTTGAAAACGAGTCTGTAATTATTAAATAATAATTATGTTTAACTGGTCCTGCATAATCTAAATGAATCCGACTCCAAACTTTTTTCGTATTATCCCAAAGAATCAGCTTAGATTTAACAGGATCCGGCCTAACCGATAAACATGACACAATTTCTAACTTCATTTTCTAAATCATCATTCATGTTGGGCCACCAAACGTATGAACGTGCAATCGATTTACATTTAACCATGCCCAAATGTGATGCATGTATATTTTGCAAGATTCCTTTTTGTAATACTTTTGGTATTATAACCCGATAATCCCACATGATAATTCCGTCTTGAACATATAATTCGTCTTTTCTTCTATCTCCTCATGCCATAAAATATCTCCTTTCAATTTTGATATTTCACCATTCTTGATAGCGTTAGATAATTCTAATAGAATTTTGTCTTCTCTGGGTTCTTTTTCGATCAAATTATGATCTATTTTGACTCCTGAATTTTTTATAAAATGAATATACGAGGGTATATCAAAAAGTCTTGCAATATCATATGAAAAAAACGAGTGAGTGAGACAACAATATATTTTTCAAAACCATTTTTTGTCACGATGAAACTTCTAGAAGAACATTTCGATGTAAATTTTACGGTTCGTTTGTTTTTGTCAATTTAGTAACATGTGTTTTGAATTTTTCTTAAAATGAATGGAATTGAATATCGCGCCGTTACTAAATTTTTCTATAAAGATGGACGAAATGCAATTTATATATTCAACTATATATCAAAAGTTTACGGCGAATCTGCACCATCATATGCCACAGTAACAAAGTGGGTAAAATTATTCAAAAGTGGTTGGGAGTCATTATAAGACGATAACCGCTCGGGTCGGCCAGCAGATGCTATTAGCCATGAAAACGTAATTTTGGCTGATTCTATTGTATTGGAGGACCGGCGTATTTCTGTTCCGCGGTTAGCGTGGAGACTTTCTCTTTCATACGGTACCACATATACTATATTACATGACCACCTTCACATGTCGAAAGTAAGTGCGCGATGGGTTCCCCGTTTGTTGAATGCTGAACAAAAAAAAATGCGTGTTTAAACTTCAAAGGCGATTTTAGATATGTACAAAGCAGATCCAGAAAATTTCTTGGGTAACATAATAACAGGCGATGAAACATGGCTTCATCACTGGGATCTGGAATCCAAACAAGAATCGATGCAATGGATTAAACGTAGTGAACCACCACCAAAGAAATTCAAAACTCAACCGTCTGCTGGTAAGGTTTTTGCAACAATTTTTTGGGATGCTGAAGGAATTTTGATAATCGATTATATGCCACCGAAAACCACAATCACAGGCATATATTACGCAGAGGTTTTGCGAAAATTGAAAAAAGCGATCCGGGAAAAACGGCCAAGGAAAGTTAGGAAAAAAATCTTGCTTCTTCACGACAATACACCAGTGCGCAAGGCTAATATTGCTCAAGCTGCATTAAAGGACTGCGGCTTCGTGGAAATTCCGCATCCACCGTACAGTCTAGACTTGGCACCCAGTGACTACTTCTCTTTCCCAATTTGAAAAAAACACTAAGGGGCCGGAAATTTTCCAGTGACTATGAAGTACAGTCTGTTGTAAATGAATATTTTATGGAGCAAAAGAAATCTTTTTTTTTAGAGGGTTTAGGTAAGTTAATTGATCGATGTGACAAATGTATAAACCTTAAAGGAGATTATGTCGAAAAATAAAAATATTGCTGTCTCTCTCACTCTTTTTTTTCATATGATATTGCAAGGCTTTTTGATTTGCCCTCGTATAAAATGAATTTATAAAATGAATATAATTGCTGCTCTACATCTTCAGCATCTTTAACTGGCAATGGTAGTTACGAAAAGAGTCAGCTTCATTATTAATACCTTTAACATATATCAACTTATACTTAAAAGCAGAAAGAACCACCGCCCATCTTTGGATTCTACTTGCAGCCATCTGAGGAAATCCGCGATTCTCACTGAATATAACCTTAACAGAGGTTTGTGGTCGGTTTTTATTACAAATTCATATCCAATTAAAAAATTGAAAAATTTCAATACCGAAAAATTACTGCAAGCCCCTCTTTTTCTACAACACTGTAATTTTGTTCCGCCTTACTCAAAGTTCTGCTACAAAAAGCCACGGGTTTTTCTTCCCCGTTCGGTAATTTTTGCGACAAAACACCGGAAATTCCGTAACTGGACGCGTCGGTTGTCAAACTTATTGGGTTGTCTAAATCACGCATAAATTTAGCGTAATAATTACCTAAACCACAAAAAGCTCTAGTTTCAGTAATATTTACAGGCGCAGGTGAATTAACTACCGCTTTAATTCGTTCATCTGATTTCGCTAGCCCGTCTTTTGTCACTACATGTCCTAAATAATTTATGCTGTCTTTGAAAAATTTACACTTGTCTTTTTTTAATTTCAAACATGCATCTGCTAATCTACGTAAAACTTCTTCTAAATTTCTTAAATGATCAACGGCATTCTTTCCCGTCATGACAATATCGTCCAGAAGATTTACTACTCCGGGAATCCCTAGTAAAATTTTTTCCATTTCTTTTCTTTTTTCCATTTCCATACACGTGCATTGAAAATAATGAAAAACTATCATCTGACCACTCTCCTGTGATCATGACTCTAAGTACAATGATAATAAAAAAGATAATTCACCTAAGTTATCAAACAATAAAAACAATTGGGATCGGTTCAAGAAATTAGTGGAAGATCGAACAAATCTCGGCAAACCAGTTAGAGCGAAGGTGCAGCTGGAAAATAAACTAGAAGCATTTAATAACAATATCCAACAAGCAGCTTGGGAAAGCTCACCGTTTTCTCATACCAATACCATAATGAAACATAACTATCCTCTTGAAGTCGGAGAGAGCTACTTAAAGAGAAACGGAAAGCTCGCAAAATTTGGCAGCAGTCTCGTGCACCGCAACACAAAACTATTCTTCTTTGTGCAATAAATAAAAAAACGAATAAAGAACGAAAGCATAACTAAGCGACTTCGAGGTCTTTCTGAACTAAAGGATGACGATTACTCGCTTTGGAAAGCTACAAAGGTGCTAAAAAGAACCAAAATGAATGTGCTGCCTATCAAAAACCATGACGGATCCTGGGCTAAAAGTGACAAACAAAGCCTCTATTCGCTGCTTATTTAGAGGAAACTTTTCAACCGTTGCCGAGACAAACAGCAAATGAAAATACAACCGTCGTAAACTAAGTAGATGATCTTGACATAAGGTATGTGACCTTATTGGAGCTTTAAAATGAAATCAATAATAAAAGTATCAGAAAAGCTCCAGGTTGTGAATTAATTACTGGGCAAATTGTGAAAGCCATTCCCGAGAAAGGTTTGCGTAAATTAATTCAAACAATTAATGCAGCCTTCAGAATTAAATATTTTCCACGACAATGGAAGGTGGCCGAAGTAATAATGATTCCGAAACCAGGAAACAATTAAAAGTCATATAGACCGATATTATGCTTCCAGTCATATCAAAAATATTTGAAAAACTATTGTTGAAAAGTCTCAAACCTATAATAGAAGAGAGATGCTCAATTCCACCACACCAATTTGTTTAGAGAGAATTACTCTACAGTTGAACAAGTTCGCCGAATAACGGATGTCTTTGAGGAGTCACTTGAGAATAAGAAAATGTGCTAAAGTATTTTCTTAGATATAGTTCAAGCTTTTGATAAAGTTTGGCACCAAAGGCTCGAATATAAACTGCATCGAGACCTGCCTAAGCATTTTTTCAAATTCTTAAATCCTACTTAGCTGATCGACACTTTAGTATCAAATTTGAAAATGAGTACCACAAGGTAGCGTACTTGGACCTATTTTGTTTATTCTTTATACGAGAGACTTACCGAATGTTGAAAGTACTACAGTAGCAACATTTGCAGACGATACAGCTATTCTAGCAGTTGGAAAATATATTTCGGAAGCAACAAGCTAACTTCAAAATGCAGTTAACACCTAAATACCTTGGCACGACCCTCGATGCTAAGCTAAGATGGAAAGAACACATCAAAAAGAAAAAAGAAGAATTAAACATCAAATATCGGAAAATGTACTGGCTCATGGGTAGAAATTCTGGGCTCTCAATACACAACAAATTGCTTCTATACAGGCAAATACTAAAACCAGTATGGACCTGTTTCATCCAACTTTGGGGTTGCGGCCAGAAGACCAATATACAAATGATACAATGCTTCTAAAATAAGTGCTGCGAGGGATTGTGAATGCCCCATGGTACATTAGGAACGACAACTTTCATAGAGATACTTGAAGGTGGAATACGTCACCGATGAAATAAAGAACCAAGCAAGGAAACACGTACAGCGCTTATCTCTACACGAAAATTCAGATATTCGTTATATGTTGGACACCACTAACGGAGTGAGGAGACACCAAAGGCAGAAACCGTTGGAGCTGGGTAATCCGAGAAACTAATTTAAGACAGATGAATTACTAGATGATCTCTGAATCAGTTGTAATATTGTATAAATAAAAAATAAATAATTGCTGCGAAAACTGCTTCCTTGTTTGAAAAAAAAATACTTTTCCTCCCAAAACAAAAATTAACCTAAAATTAACCCAAAAACGTCAAATAAATAAGGGTTCCTTGAAATATTTATCTTTGTAGTAGTGGGAGAATCAGTTGAATTTGTTTATTTATAAAAACGGGTATAAGCAATAGCCTTAGCACCCTATAAGAAGTTAGAAGTATAGAAATAAAATTAAAAAAATTATTAATAATAAAACGTTATACTAAAATTTTATTCAATAAATATTATTAATTAATAAAAAAGTTGTCCTTCAAATAACTAAATGTTGATTTTTTAAAGCTTTCCAGAGAATTTATACATCTAACCTCAAGTGGTAGCTGATTCCATAAAACATAACATCTAACTAACGCTGAGCGACTATAAGCATTGTTTTGCATATTTAGGGGTAATAGTACATTCAGTTCGAGCAGATCTACTCATCTTCATTTTTTCGAAGAGATACGCCCGCTCTTATAGCTTATATAAAAAAACAACAATTTATGGAAAATTGATTTAGTCTGCAACCTATAAATATTTCCAGAATAATTGGAGATGTGATCATACTTTCTTAAATTATAAACATATATCTAACCGCGTTATTGAATACTCTTTGGAGCGAGAGAGTTGCAGAAGAATCACAATGTTGGCACCAATAAGAAAAATGTGGAATTACCATGACTTTTTTCATGCGCAATCCCAGGTTACAAATGGTATCTACTACGTTAATTTTTTCGTTATTAATGTGTAAGTTCGGAATTGTGGTCGTGTATTTGCTTCTACAGATAAACATGGCCTGTGTTTTTTTTCATATTTAAAAATAGGCCGTTGGATTTAGACCACGCGTAAATAGCACTCAAATCTTTGTTTGTTAGTGCAAAAATATCATCCATTTTGTCCAATGAGCCGCCAACATAAATTTAAACGTCGTTCAAAATAGTATTGGGCCTAAGATGGAGCCTTGCGGCACCTCGCTTATAATCGTTGCAATTCTCGATGTCGTATCTGCTTATAATCGAACACACATGTAAAGTGAAACAAATTACTTTGGGGATCAATTGTAGAAATAGCATTCGCATTAGGCACGGGCACACGACACTACTTGTTGGAGCGACCGTAAAGTAGGTATTAGGCCGGAATTACACTATAAAAGATCTTTAACATGTTGGCTTATAGGGTGAATTTATGTTTTAGTAGTTGGGAATTATAATAAATTGAGTTATAGGCAACACACTATTAAAAATGAATAAAAAAAATATGTCACCACTTCCGGTTTACTCATAACAATAGATAGCCGTGTTTTTATTTCCACATACCAAAAATCTGTTTTCAACAGGTTATGGGCCCAGGTTTTTGGACAGTTTTTATTGTGGAATCAAGTAAAAAAAATCTTTGTTAATGGAGTGATAAAGTAATTAAAGTAAAAAAGCTTGTTAGTCAAAATTTGAAAATTAGAACAACATGGTGTCGAATAGTGTTCCAGTAGAAAAATTAATGGGACGTGAAAATTATAATGAATGAGAATTTGCCATGAAATCGTATCTTGAGCATGAAGATCTGTGGTGTTGTATCGAAAATAAAGACCAGACAGTAGATGAAATAAAGAAGGCCAAGCGGGATATACAAGCAAAATCCAAAATCATTATGTGCGTGCATTCCAGTATTTATGTTCATATTCGGAGTTTAGAAACATCAAAAGAAGTGTGGGAAAAGTTAAGAAAAGTATTCCAGCATGACGGACTGTCGAATAAAATCGCCTTGATGCGAAAAATGATTAACACAAAACTTGAAAATTGTCCGTCAATGGAGCGGGTATATAACGACAATTATCTGTGCTTCGCAAAAGTTAAACGACATTGGTTTTGTAGTCAGCGAAGAATGGATTGGCACTTTTTTGCTGGCGGGTTTGCCAGAAAAGTTTCAACCAATGATTATGGCCATGGAAAGCTCTGAAACGAAGGTGACGGGGGAGTACGTAAAGTCAAAATTACTCATTAGTGAGTACGGTAATATCAAAAGTTCGGTGAATACAGCGTTTATTTCAAAAGGAAATAGAAAGAGGTTTAAACCAAGACGCTACAACTGTAGTCAGATCGGTCATTTCGCAAACAAATGCAAGTTTCCGCCCAAAAAAAGGAGACGGAAGATAAACAGGCTTTGCTATCAATTTTTGCGATAAATGAAACAAAAATTCATGATGAATGGTATATCGATTCCGGCCCATCATCGCATATGACAAATAATATGCAAATTATTACAAATTGTTCCCGATTGCCAACACCTAAAGAAGTTATCATGGCTAACAATGAAAAGGTGCTAGATAGTCAACTGTAAGGGAACGTGAAATCAGAACATTATCGTTGACAGTAAAAAAACAACTGTCACAGCAGACGTAATGTATATGCCTGAATTATCGACGAACTTACTTTCTGTGGGTCAGATGGCTAAGAATGGGTAAAGTGATAGTTTTCGATGATCGCCAGTGTAGAATTTTTGTCAAGCGTAATCAGCTAATTGCGACAGCAACTCTAGAAAAGGATATATACAAACTCGATTTAGATAAAAGTGCGTGTTTTTCATTCAGGTCAGTTTTCAAGGACAATTTTGAATTGTGGCACCGCCGGTGCTGTTACACTATCATGAAACAGGTAAAAATTATATTTGCGTTAAAATTGCAACATCCCTAGAAAAATTAAAACAACTTTCATATTAAAACAGCAAATACTAAGACGTTTCCGTAACGTGGGTCTGTAAAGCGATGGTTTGGAGGGTGCCTTAACTGACTCTATTAAAATCTATCTAGTACAATATTATATGAAACTCATTTCAACGCAACTATCAATGAACTCGTACGCTCAAAATGGAGTGTACAGTTCTATAAAATTTTGTATAAGTAAATAAATAAATATAATAATAATAATCATATTTATTAACCTGAAAATACCTATTTTTAAATATATTAATACAGAAAAATTATAACACGTACTATTTTGTTTACACATAACTAATAAAATGCTTTCGGTTCGGATCTGCTCAAAAATGTTGTAAATAACTCGTATTATCGTATGAGGAATAACCCTTATGTTTACAACCGCTTACCCGGGTAAGTTTTCGTGTTTTATTACCCAACATTTTATGGATTTAGGTGACTTATCAGCTTGAAATCTTTAGTAATTATTATTTGTTAACAACAATTATTTGTTTTAGATTACATTTTGCCAAAATGTATTTATCAATTTAAAACGAAATTACAAATTATCATTCAATACTAAATGTATGGAATTATGGACATACCCGGGTATGCTGGTTGTAAACATAAAGGATAAAATATGGACAAATGTAAAATACATCTGTATTTATGTTGTACAACCAAAACTAAAATTTTCCTTGTTTTTAAATAACTAGATTCTCTTACACCATTTTCTGTGGCAGCAAAATATTGATCCCGGTGACGTCATTTTTACGTCATTTTTGATCCAACATGGCTTCTTGTTTACATTTTTTGTCTTTTTATTTTTTGATCCCGCATCAATTAAAAAATCCAAAATTTTTTTTGGATTTTTTTTGACGTTTACTCACACATATTGTGAAATTGTGTGAGTAAACGTCAAAAAAATCCAACAAATTTTTTGGATTTTTTAATTGATGTGGGATCAAAAAATAAAAAGACAAAAAATGTAAACATGTTGGATCAAAAATGACGTCACCGGGATCAATATTTTGCTGCCACAGAAAATGGTGTTATATTTCATAAAATATACATAACAACAGCGTCATTTTACAATTAGTTGTTAGAAGAGTCGTTGTTAGAAGTACATCGTCGTAAATTATTTAATAAATTTTGTCAAGAAAACCCGGACAAACAAAAGAACGAAATTTTTCACTACTTCAAGGATCTTGGATTCAAAAAATTGTTTATCTACAACAATTAAACAGTTTTCCAATAAAGAACCTGTGGAACGAAAACCCGGCTGTGGTAAAAAATGTCAACTTCAAAGTAGCAAAGTTCGAATGAAATTGAAAGATGAAACGGTAGGTCGAACTGCAAAATCGTACAGACAGCTGGGTAAAAAATATCAAGTTGACCCAAAAACTGTCAAGAAATATTAACAAGGTATGAATATACATCGCAAACCTAAAAAGTCGGCACCAGCAACTACAGCCAAACAAATAGCTACAATCATGTCTAGATTAAGAGTGCTTTCCCGACATATGTCGCTGCTTCTTCAGCTTATGAATGTGTGATGACTGATGGATGATGAAATTTATTTCACTGTTGAAGGTAATGAATGACAGTTAAAATACTACTACGAGTCTCTTGATCACGAATCACCAGTAAAGGAGAAGTTTATTCATAAGACTAAGTTTCCAGGTAAAGTTATGTTGTGGTGACTATTAGCGAACGAGGTGTCAGCGACCCAGTTTTTTTTTCAAAAGTGGTTTGGCCGTTAATGCGGAAACATACACTAATAATCTGTGCTTAAAAAATGTATAGATAAATATCAAACAAATGATAAATCAATTTTTTGGCCTGATTTGGCATCTTCACATTACGCCAATGCAACGATATATGATTTACGCCAACGCAGAATCGAATTTATCCTTAAAGACTATAACCCACCAAATGCTCCACAACTAAGGCCAATTGATTTTTTTGGGGTAATTTGAAGACAATGGTATACTGCAACGGATATCGTGCCAAAAATGTTGAATGTTTGAGTAGAAAGATAAAAAGAGATTTAAAGAAGATCGATACATCAAGAACGCAGGCGGCAATGAAAAGAGTGCCAAGAAGTATCAGGAAAGCCAATCGATATGGGGCGCAAATTTTTCTGTAAATTTTGTCTAAGAATTAAAGATGTAAATAAATTATAAATCAAAATTCTTTGATTAATAAATCATTTTTTTTTGTTTGTCCATATTTTATTCGTCATACGTTATCGCAACAAAAATATGATTTTCCTTGAATTTTAATTAAATAAATTTGAATTAAATCCAAAAATATCCTTTCACAAAGCATTCACAAATTATTAAACTTTTAACATAATTTTATTTTATTTCGATAAAAACGACAAACTTACCGATTATATGAATACCAAAAGAAAAGTTTCTTTGCATGATTACATCAATTTTTCATTTCACACTTCACTTTAATTTGTTAACACAAAATTTTTCAATAATAATATTTAGTATTTTCCTATACAGGGAGAATCTTAAATAAGTACGATAAATTCGGGAGGTGATGAAGGACACTAATTTGAATAAAAATTATATGACACCACATTATCCTAAGAAAATGTGCGTAATCGTTATAGAGATAATCAAGGTTTTACTGTAAAATTAGTCACTTTGAATTTCAATCATAACTTAAAAACTATTACTCACAAATTTATCAAATAAACGTTTTCTTATCGGAAATTCATCAAATACTGAGCTAATAGTGGATTAAGTTTCAGTGGTTGACACTTAGGCCATTTTTTGGCCCATTATGATACCATGCATTCACGCCACATCATTAACCCATTCAACTACTCACACAACTACAGTATACCACTTGCACATTGCAATCTCCATGTCAACCTGTACATTGACATTGACGGTGGGTCGGCGCTGAATTCTGCACTCCATCAGAGGATCTGTGTTTATTAACATCATCGATTAGAAAATTCGATTTGCATCTAGCCTCTGATGGTAATTTTAAGGTATTAGTCGTACTAATCAGTTACACATTTTCCGAACTATCCTGAGCAAAAATGGTTGTATGTTAAATCGGCGAAGCCAGTGGCATTTTCTTTAGCATAACTTCCTGTATGATGAACCCTCTAACTTATCCGACATCTTGTTTGAAAAAGTTTTACTATATAGTATGGTCACAGAATAGACATAACGCTATTTTTGTATGGAAAAATTTCGACACATTTTTTGATCTTGCTTCGCGAAAAAGAAGGAAAAAGTGTTTGCAGGGTAACAAAAATTCTTTATTTTGAGTTTTAAACTTGAAATAAAAACAATTTTGTAATTCATAACAGTGTACAACTGTTAAAATAATTAATATAAATAATAAATATTCATAATAATGATTCCATTAAAATAATTACATTTCAGAGTCGTAAAAAAGTAGGAAAATGGTCGGTAGGTCATTTTTTCTTGGTCTACCCAATGATGCTTCTGGATAATATCGCTTCTGTGGTATGGTCGCCCTGACCTAAAGGCTTTAGGTCTTGCACAATCTGAGCCAGTTTCGGAAATTAATAACTGATTAATTTGGTTGTGCCACCCCCCCCCCCCCCCCCCCCCCTCGCCCAGCTGGATGATTCGTCTTTACAAATTAGTTAAAACAACTTTGAAAACATTTCAAACAAATATTTATTACCATATCATACTACATACAACGGTTCTAGAATCTTGGCTTAAGCATCACATTAAATGGTTTAGGCGAATGAGTAATCCCATCGTACCCTTTCAATTCAATTGCTTCATTTTGGTTCGCCATTTCAAATTCGAATGAGTGTACAAACGTTGAAAATAGCAGAAACATACTGGTTTTTGAAAAATTTTCTCCCATACATCGTCGCTTTCCGGCGCCAAACGGTAAAAACTGTTCGTGCTGTATTAAATTACCCATATCATCGATAAACCGTTCCGGTCGAAATGTTTCCGGATCTATCCAATATGTTGGATCATTATTTAGACTGTATATTGATACAAGTATTGTTGTATTTTTTGGTATGACAAAATCGAGGAATTTTACATCACTTAGAGTACGGTGAGCAATCCCCATTGGTGCGACACTAGCACATCGTTGTATTTCACAGATTACCGCTTCTACATATTTTAAGTTTGGGCGATCGTTTAGTGTTGGTAAGTTATTTAGGCCAACCACGTGTTCGAGCTCAAATCGAATTTTGTCCAACACCACTGGGTATTTGAGCATATACAGTACACCGAAACTAAGTGTATTACTCGTAGTTTCGGAACCAGCTTGAAAAAAATCTAAGCACAACGCAATCAATTGTTCATGTGTGAATGATGTCCGTTGTGTATTTTTCATTTCGATGAGGAATGTTTCAATTAGACTTCTGGGTTCATCAAAATTAACCGCCTTTTGGATTTCTTCAATTTTTTCCTGTGAAAATATAACAGCTATAACCTTTTAAAAATCTTTAGACCTAAACTCACATTTAAATATTTCCAAATCGGTTGTACATTAGCCAGTAGCGTGGGATATTCAGTTAAACCAGGTATAAATCTCAGTACCGGAAATTGACTTAATAACCCGCCAGACATGTCCAATGTGCGAAATGAATTATGGATCATATCCATTAACTGCTGAAGACGTTTATCATTTAACTCGAAACGATCACCTGCTACTAAAGACCATATACTATTCAGCACAGGAATATCAAACGCTTTGTGCAAAGCAACCGTCCGATTATTTTTGGAAATTTCTTTAAAATACTGGACCATTTCGTAAGCTTCACGATCCACATTCGTTTTCATACTGTGTCTGCCGAGTTTTAGTAAAGTTTTTATTGAAAATTTTCGTAGTTGTTCCCATATTGGGCCATCGTTAAACACGACACCTAATTTTTTACCAAATGTTCGAATTTTAAATGAAAACGCATTTGGCCGGCCATCCATTTCATCTCGACTATAGAATTCTTTGACAGCATCTCGCCCCGATACAACAACAACATTTGTTGTACCCAAACGAACACCTAGTACTGGTCCGTAAATATTTGATAAATGGTCCCAAGCTAAATGATAATAACCATAATGATGACGAAGTTTTCGGATTAATGGTAGCGCGCCTACAAATGGTAACCACTTCGGACCTGTAAACAATTATAGCATTTTATATAACGGGACGTAAGTTCACCCACCCTGAGAAGCGAAAGTTATTTCACGGTTAATGACATTATAAAGAAATAATAAACAAATAAAATCGATCAATTTCACTCTTTAATTGAGATTAAGCATTCGAAAAAATCGAAACTGGTTTTTCAAAGATTTTCATGCACTTTTACCTCTCGTTTAAAGATCGATGAAATTTTTGATTTTATTATATGGAATCAAAAAACAAAATAAAAAACATTTAACCATGACCTAAGATAAGTTAAAAGCTATCGTATTTACCTGGAGGATAAAATTGTGGTTTTCGAGTATCACGCCAAAAATATAATGCCATAAATGAAATTACAAATAATAATGCGATAAACATGATCTACTTTATGTTAACTTCACCGAGAGCCACTAAAACACCACTCAGAAGCCACTAAATTATCATTAATTTGGGGTTGCGACGCGAAGATTACTACCTTATAGAATTAACGTCAAAACTTAAATGAATCTAATCTAACAAAATTTGCTGTAGATTCTGTTTCCAAAAATAATTTTTGTATCTTTTGATTTTCTGTTTTGTTCCGTCGATTTTATTTAGTACTCAAGATTTATCTTAGAGCATCTATATTCATATTCAAATTAATTGTAGTTCTTTTTGCTTAATAATCTGTTCTGATCTTGTTGCTTCGTACAATATATTATTTTAAACATTGTATTCATCGAGCAAGCTAAATACTGAATTTATTGGTTAGGGGTGGGGGTTTGGGTCAGGGTTAAGTGTACGTATTTTTCTTTTTATTCTTGTTTAAGTATATACACACACACACGCATGTCAATTTACACAAGGAGTGCAATCATTGAATATCTTTTTATCTAATCCATAAAATGTGCAAAAGGAAATAAATTATTAATCTTGGCAAAACAATTCTATATCCCTTTTCAAACCTGCGATCACAATTGTGTACGTTACGAAAGATAAACATGAAAAAAACAAAAACCTTTACAAACTATGGTTAACACGCTTTCACGACGGCGCGTACCACCGGTGGCCCACACTAAACTGTCTCATCGGGCGGCGCGTACCACCGGTGGCCCGCACTAGACTGCCTCATCGGGCGGTGCGTACCACCGGTGGTACGCATTTGATTGTGCTATTAGACGATATGTAACACCAAATATTTAGATAAAATAAAAAAAAAAATACAAAAATAAAATAAAATAAAAAATAAAAAAATTACTGGTAAAATTTTACTGTAAATTTGAACAAACAAAATCTAGTTTGGTTTTATTTTTGCGCTATGACACCGCAATATGCATTTTTCATATAACCATCTGCTACATATGAAATAGATACGAGGGTATATCAAAAAGTCTTGCAATATCATATGAAAAAAAAGAGTGAGTGAGACAACAATATTTTTTTCAAAACCATTTTTTGTCGCGATGAAACTTCTAGAAGAACATTTCGATGTAAATTTTACAGTTCGTTTGTTTTTGTCAAATTAGTAACACGTGTTTTGAATTTTTCTTAAAATGAATGAAATATCACGCCGGTATTAAATTTTTCTGTAAGGATGGACGAAATGCAATTTATATATTCAATTATATATCAAAAAATTACGGCGAATCTGCACCATCATATGCCACTGTAACAAAGTGGGTAAAATTATTCAAAAGTGGTCGGGAGTCATTAGAAGACGACAACCGCTCGGGTCGGCCAGCAGATGCTATTAGCCATGAAAACGTAATTTTGGCCGAATCTATTGTATTGGAGGACCGGCGTATTTCTGTTCCGCGGTTAGCGTGGAGACTTTCTCTTTCATACGGTACCACATATACTATATTACATGACCACCTTCACATGTCGAAAGTAAGTGCGCGATGGGTTCCCCGTTTGTTGAATGCAGAACAAAAAAAAATGCGTGTTCAAACTTCAAAGGCGATTTTTGATATGTACAATGAAGATCCAGAAAATTTCTTGGATAACATAATAACAGGCGATGGAACATGGCTTCATCACTGGGATCCAGAATCCAAACAAGAATCGATGCAATGGATTAAACGTAGTGGACCACCACCAAAGAAATTCAAAACTCAACCGTCTGCTGGTAAGGTTTTGGCAACAATTTTTTGGGATGCTGAAGGAATTTTGATAACGTTTATATGCCATCGAAAACCACAATCACAGGCATATATTACGCAGAGGTTTTGCGAAAATTTAAAAAAGCGATAGGGAAAAACGGCCAAGGAAAGTTAGGAAAAAAATCTTGCTTCTTCACGACAATGCAACAGTGCACAAGGCTAATATTGCTCAAGCTGCATTAAAGGACTGCGGCTTCGTAGAAATTCCACATCCACCGAACAGTCCAGACTTGGCACCCAGTGACTACTTTCTGTTTCCCAATTTGAAAAAAACACTAAGGTGCCGGAAATTTTCCAGTGACTATGAAGTACAGTCTGTTGTAAATGAATATTTTATGGAGCAAAAGAAATCTTTTTTTTTAGAGGGTTTAGGCAAATTAATTGATCGATGTGACAAATGTATAAACCTTAAAGGAGATTATGTCGAAAAATAAAAATATTGCTGTCTCACTCACTCTTTTTTTTCATATGATATTGCAAGACTTTTTGATTTGCCCTCGTATATATATGGGTAACATCATCACAAAAATTAAAATTTGTGGAACGTTCGTATTCGGAAATACCAAATCATTTTCGTATCGTAAGAAGATTCGTATCGTATTCAGGAATAGGGCGGCTGGATTAGCTCCCGCCCGATAGAGCGAAAAGCTTTAAGCGCAGCCGCCAATAGGCGAGGAGCAAGAATTACAGCGCCGTCGTGAACGTGTTAATTACATACACATTTGTGTACGGTGGACTTAAATTGTAATAAAAAAATTGTCTGACCGGAAAAGGGATATAACCGTAGGCTAGTTCACATACTTCTTTAGCCAACATTATTAGTCTAACAGGCACAAGAATCAATTTAATTTTAACAACAAACAAATGAAAGAAAAAATTCCCTCGTTGACGAAGTGTTAGGTATGCCTAATGATGCATCTGCTCTATAAACATTACCCTCTGACTTGCGGCTAATGCATTCAATAGTTCAAATCAATATTTCTGTATATTTCAATAGTTAAGTTCCCAGTAGTTACATGAACTAATATTGATAAAATTGTTTTTATTAATTATATCGGTGCCAATAGTTTTCAGCCATTTCGTCCATGCTAAATGACGAATGGGCGAGCGTCCAACTAAATGACATAACAAATTCTGTTGGCTTATTCACTTTTCGTGTAATTCCTTCATTTTCCATTTTACTCAATGCTTTGCGGCACGTATTATAAAAAGGAATGTTTCGAGGAGGTATCGTTTTTGGAACTACGTTTTAGTCGTATATCATATTCAAAAAAAAACTGCTCCTAAACCATGAAATGTATCTTTCCTAAGTGGTTCAACGATCCAAAATTCTAAATCATAACAATAATTTTTAATTTGACATTTAATAAAACATTATCCTATTTAATTTCTGTTATATTCTTCGATATTAATTTTGAATCATTTTTGAATAACTTCAAATTAAAATTTTTTATTACATTAAAACTTAAAACATTATAATCAGCTTCACTGTCCAATTTACAATTCACTTCTGTATTATAATCTACCACCAATTTTAATACCATAAATTTTTACAATTAACTGTCGAATTTATTATTGATCCGAAGAATTTACTATTTAGACTCAATAATTTATTTTCGACCTAGTACGTTAATATATTTATAATTCGTGGTGTATGATATTATTCACATTAATTTTTTTATAATTACTATTGTAATTATTACTTTGATCACTGTGCTAGTTGAAAAATGTGACAAGCTGGGCACCCAGGGAGTAAACCTAATTCGAGTACGCTGAGTTCAATGGTGTTAGTCCCATTTTAAAGATAGTCCCCATTTTTGAGATATCTCTTTCGACATTCGTTTTGGCTCTGAGTCAAAATATACCATCATTTTCACGTTGATAGCTCTTGAACCATTAAGATTTTCGTTATGCCTTCTTCAGCAAAGTTGTTTCGCAGGTCAAGACCAATAACTTTGCCAAACATACCAAAACCGAAAAACCACATCCACCATATGTGTATTTTACTTAGGCCAAGGTTAGGTTGAAGTGGCTGCTTTCGCACACTTAGAAGAGTAGTAGCCCGTACGTAGCGCAAAATATCTCGCACTTGACAGTCAATGAGATCTGAAAGGCTGGCCATACTGTACACGCCCAAATATCTATGCCTTCTGTATGATAGTGCCGAACAAAAGCATAGGAAGTTATCTAAAGCCTCTTCCTCTTCTTCGTCCATGCAAATTCTACAAAGTCATTCGTTTGTAGACCCAGTCTTCTCGCATGTTCCCCAAAAAGGCAGGGTCTTGTCAGTTTTGGCAAAAGCTTCTCACAGAAGACTCCGGCTCCTACCTTGCCGTCTAGAGAAACATGGGTCCACCTGTGCAGAAATCCGCATACACAAGTAAAGCTAAATACAACTTGAGGTCGGCATACTTAGGCCAAACAGGACGCTCATTTCAAATAAGATACAAAGAACACATCAATGCCGTAACTAATTTTAAAAAGAAGTACATAACACATAAAAACTGAAAATCATAGGTACACTAAATTCAATACAAATGTAACCATTTTGCACAGGATCAAATAGAGCCGAAATTAGACAGGTTAGAAGATCTTGGTATTTTTTGCACACAATTTCACTCATGAGTCATGAGACTGTACGTATACAAATTACTCATGAGTCATTCAAATTGCGGCCAAAATTCACACCCCGAAAATATACAAAAACAAAAACACCAACAATTTACCGAACGATAAAATCAACTTAATAAAATTTACGACTTATTATCCATAACTTAAGAACAAAGGGAGGTGCCAAACAGCAGCGCATAGCAACAGTATATAAACAGCTTCAAAATAAATTATAGATAAACCGAAGAAGAGATTTTTCTCGAAATCGATATTTCTAAAAAGGTTAAAAAATTGGCACAATAAGTAAGAACTAAAAACTACAATCTAAAATTAAAAATTAAAAGTTTTTCATTTAAATATATAAAGTGACAAAAGAACACAAAAAATAAAGTGAAAATCGGCTTGCAAAATCTGGGTTGGGATGTTCTAACATCACCATGTTTTGATAATTTATCGAAGTTTATTTCTCGTTTCTGTAGAATAAAATTTATCTCTGTTTCAATTTTTATATCATTTACCAGCCTGCTAGATTGCAACATTGTGATGTTCAACTGTGTTCTATCACCAACTAATGTTTTTTCGATAAAGAAGAAATAATTGATAATTGAAACAGAACTCAAATTAATTCTAGCTGAAAGAGACGTAGACTTCGATAAAATATGGCAAAATGTGATGTTAGAACATCCACTGGTGAAATAAATAATATGGATAGGTGTTTTAAACTCAAGTGCTTTTGTTATGTGTGTGGAAAATTTATATTTATGAGCAATCGCCGCAAAATAAGTGATAAAACCGCTGATTTATATCGGCTATATTTTTCACAAAATGTTATTAGTGGTGTAAATTGGATGCCGTCTTTTGTCTGTACATGGCATGTATTTTCCATCTGCATAGATGGCAAAACACTGGGGTCGCATTGTCATTTGGTGTCCCGATGATATGGATGGTTCTTTGACGTACACTGCAACGACAAATGCTCAACTACCGCTGCCACATTCGGATGAAATTCCTGTTCTGGAATGATCAAACCCAACTGTAGAATATTTACCACCAACATTTAAATCTGCTGAAACCGAAGAAACATCTGCATCAATATATCAACCATCAAATGTCACTGCGCCATTCAATCACGGAATCATACGACGGATAAAAATCTCGAATTTTTCTATCCCAGATTATTTTTCAATTATTTTCAACTTTTATTGGTTAAAACGCATCCCATCGTTTTAACCAATAAAAATCTCGAATTTTTATCCACTCTCGCAGCGGCACGCCATTGTTTTGTCAAAGAGAAGAAAAATGTTAATTTGTTAGGATTCAACTGAATCGATTTAACTTTCTTTTAAATAGTTTCTATTGTATCTATATTTGTCGATGCGATGTTTATTCGATCGATTTTAATCGATTTAAATTCAACAAAATGATAAAAACAATGTTTTTCGTCGAAATAAAAAGCAAAAAAAATTTAAATGTGGTTTTTCGGTCTTGATATGTTTCGCAAAGTTATTGGTCTTGACCTGCGCAACAACTTTGCTGAAGAAAGTATAACGAAAATCTTAATGGTTCAAGAGCTATCAACGTGAAAATGAGGGTATATTTTGACTCAGAGCCAAAACATGTCGAATGCGATATCTCAAAAATGGGGACTAACTTTAAAATGGGGCTAGCACCGTTGAATTCAGCATACTCGAATTACGTTTACCCCCCGGGTGCCCAGCTTGTCACGAAAAAATAGTTTGCAGTTCAAGCACAGTGTTATTATTACTACTACAAAACTTTGGCTGGTTTGATTTACAAAATCTATAAAAATATCCTACCTTTTAACAATTTTTGCACTGCCAGCATACGGTCGCTATTTAACGTTTCAACCTCTTCCGTTTTCTCATTTTCTTGGATAGCAATTAAAAAAATTTCAAATTCCATTTTAAAGTTTTTTAAATTTTCATGTGAAATGGTGATTACCATCTAGAGAAAATTTCGGTGGTTTTAAATTATTAGTCATTTTTAAAATTTGTTTTATTCAACTTTCTATTATAATCTGTCTATATTTATTTATAAATAAACCACTTTTGTTTATATTTTATATGTTATTGCGCATTTTATTTATTAAATCCATAAAACTTATTTATTCATTGTTTCAAATTTTTATGTCCGGCTTGTTCTATGCCATTTTTCGAGTTTTCTGCCTTTACCTTTTTCTTTGTGGTAGCGGATGTGTTTCTTATCATTGTTGTATGGTTGTCTGGACAACAAAAACCTTGACTTGGAAGCCTCCCTGGAGATTGCATCCTTCAATTCCATAATCTATACAGGGTTGGCAGGGAATCCACTATTGCAAGGTGATGGATGCCTTGCGTATGCTCAGGAAAATAGCGCTATAAGCATAATATGGCTTCAATAAGTAATACCTAGGTCGTTTAGTTCATTCGTTGCTAGAGTTAAACCACATTAGATTTATTGTTATGTGTCGACATTTAACGATTATATTTTAACGATTTATCATATGCCTGCCGACAGTCTACATATATCTAATGGGCAGGTACAGCCCATTTGTTTTATTTTGTTTGGCTGCTGTAGTGTCCTGTTTGAAGAATATTTTATGCCTGTATTATGGCACTCACCTCATCTCAACTCACCGAGAAATACGTCATAATGATGACTTGAACTCACCATTTTTAAATACTTGATATTATATGTCAAATATCACCAACAATAGACTTCATAGTAATTTTTTGACAAATAAAATCAAAATGGATGGCGAAAAACGTAAGATTTTTTTCATAACAATTTTTATATAGGATTTCATTTTCTAAAATTATTGCATAATAATAAAATATTTCTAGACACAAAATAAGAATTTTTAATAAAAAACACAAGAAACGTCAATATTGTGAAAAATATATGTCCGAAAGCGAAACGCTAAAATTACAATATTGCCAACTTGAAAACTAATGGAAATTGTCATAATAAACAAACACATCTCAGCAAAATAAATGCGAGAATCATAATACAAAAATCTAACTCACACGAGTGAGGTGAGTCGCTCGGTGAGGTGAGGTGGGAACCATAATAGGGGTATTAATATTAGGGCTGAGATTGGCAAAAAATGATGGGATACATTTATTATGCCGTGTTATTGCTTAAAAACGGTGACCTGAAAGTTTTATCATATTTATGCTGTGTGCCTCAGGTCGATTTTTTCGACTAAATTATGAACTAAACTAAATTGCTCAGAAATTCAGAATAAATATTCATAGGTGCAACAAAACAAGTTGTGCCTGACTATTCGAAATACTAAATTGTCGATTTTTCGTGGATAAAGGAAATATTATATTAAATTAAAATAACGGAAGATGATATGAAAGTTGGATTATTTGCAAATGTTATTTATTATAAACTACGAAATGTTTAAAAATAAAAAGTGTCATGTAAAAATTTGTACACAATAACACATTTGCAATAAATACCAAATAATGACATTTGACAACTAAATTGAAAAGTTACCTCGCGAGTAGACTTTTCATTCGCGTAACGCGTAAGGTCGCCATCTCGAAAAGTTTAGTACATAATTTAGCCGAAAAAATCAAGCACACAGCATTAATACTTACTATTCATACACCATCCATAAGTAATTAATTCCACAAAAGGCTTACAAAAATAACCCATACACAAACTATTGCACCACATAAATTCTATTACTAAAACAATTGGTACAAAAATGTTTTTGTTTATGAACTCAAGGTATTCAATATAAATGAAAGCAAAGTGTGATTTTTTTCGACACAATCATTATTTGTATCAATTTTCTGGTCACAAAGCATTTTTATATGAAGAATTTAGAATTGGTACAAAGTCCGACTATTACAAAATAAAAAAGTTCCTTTGGTACGATCGAAAAATTTGGCACTTAGGTGTTATCCTTACATGGAAGAGATGAATGCTAAGCGGCTTTGAGGAGTTCCAAATTTTAGTATTATATACCTACATAAAACATCACATTTTTGAAAAAAATTTGCAATCTTAGTATTTGCTGTTTTAATATGAAAGCAATCTAAAACTTTAAGAAATTTGAATTACACTATCATGAAACAGGTAAAAATAATATTTGCGTTATTTTAATTCGTCTTATACATTAGAGGTGTCATTTGAGCTTTAATTTTTTTAGAGAAGTGGGGGTTTGGTGGCGGCAGAGAAATTCAAATTTTTATAATTAAAATTAAGATTTAATAATTAAAAACCTCAGATTTTAAATTTTTGAATGAAAATAAAAAACAAAAAATGTATACGTCATCAACACTTACGCCTTATTTTGTAATAATCACATTTTGTACCAATTCTAAATTGTTTATATGAAAATGCTTTGTGACCAGTAAATTAATAAAAATAACGATTGTGTCAAAAAAATGACACAGTTTGCTTTGCTAGATCGATCGTACTTTAAGCAAATTTTTTAATTTCTAATTATTGCACTTACCAATTCTAAATTCTTCATACAAAATCATTTGTGTACCAATTTTTTTTTTTTTTTTTTTTTTTAAAGGTAGGTATTAATTGTCCAATGGATTTAATGTTTTTTGAAGGTCAATTAATACCCACCTTTCATTCACGCACAGACCACCCATTCACACAATTACAGTATACCACCTGCACATTGCAAGCTCCATGTCAACCTGTACACTGACATGGACGGTGGGTTGGCGCTGAATTCTGCACTGCAACAGAGGGTCTTAGTTGTATTTTATTAACATTACCGATCGTAATCGATGACGAAAATCCGCTTTGCATCCAGCCTCTGATGGGATTCGAACCCAGTACCTCCCGGTCCAAGTGCCAAAGCTTTAACCACTGCACCACTTGTCCGGTCAATTGTTTTAATAATAGATAATTTATGTGGTACAGTAGTTTGTGCATAGGTTATTTTTGTAGTGTTTTTTGTTGGAATATTCGCATGTTAATGCGTTGTTTTTGTAATTATACATTTTTGAAAAATTTTCGGGGAACCCTTAAAAACAATGACATGACCGTAAACCATTAAAGTTAGCATGATTTAAATGTTGTATAAATTTTGATGGTGTTTCGAAATTATTTTATTGTATAAGATCCAAATGGTGCTTCGGTACTTGTTTCCAATTAAAGAAAGAATGTAAGCCAGCGATGTAAAATATGAAGTCCTGGTGAAGTGTGAGAGTCTAAATGTCTAATTAATAAAAATTTGTGTAGGTCATGTGAAATAGAGAGCAAGTGCACCCACCACCATTTGTATGACAGTGATTCTACTTTTTTATGGTTCTTATGGTAGTTCTGCCCGGTTAGGTATCTCATTCAACTAATTGAAAACAAGAGTTTACTAGGAATGGAAATGCAATTTTAAACACAATATAATATAATATATTTACAGCATAACCTCGTCGCGAATGTTTATTCGAAGCTCCTGAAGTATAATTCGTCCTCGTGGATGTTTGGAGATTATTGTGTTTCCTTTAGAATTAAGTTTATTATTTCTTATTGATAGGATTTTGTAAATTTAGATTAGTCTTCAATTAATCAAACTCAGCACACGTCCCAAGTTCAAATAAAATTCCATTTTATAGAGAACAGTTAAAACGAAATTATTTAAATAAAATTAATTACAAATTGTTTTGCTACTCAAGCAAAAGTTATAAAAATAATTGAAACATTTTTATTGAAAATAAACCATAGTATAATTAAATAAAATTTACGCGAATTCAAAATTTTCATTTTGTATTGCTTATTTCTTAAACGATTCCCTTACTCATTTAATATTTGGTCTATATTTTTATAATTTTTTAACAATAATAGAAATAATAGTAATATTGGCCCGCAATTATTATGAGCACTATTTATTTAATTTATGTTTTTTCTTTTTATTTCAGGCAGTTCAGTGTTAATTTTATGGCGCAGACATAGGGAAAATACTTTAACCCTTTGCACTCGATTTATTTTCAAAGTTGTTGGATGTCAACTTGTATTATTTTTAGCTAAATGAATTAAAATAATTTTCAGTGGTAGAATTGAACGTATTATATTTATTTCATCTATTACTATTATAAAATGTTTTAATTTTTGCAATCTTTAACAGTGTGGTACTGTTTTTTTATTTGGTCTACAGATTGATATGCGAGTTTTAGAGTAAATTTATATTGTCACCTCTAGTGTGACATACGAGTGCAAAGGATTAAATGTCATTTGTAAATGTAAACATAAACAAAACATCAAACAAATGTAATATTAAATACTGAAATTATAATACCTAAATCAACGTAAAACGTTATTTATGTCTTTTACATTAAATTGTTTCATAATAATAGTTTTTATCCTAAATGTATAAATGTTATACCGTATAATTATATATAAAATAAAATGCAACGTATAGTAATAAAATAAAAAACTGTGAAAAATTGTAAAATATAATTTATTACTTATTAAATTTAACATTTTCGTTCTTAAACGTTTTTTTATAAAAAAGCATTTGCTAAATATGAATTTATCCGAACTCATAACACGTGAGTACAAAGCAACCGATGTAATTTCTTCAGTAACCACTAACATTACAATTAAAAAGACATTATTCCTAAAAATTAAGGCATTTATTATAATTATCTAGAATGGCGGCAAATAACGCCATGCTATTGAAATTATTTAGTGCTTTACAAAAAAGAAATATTTATTTACTTTTACAAAACTTGTTGGTGTTTCCTTTGTTTATTATTATAAAATTGAATTGAATTAATTTTTTACTTGGTTTAATTAAAGTACAACGACCAGCGTTGCTTTGAACTGCTTAATTTACATGTGAGATATTTATTGTTTAATAATTATAATTAATTTTAATGAACAATTTAGATTTAAAAGTGCCAATTTGCGAAATGTAACCAAAAAAAAACGTTGAACTATTTAATTATATACTTCAGTCTAAATATTAACTATATCTTTTGTTTATAAAAAATAAATATAACAAAAAATTATTATATATAATACAAAAAAAACATTTTTTTATAAATTATTAATGACGATTATTTAGTAAAAAACTACTCCTAGTTCCATCAAAATCTTCTTCGTATGATTCAAATTCATGGTTTCGCTGATTACTACGTTCATCCGCTCCTAATAATGATTCCGTATCTTCTTCCATGCAACGTGTTGGATATGTTATTCCATCACCCATACTATAAATTATGATCGTTTGATAATTCATTATATAAATATTTGTATTTAACTATTTGATCGAAATACTTAGGTTAATGCAAACTTTAGTAAAAGGCTTGACGGTTAAATATTGTTGCGTATAACTATAAACTTTAGAATTATTACGTTATAATTGCTGTCTCGAAATATGAGAAATTTTTTTTGTCTAGCGGAAAATTTCCTTATCAGGGGCCAAACATGTTCTAACGTAAGAAAATGGCCAATGTTTAAAATGGATGCATAGTAAACTCACAGAAGGTTAGGTTTCAGTGGTTGACACTCAGGTCATTTCTGGCCCATTATGATACCACGCATTCACGCCACATCATTAACCCATTCACTTACTCACACAACTACAATATACCACATTGCAAGCTGCATGTCAACCTGTAAAATGACAAGGAAGCTGAATAATGCACTCCAACAGAGGGTCTTAGTTGTGTTTCTAAACATCACCAATTGTAATCGATGATGAAAATGCGATTTGCTTCTAGCCTCTGATGGGATACGAACCCAGTACTTCCCGCTCCAAGTGCCGAAGTATTAACCACTACACCACTTGTCCGGTAAACTCACAGAAAATCATATTAGAATTTATCATTTTGATAAAATTAAATCTCTCCTGAAATGTCTTAACTCAAAAAATGGCCTGATGAAAAATACGAAAACTTAAAATCCGATTAACGGAGGATCCGAGCAGTACAAATATAATAAAATAGATTGAAACACTTGTAGACGCCGAAGTGAGAAAATAAATAGATTTACTTAGTTTTCTTTTATACAATTTTCATCTAATCTCTTGTTTATAAGTTTCATTTAGAAATTTTTTATTTCATTTCAATCACTTTTCAAATTACAGCCTAGAATAATCACATATATTATAAAGTAAATATATGTGGCATAACTCCATTTTTGTATGGAAAAATTTCGAACAATTTATTTATCCTAGATTTGCATTAAAAAGGGTAGAAAACAGTGGTAAAAAATGCGCTCTGAACTTCTTTACATTCTATAAGGGCGAGGGTCAATTTTTTCCGTTTACTTGTCAATACCAATACATGTAGCCCGCCAACTCAAACTCATGAAAAAAATACTGTTACTGGCCCATAAGACATAAACACTAAAAGAGTCCCGTAAATGCTACAGAACTGATTTTGTAAAAAAAAATTTACTTTAATTATTTATATCTCGTAAATGTGATAGAAAAATAAAATTCATTGACTCGAACATGAACTTTCAGCTGAAGCAAAATGATTATCCGCAACGTTTTCGGTTCGCTAATTGGGCTGTGGAACGCTTGGAAGAAAATGAGCATTATTACCGAAAATTTATCTTTTCCGATGAAGGTCATTTTCACCTCGAAGGCTACGTCAACAAGGAAAATTAACGCATTTGGAAGCCGATGCATCCACAACAAGTGACTGTTTGGACTTGTTTTTGCGCGGAGCCGCTAAGGATAAGTGTTACGCTAATCATCTAGAGACCTTACAAGATTTGAAAGATCAAATCGGAGTTGCCATTGATGAGATACGAGCCCATATAATCGAAAATGTTCTGAAAAAATGGGTTTACCGAATGGGGTACTGTAAGCCAGCTGTGGAAGTCATTTTAATAAAATTGTGTTTCTTACTTAATGGCAATGTATACTCTTTTTGATGAACAACCCGTTTTGAAAAATATTCATTCGTCTTCAAATTAGAGCCAAATTAAATTGCAAACGTTAGGTGGGTCATCCTTTAAACGTGGTATGTATTCTAGCTGCTTAGTGTGTACAAACTTTTGACTTTCATATAAATAATCAAGTTTCTATTAATGCGTTGAATAAATAAAAACAGCAGAATTTCGTTTAATTTACCAATGCCGCACTTTTCAGGTTTGGAACATGTTGGTACGATTTTTGATAGCAATTTGTATTACCACAGCATATACAAATATAACCAGAACAGACATTGCGTAGACCAAGAAATTTTGTTCCTACCTTCAATTTTTTATAAGAAACATAACTTTTAAATATCACTAATTTATAATTAGTGATGATTTTATGCTGTGTTCTGTTGAAATATACTGTCAAGCTTCAATATGAGAGTTCATAATTCATGATCGCCATATAATATATAGAGCAAAATTTGTGTGTATGCACGTAGAGTGGATGACACAATGAAGAAAAAGAAATAACTATGTACTCTTCATGCATACACACAAACTCTATATATTTTATACGACGATCATCAAACCAAAGACATCATAGCGGAAATTGGTAAAATTCTAAATGAAAGCTACCTTAAAAATAAAAAACAATTTACCAAAATTAATGATAAATAAACAAAGTTAATACTCAGGAGAATGAAAATTTATTATTCCGACGCAATTACGATATAAATAAATAAAGTCAAAACAAAACTTTTCAAAAAAAAAAGAGTGTATGAAAGTGTTTTTCGTCTTTACGTCTTTTGGCCTTCATACATACATACAAATTTCATATATTGAAAGACGGCCGTATGCACATACAGAGCACCTAGAATACTACAGGCTTTAAAAATTTTGCTATATGACGTCTATTTATGTTGACAGTTCTCTCTTTGGCTATTATAAGCAGCACTAAAATTAAAAAGATTGTTTTGATTTTTTTTTGTGTTTGCTGTCATATTGATAAGAAAAAAATTGTAAACAAACAACAAGAAAAATATTTTAATAATTTGTTTTAAAATTTAATAAAAAGCAGTTGGTAAAAGTATTAATTCATAATATTATTATAAAATTATGCATTCTAAATTGTGTTAAATAAATAAACACGTATAAAATGTGTACACATTTCGTATAATTTACGAGAAGACATAACCTAACTTTTAGTACTCGTATAAAAAAAACTGAGTTTTCGTTTTTTCTTTTTATGAACATGACTGCCGTCTACAATTCAAAGAATAAACTGTAGACAAAAATTTAATGACATAGCAAGCAGTGTGGCCTGTAGTATTCTAGGTGCACTGGCACATACATAATATCAAAACCAAAGACAATCATATTACTTTTTACGCTATTTGCCGTAGGCACTTGGATATATTGGTATCTGCGTTTCAGACTTTGTTCAGGGCTTTTAATTTTTGTTGGTTTTGATTATAATGAAATCTAGCTCCAAATCTTCCACTTCTATTTTACATTTTTCTTCTATTTGTTATTGTTTTTACTTCTATTTAATGTGTGCGTATATCATGTTGTCGTATATATATTACAAAATTTTGTGAACTTTTCCTGTATTTTTATACTAATACAAATGAATAGATGATCGAAATATTTAATAGGATCGGTGTATACTCGAGTACAGTTCGGCTTGTAGAATACATTTTCGTTGGTTCCGTTGGTTTATTAAAGATAATCATATTGTATAAGCCGGAAAATGATCGGCTATACACGCAAATAATGTCACTTTTTAACTTCTATTTGATAGTATTGACGTAAATATTTAACTTCTATTTGATACTATTAGTGTACCGCCAATAGAAATCGGCTACAACACATTTGATAGATTTTTCGTTTGTATTTATACCGGAACCAACGAAAATGTATTCTACAAGCCGAACTGTACTCGAATATACACCGATCCTATTAAATATTTCGATCATCTATTCATTTGTATTAGTATAAAAATACAGGAAAAGTTCACAAAATTTTGTAATATATATACGACAACATGATATACGCACACATTAAATAGAAGTAAAAACAATAACAAATAGAAGAAAAATGTAAAATAGAAGTGGAAGATTTGGAGCTAGATTTCATTATAATCAAAACCAACAAAAATTAAAAGCCCTGAACAAAGTCTGAAACGCAGATACCAATATACAATAAACTACAGAACATTGTGTTTATTACACTAACAATCCCATGTTAATATTTTTCTTTCGCACCACTACTTATTAAACTAGTGCGCACATACTATGTACACATATATGCTAATACAACTATCTATAGTGTATTTTTTCTGTATTTGTTGCATTAGCATGGCTTTATATTGTTGTTAGTTTTGGTATAGCCGATTATTGTACGGCTTATAGAATATGATTGTGTTTGGTTTTAATATACACAATACCATGATACTGTTGACCGAAAATTGTGTATGTGTTCTAACAATATGGCTTGTAGAATTACATTTGCGTTGTTCCACACGGGTTATCAAATAAAATCGACTGCTCGCTTCAAAATAAGTCGTAATAGATTTTTTATTGCTAAGGTTTTAATTATTTTATATTTAAACACAAATTTTGTTTGTATTGTTTTTTTCTCTCTCGAAAATAAAATTTAAACTAAAATCTACATCTCAAAAATGGCCTTAAATTTTTTTATTTCATTTCTAGTCGCAATTAAAACCGGTATCATAAGTAAACGGGGAAAGAAACGAAGATGAAGCCGCTTCTAGACTACCCGTGTGGAATGGCTCATTAACTTTGAATTATATGTTTACAAAATATAACAGGCAAGGCCAATCCAAAACTGTGCTCTATGAGAGTCAATTTATAGCAATGTCCCTGTAAGATACGTAATACTAGCACTATAAAAAACTGTTTTGTACTTCCACTACTTAACAAATAAATCAAAATAAACAAATTATTTATTGATATTAAAAGATATTAAAAACGCCTTCATAAAAATGTTCTCATCAAGCCTGCAGACCATACGCATGAAAGCTTTTAGAGCATCTGAATTCAATTTGCTTTTCGGAAACTAGCTGTACATTAACATAAAATGTTGCTAACCATAAGTGAGACCTCTTGTTCTATGACTAATATAGCCTGGTTTTATAAGGCATTTCGTCTTATGGGCCCGATCTTCTATGAAAGTTATATTTCTGTTTTAATATTATGCTTTGTTCATAACACAAATTTGACTATTTTGCTGATTCAAGAATTTGAATAAACATCTAGGTTCAAAGGACTTACCAAGTTTTCGTAGTGCAATATTTACCGTCGAGCCAAATACATTATTATAGCATAAACAAACTCGTAGTGCAAGACGTCTTATACTTTGAAACCACAAACAAAAGTAAAATACATTAAACTATAATACATATTTGTATACGCGGCCCGCGTACTTTGCGTAAATATAAAAGTGAATTCTCTAAATTTCTGACGCTCTCAAATGTCATTCTGTTTTAAGGTTGAAAGTTTGAATTTAATTTCTTTAGCTAAACTATTGCAAATACAAATTTATTATAACCTAAATAAATGCCAAGCAATTTTTATTGCTAAAATTCACCAAGTCAGACAGTGATTTTTTAATAAAATTAATTAATTAACAGCTGTTAAATTAAAGTTCATAATGTTAAAAACACGCATTAAAAAATTCCTTGGCGTGTTTCGAGCGTCTTTGACAGTTGCGCACAACTTCCGCGATAAGTTTGTTTAGGCTATTTTAGTTTGCCCTCTATCTCAAAAACAAAATAAGTCGTATTAATTGGGTTTATTCTTTATTCTACATAATTTTAAATTTTTTTATTTAAATTTTATTTGGCAAATTAAGATAAAATATCGGTAATTGATGAAACATAATAAACAATAGATAGCTACTAATATTTATTTCATTTTAAAATATGTAAAACCATTAACTACGCTAAATATTTAATAATTAATGTAATAATTTGTAAAAGCAAAATATTCGTAATTATAATTTTTTTTTTTTATTTTTATACAAAGTAAAATGAAAAAATATTTCTAAATAAAGCAACTTTCACAAAAATGTATAATATAAATTTAACAACTAAACCACAAATTGTTTTCTACGTTTTTCAAATATGTAATGTAATTTCAAATAGATATCAATGATCAAATTAGAATGTAGTTTATAAGTATTTAATAAATTAATATTTTATAATGATGTGTTTTTATAATTATGCAATATTTATGTATGAATAAGGAAAAGGGTGGATTGAAAGAAGGCAACACAATAAACAATCATTCTAACATTTTTATGTATATGTCCCATGTAAAAAATAAATGCAAAAGTAAACATCAAAATAGAATATAAATTAAAATTTTATTCGTTTATTATTTAAACAAAATGGTGTTTTCTTAACAAAGAAAAATAAAATTACCATTAGTCGTTTAATTTTAACATGCACTAAAGATTTAAAATTTTGTCATTTTGCTTAACAACTTGAGCAGTAACATTATTTTTAACAGGCCAAATTGTATTATCTTCATTATTATAATCACCATTATTACTAATATTATCGACATCGTTATTGATCGTTATATTATGACTATTATTATTGACTAAACTACAGTTTTCAACAGTAATATTATTTTTATTATCTAACCTTTGTGTTGTATTTGTATCCCCCATTGATTCATAAGATGGTAATTGATGTTGAATTTGTGTTGGATACTGGATACCATCACCCAAACTACCAAAAAATAACAGTAAATTATAAATGTTTGTGAGGATTTTTTTTATAAAGTAACGTAAAATTAAATAATAAATGTAATAATTTCCCTAAACTAAATTATATTGTAGATCTCCTACTTTTGTTTCCTTTTCATTTGTTCTAATCTATCACCAACCTTTCTAATATGATCTTACACTATGTAAATTTAACATATAAAAAAACTAATTGAAAACCAAGTTAATTAATAGCTCAGAAAAGACACTTGTTATTCGAAATTTCCAACAAATTAGCCGATATTCACCGAACAAATTTATTGTGTTTAACCGAAAAAGTGGTAAAAAATAAAATGATAGTTTTTAACACATTTGGTATAGACACTCATTTATCACAACCAAAAGTTTTATTCTGATATTTTTTTTTGGAAGGCGGATCTCAAAATTTTATTGTATTTTAATTCTACTTTGGTTGTGAAATATTGTGTTTTTTAATATCAAATAAATAAATAAAGTGTTAATATTAAAGAAATTTACAGAAAAAAATACTAGTACAGTGCGATCCATAACTATATAACACTCGTTTTCCCCGTTTTTAAATAACTGATTTAGAGAATTTCAAGAAATTAATGCCAAAAAAATAAACGAAAGTATTTATTGATTAATCGTGAAAAAACCCGTTTCAGGATTCAATTATTTTGAGAAAAAAGTTTTTTCAAAATTGCTTAGTTCCATAACTATCTATAAAACCACAGTAGCCTTTGATTATATTTTGCTCGCTAAAGGCGGTGATTCATGTACAAATTTTATCTGACAGACATAAATAATAATCGCTCTGATTGGTTGAATGTCGGCCATATTTTTTTATCGTACGACAAAAATTAAAAATTGAACATTGCTCAAATTGTGTTCAAATTTGAAAAAGAACAAAAATAAAAACACGGTTGCTTTATAAAATTTCAAAAAATATCCATACGACAAAATTTTAACATGTATCGTTTAAGTGTGAATTTCGATTTTATCGTACAAGACAAAAAAATATTAACCAATCAGAGCGATTATTATTTATGTCTGTCAGATAAAATTTATACATGAATCACCGCCTTAATAAGCCTATAAATAAATATTTTAGTTTTATTCTGTCTGTCAAACAGCCAACTACTGTATAAAAATAATGCCACGTGAAAAATACTGATCGACCGAGGGAAAAGGAGAAATTCAAGCCCTATTCGAAAAACGTCTTTCTTTTCGAAAAATAGGCAGAAGATAAGGCCGCCATCATGTAACGACAAATTATTTAAAAAATCCTGCACTTACGGGACAAGAAAAACCTGAGGACCCGAACAAAAATGACTTACCGTCAAATACGAATTAAATGTATCCCAAAACACGATCCATCGGGCTTTAAAAAGTATTGGGCACCGAAATTACACAAAAATGAAACAGGTACCAAAATTATTGCCACGGCACAAAGCTGCACTACGCAAATTTGTTAAGGCAAATATGACGGGTCAAAGGTAATTGAAAAAAAATAGCTTCATATTTATTATAACTAACCATTATTAATTAATTGGTGATTTTTTCCGATGAAAAAAAATTTGATCTGGATGTCAGTACCGGAGGGATCTTAGAAAAGAACCAATTTACTTCTAAAAGCGAAATTTTTTTTGGTGGAAGCCTAATGGTATAGAGGCTTTCTCTTCTGCGGGTACGCCCACTTTAGTTTTTCCATCAACTAGAATGAACAGTACATTGGCGTCTTAGACGACCACCTTTTCTGTACATTGAAATTGAACAAGAGGAAAAATTGATTTTCCAGCAAGAATCGCTCCAATCCATAAAAGTCAAAAACCAAATATTGGTTTGTGGAGCATTATGTACCAATTTTAGATTGGCCCGCTTGTTTTCCAGACCTAAATCCCATAGAAATTCGTAATTGAAAATGCCTGAACCGAATTATCGTCCGAAATCATTGCTTCACTGATTGGAAGTATGCCTAATAGGATTCTAGCGTTGGCCGAGAAGAAAGCGGGGCCGACGGCATATTTAATTTTTATTTATTCTATTGAAGATTGAACGCTTAATAAAAAGTGGTTATACTATATAATTATACTATGACACATGATACATTTTTATTACGTATATGAATTTTTTGTACGAGAAAAAATCGAAATGAATGTTTTGATTATTATTTAAATGTATTTCGTGACCATCCTCCATTTTGCATTATGATTATTATTACCTGTTTTATTTTTCATTTAAAAAAAAAATCCGGGAAAACAAGTGGTTATAAGTTATGGACCGTACTATATATTATAAATCATTTCTGAACAATAAATGACCTTACGAGTAAAACCAATTTTTGATTTCTTAATTTTGGTTATTTAATCGGGTTAAAATGCAACACCTATATTAAGATATGGGGAGAAAAAATATCGTGGTATTTATTTTACTATTTCTCAGTGCTGGAAAAATTCTTTTTGTATCACAGTGATGTTCTTTAGTTAAAATAAAGAATGATACATTTTGTGTGTCAACAGTACATGAAAAGCTAATTGATATTAGCTGTTACTTTCAAAAAATTACAACAACAATTGCATTGTATTAAAGCCGATTGTTTTTAATGTAAGAAAAAAAAATTAGGATTAGGCGAAATAAAATCATTTTATGGTTATGGTGTTTACCGCAAAGCATTATTTTTTCTATTTTTTTTCGAAAAATTTATCTTGTAGTAAAATTTGGCATTTGTTATTTGATAGCAAAATACCGAATTTAATTTGTTCTATTTCATAAAATAAAATAAATATTAATAAAATGAACCAACACAGAAAAATTAAAACGCATTAAAAAATTAAAGATAAAAGTTGTTGCTTTCACATTTCTTAGCTAAGCTAAGCAGATTTGCGAAAGCAACACTACTATTGTGTTTAGCCTTGTGATAGTTTTTGATTTTTTTGTTCAATGAAAGGATTATGATGCTAAAATGACACGCGCATATTTCTTTAAAGCAAGAATATCACAATATCTCGTTTATTATGGAGCAAGTAGGACCAAAACGTAAGACACAAAAGCACATTGGATGGAAATCATGAATAATGAAAAGGCCAGAACTAACCGCACTTGAAATTTAGGAATAATTATTTTATGAAAGGCATGTTATTTCTATTTAAAAAATCAACTTCACACAATGGAGGCACAAGAATATTAGATTCGATCGATTCTACGTTTCCTGATAGCACCGAATAAGGTGCTTGTTTTTAGAAGGTTCATTCATAACACAGAACTATGTTTTGAAGAACATGAATTTTTTTGTCGGTGTTAAACAAACAGAGTCAAATTTGAAAAAATAATGAATGTTGTTGTGCTGTTAAAAGAAAAATATTTATCCGATAATTATAACACATGGTTCATTTTAAAGATAAATGAATAGGGATGATAAAAAAATATAAAAGTGGTCCAATATTTTATCTCTTAATTTTCAAAATGGCAGCCAACATGTTATTTTAGAATTTTCTCCATGAACGATCATTTTTTAATTTATCCTCATTTGATTCTATTGAATTTTTTTTAAATACATATTTTTATAATTTACGTTAGTTTCTTTAGACATAGCAAAACATTAGGTAAGAATGCTTACCTTAGCTTCCTTACAAAATCTGTTAAGGTACGACAGTGGCTCTATTCTGGCTTTCCCTGGAAATAGGGAATTGGGAAAAAAGATTCATAGCATTTTTGTCAAAATTATATTTTCTGGCCTACTGAAAGAATAAGTTTAGTGCAAAAAATTTCAAAACAAAGTGAATTGGGAAACTTGTTGCACAAAATTTTTATAGGGAAATTTTTTTTCCCATTTAACTTTGTTTCGAAAATATTAACACCAAACATGTTCCCTCAGTAGGCCAGAAAAATACAATTTAGACAAAAATGCTATGAAAATATTTTTCCCAATTCCCTATTCCCAGGGAAAGCCAGAATAGGGCCACAAGCCAATTAATTTATGGCAAATTCGTTTCAACCCCAAAAAATGATATCAAAAAAATTTGCTGTCAGATAAAAAAGTCTTGTCTAAATTAACATCGCATGTTCTTTTTCAAAGAAAAATTTATTTATTTTAGGATCGAAATCATTTTTAAAAAACCTTTATTTTTTCGCAGATTTTTTCGTTGATTTACTATACATATTGTTGATTTACTATATATATACTATACACATCTTATGTCAAAGTAAACCAAAACATAAACATATAGAACAATCGTAATTTTTATTACCTGATCAATCAGCTCTTCATTGCACATTATTTACGCCGTTTCAGTCAATAAAGATTGAACTGTGGTGCAGTTTGTTTTAATTTGTATTTAAAATTATAAAATAAAATGGATAAAATAATTGAAGAATCAATTATTGAGGAATTTTTGAATGTTCCATTGTACTGGCAAAAAATATCATTTATTACCATGCCTACTTGTTTGGTTCACAAATACATCTACAAAGAAATACATTTTCTGTGGCACTACTCTGGTAATTCCCCGGGAATAGGGAAAAGAGTTTATATGTAATTTTTATTTAAACATTTTTTTTTCTGGCCTACTGAGGTAAACAGTTAGTGTTATTTTTTTTTGAAAGCAAAATTAAATGGGGAATAATTTTCCCTGCCAATTTAACAGAGCTCTCACAATAGAAAAAAATTTTGCCTTTACCTTTTGCCGTAAACTTTTACCATAAGAATATCTCTCACAATGAGCAAAAATAAAATTAAATTGAAACCAACTTCGTTTTATTTATTTTCATACTAATGATATTTTTAAAATTGTATTTTATATTATTAATTATAACTTTAAGATATATTAAACCGATAAATTAATTCTTATTTGCTTTTTAACATGTTTCGTCGGGAAAATGATAACAAAAACCCTGATTTTGAAATGTAGCTTCATTAGTCGTTTTTTAAGGCAAAAGTTTAGAGTTTGATAACTTTTTCCATAAGGTAAAAACGAATTTTTTTTTTCTCAAGTTTTATTTTCAAACAAACTTATAAGGCAAAAGGAAAAGTTTTTATATTGTGAGAGCTCTGTTAGATATGGAAAAGTTATTCCCCAATTTATAAATATTCACATCAAACTTTTTCTCCTCAGTAGGCCGGAAGAATTTGCCATTAGTGATTCAAAATTAAATTTAAAACAAAAAATTTTAATAATAAAAAATGTATTATAAAATAAAGAAACAAATTTGACGTGTTGCTTTTATTGGTTTTAACACTTAACGGACGGGTTGAATGCACAGTAGAATCAATAGACAGATATTAATACATATATCAGCATTTATTTTTACGTTCTTTTGTTTTTGGTTCTGTTTATTTTTGTTTATAACTTGTGAAATACAATGAAAACTTCTATATGCAAATGCAATCTGCATTGGCAAATGTTCTGGACGTAAATGAAAATAAAATAAGAGTTAGTTTAAAAACAAAATAAATTTTTTTTATTGTCCCATATAGCTATTTCGCGTAGTGTATTTAATATTGTCCGTCATTGTTTGGATTACTCGAATTCTTCGCCTGACGAATTCTCTTTTTTACGAAATTTTGCTATAGCGTAATTAAAAAAATAAACCAGTCTCGGTAAATAATGTAAATAATTTGAATTAAATAATATTTATTTATACTAATGCTATAGACACATTACTGGTTTCATAACTATGGTTTCGAGTTAACCATGGTATCGTTGTAATGTGTCACCCCTAACAATGGTTTGCAACTCGGTTTAAACATAGTTTCGGAATGAGATATTTTTTCTCATCCCGAGGCATTTTTGTGCTCCCAACGATGAATACATCAAAAATGGAGATTTCGGACACTAATAGTTTACCAAGCAAATCTAGTTTCCTTTGAGTTTTCTATTTGTCATTGAGATATTTGGTTGGCGGGAACAAATTTTTTTCTGTTCTGTCAACAGAAAAGTCATTTATGACAATTTAATAGTCAATTAAATGTCAATCTTGGCATTTTTGTCAATGCCTACTCCATTACTATTTAAAACCAAACGAGAAGACAAAAGAAATTGTAGGTGTCTTGAGTTTTCATCTCGCAAACCATAGTTTCCTAATCCTAGTTACGAAACCAGATATGGTATAACTCATCTAATTCATTCGGTATTTATTTTTCTCCGATTTTTGTTAATTTTCTTACTTAGTTGACCCAAATACTCAAAAATATACTAAAAATTCGGTTAACGAATTTGTGTTGGTTACAATGCAAAATTGAAAAAATTATAAATTTGAATTTTTTTTCTTATACTTAGTTATTTAAAAAAAATTACTATGGAAAAAGTTAAATACATCTTTATTGTTTATTTCATATGTGTGGGAGTTAGCAGGAATTTTATTGTTTTAATGAATGAGTGTCGATTTCGTACGAAAAATGACAAGCGCAGATGACAAGAACAAATCAGAAAAATATAGTATTGAGAATTGTGTTTGTATTAGTATGTATCAGCCAGAATCTACTTAAATATAAGTCCTGCTTACTCCTCTCAATGACAGATACCTATTTAAAAAAAAAACTAACAAAGAGTGTGTTGGTTACACTAACAATGCAACGTAAATTTGAATTTTTTTTTGCTTATTTTTTTTGTTTCTGCACCAAAACATTTATACTTAGTTATTTAAAAAAAAAATACTATGGAAAAAAAATTCCAATCCATCTTTACGTAGTTATTGTTTATTTTATACGTGTGGAGTTAACACGACTTATATTTAAGTAGATTCTGCATCAGCGCACGCGCGTAATTTCGTTTTGATTTGTAGATTGACATTCATTCTATCATTTATGCGTAATAATTTTCACATTTCTGAATTAAATTGATGATAATATGTTATCATGACTGAAACAAAACTATAAATAAAGCAATATTAAAACATAAATCCTCACAGTATAAAAATTACTCCATTCCACTGCTCAAAAGCAAGCGAATAGAAGAGGTAAATGGATGTCAGCATCATAAAAGTTCAACCGGATTCATTTATTTTGATACCTACCATCCTAAAAATGACAAGTGGATTGCACATACTGAGAGAGGAAGAACACACAATACAAATATAAAATTTTATATTAACCCCTGAGATATACTCGACGCGACCGACGGGACTAAATAATAAAATAAAAAGTTGAAATATATCCCTTTTTCAACCAAGAAAATAAAAAAATTGGCTCAATTTTAGTCCAACCCACACAAATGTGTGAGAATCGAAACCATCGACGCGAAACCATAGTATGTGATGGCGTTGTTGATAAAAAATTGCGCTTGATTTGAGAAGTAAAACCAACACAATTGTGTGTATAGATATAGTATTTTTTTTCGGACGAAAATAAGTTAAAAAGGAATTCACAAATGTGTAAGTTGGTTCAAAAAACCTACAAAACTAAATTTTTGACATGGTACTTTTGCCCTACCCGCACAATTGTGTTAGTAGATCACAAAAGGGATATGAGTTTGTACCAAAGCGATTATACTCGACGCGACTCAGAAGTAACAAAAAAAAAATGATTCAACTTTAACTTTTTGTTGTTGTACAATTAAAAGTGGCATCTTACGGCAATTTTTTAATAAACAATTTTCTACAATTTTTTTCTATTCATGTCATTTTTGCTTGTCAAAAAAACATTCGATTACCCAAATTTAAATTAAAAATGAATTTTGAAGAAAAATTAATATCTCTAGTGCAAAAAACACTATTTTATTTGATAAATCCTCAAGGGGTTATAAAAATATACAAAAGAAATTTGAGATTCATTCATTATACGAGTTTTATGATTTACCGATAATAGAAACACTACCAAAATGAGCTTACGTCAAAAATATTTCAAAATGTCAAAAACGCGATTCGAAATTATTGACTTTATCTTGCGTATAAAAGCAAAACTTTTTTGACATAAAGCAACTTCTGAGTAACGTCGAGTATATATCTAGCATAAACATTCAGCCTGTTTAGACGAGTATACACTACATGATGTATTTTCCTCGTTTCTTACCTCTTTGCCTATAAACTAATTTTAGAGTGGGGATATTTGTGTTGCACTTTTTCCTCTAAAATTTGTATTGCGGAACGAGTTGTTATTCACTAATACAATGAAAAAGCAATAAAAAAAATGTTTGGTTCGAATTTTTTGTTTTTGATTTTCGCTGTTCATTTGTAATTTTACGTTTCGTCTCTAAGCAACATACAAAATAAAAATAACTTTACGCAGCCAAACACAAGTTGCAATTGGTGTCAACAGTTTTTCAGTTTACGTCTAAACGCGAATGATGTAGTGATGTCATGTACTGTTGTCATGTACTACATACTCGTGTGGAAAGGCACATTGTCAGTAACGAAAATGAACATACACACTGAGTTTTGAATTTTTTTTTGCAAATTATAAGAATTATAGAATTTATTTTGCAGTTTTTTACTGAATTAAATAATTTTACAAACTAACAAATTCAAAAATACAAAATAGAAATTCATTTACCGTTTATAATAACAAAAAAAATCAAGAATTTTTTGGAACCTGCAAGCTCCACGACAACCTGAACATTGACATGGACGATGGGTCTAGTTGTGTGAGTAGGTGAATGGGTTAATGATGGGCGTGAATGCGTGGTAACACAATGCGCCAAAAATGGCCAAGTGTCAACCACTGAAACCTAAACCTATTTGTATGATCTTTGATGTTTTTTTTTAAATCATTTACATAAATTATGTTTCATAATTATTTTAATATCGTGTTGGTCCTCTTTTATTTTTTATAACCTCTTTCAGTCTTCTAGGCATTGATTCTATTAACTTCTTGGTAACTTCCGGTGAAATTTTATCCCGTTTTTTCATTATTGTTTCTTGCAACATTTGTTTGTTGGTAATTCTGTATTTTCTAATTTGACGTTCCAGGTGATCCCATTATTCAGAATACATTCTTTCACAATGTGTATACCGTATGCTTAAGATCGTTGTCTTGCTGGAAGATACATGATGGCACGAGCCCCAATTATTTCACGGATGGTTTGAAATTGTCCTTTAGAAATCTTAGGTATCTCTAGCGATTCAAATTTCTATTTCTTAAAACAAGTTTACCTACCCCACTCGCCGACATTGAACCCCATACTATAACCGAAACACCATCATGTTCAATAGTTGGGATGATGTGTTTTGGCTCCAGCCGGAGTTCGGTTCCGAAAATGTTGAATGTACTTTCATACGTAAAAACAACCGTCTTCCAGAAGTTGAAGTCTCTTGTTTTTAATTTTTCTGCAAATTCAATTCTTTTTTTTGTAATTAACATTCGAAATTAATGGCTTCTTGCGTTGTACACGGCCATGATATCCATGTTTCCACAAAACCTTGCTAATATTTTGAGGGGTGGGCAGCTTTATTGAGTATCATCTCCACTCCATTTGGCATTTTTCGTTCCTTTCTAACACCGACCGAACGCCTCGCAATCATTACATTTTAGTTTTTTTAGTTTGTATACGACTGTTTTCAAAATGAAATAGGTAGGTTGTAAATACAAAGGACCAACTCAATATTATTTTTGAACGGACAAGTGGTGCAGTGGTTAAAGCTTCGGCACTTGGGCCGGGAGGTACTGGGTTCGAATCCCATCAGAAGCTAGATGCAAATAGAATTTTCATCATCGATTATAATCAGTGATGTTAATAAACACAACAGACCCTCTGATGGAATGCAGAATTCAGCGCCGACCCACCGTCCATGTCAATGTACAGGTTGACATGGAGATTGCAATGTGCAGGTGGTATACTGTAGTTGTGTGAGTTGGTGAATAGGTGAATGGGTTAATGTTGTGGCGTGAATGCGTGGTATCACAATGGGTCAAAAATGGCCTAAGTGTCAACCACTTGAAACCTAACCTAACAAACTCGATATTAAAATAATTATGAAACATAATTTATGTAAATGATTTAAAAAAAAATCAAGGATCATACTATAAGTGTATGTTCATTTTCGTTGCAAAAAAACCTTTTTTTTTTTATTTAAATTAAACGATTAATGAATTTTCATTTGTATTTTTGGATTTATTAATTTGTAAAATATTTTAATCTAAAAAAAACTGCAAAATAAGTTCTATAATCCTTATATTTCGTAAAAAAATTTCAAAAATCAGTGTGCAGATTATTTTCGACTGACTGTATATCCGCGGTATATAGACAAAATTGTTGCTCTCCTCGCCAGCTCGCGCTGTCATTTTGCGCACATTTTTGCGGTACTGTGATTGAACAAAACAAAACCAAATTCTAACCAAAAATTATAATTTCCAGTGTTGAATTACTGCATAGAAATAAAGAAAATAGTTATCTTTTAGGGATTTTAAATTTGTTAAGGAATTCTAAATAAAATTAAGCTGTTATTTTAATTAAGTTTACTAGTATTTTCTTTTATGAACTAAATCGGAATAAATTTATTTAGCTGATTATTTATTTCCCGGAAATCTTTCCCTTCAAACTAAACTTTGGCTTTTTCTAATAGATTATGTCACACAGTCGGTTTAAGGTCTCGCGCTTCCATATGATTTTTGGAAAAGCGTTAAAATTATATATATTCAGTTAACTAAATTATAAACTTATTAGATGTTACTGCAATATAGTCTTATAAAGGCGAAATGTTAATCATTTATCATTTTTAATTGTGATCGTGAAAAACTTAAATATAAACAAATATTTTTACCTGTCCTAAATTTATCTTAAATTTAATTTTATCAAATTTTAATCATGCAACAATACTTCAGGTGGTGATGACATTTACGGAACTTCATGAAATTTACAATGTCGGAAGGCAGACTTCCCAATCAGTTTTTCCGGGCAAATAAATAATTGGGCCAGCAAACATGTTGTATATTATCAGTAGCAGCATCAATTTTACCAAGGAAATTTGAATTTATATTTTTCATTTTTTTGATTATTTTTGCGATTGCACAGTAAAATTTGCGCCTTCAAAAAATTAACAGCAAATCTTTGTGGTATTTTGGGGTAGAAAATTGTTTTCTTCTACAAATTGTTGCAGGTAAATAAGAAGGCTCCGCTATATAAAAATATTCAATATGCCATAAAGAAATAAACATATATAGTAATGACGTAATTTTTTTTGTAGGATCATTTTTTATTTATTTTTAATGAATTCAAATGCGAAATTTACATTTTTATCTATGGCGTCTGTTTTTATTATGAATCCTCAACATTTATAAATACGAAATTATTTTTAATAAAAATTCTCGGATCGAATATATTTTATGGCAACATTTTGTAGTGGTTTTTGCTAGTGGCTTAAAAATCTTCTGCAAAATTTTGTTGGGAAATATTTCTTTTCTTGTCTCTCATATGCAAAAAGTCAATGTTATATGTTTTTCATTTTGCAGAAGAAAAATGTTGGTCGCATGTAAATGGGGTGTTTTTCTGTGCAATTGCAAAAGTAAACAAAAATTTTACGAAATATATAATTTGAAATTTAAATTTCCTTGGTAAAATTGATGGAGTAGCCAGGATCTCGAGTAGCAAATTGCTTGCTTGATAGCCGATCTAGTATCTACCCCATTATCGACATTGAAAATTTTATATTTAATCATTAACTCACAGACTAAATTTTTATATTTTATTTTCTGTATGCTTTATGCTTGAAACACATGTGCGAAATTTACTCATGCGAATTTACGCATGCGAAAACGCAAGTTAACTACACGAGCGGAACTACACTAAATCTTGAAATCGAAAGTTCAAATTATTTATCTTTACCTAAAAATATTTTCGAAAAATTAAAACATTTATTTAAAAATTATAATTTCAAAATTATTGGTCGTACAGCTATAAGTTTAAATGATATTTTGTTTTCAAAAAACAGATCCGATCCTTTAAATAAAGAATCCAATCTTGTATATCAAATTAAATGTAATGATTGTAACATAATTTACACGGGACAAACTAAACAGTTTTACGGCAGCGTTTTTTTCAACATATACGTGGTGCCACGGGAAATTCTTTTATAAAAACTGGCATCCAGAAACAATACGCAGAATATTAAGAGAATCAAATTTTCATGGTAGAAAAATGTGGAAAAAGCTATCATACATCAGTGAAGTTAATCGTAAGGCTAGAAATTAATTTGCCCAAGACCATAAAAACAAAGATAAAACATTCTGGAACACGGTTTTATTTGCTGATGAAAGCAAATTTAACATTATTGGATCAGACGGAAGAAACTACGTATGGAGCTAAAATAATACGGAGCTAGAAATTTACGAAGCACTGTTAAACACGGTGGAGGTTATGTTATGTTATGGGATTTTATGGTAGCTTCCGGAGTTGGAAATTTAGAGTTTATCGAAGGCAATTTGAACAAAAATGTATATTTAGACATACTAAAAAGAAATTTGGAGGAACTGTCAAGTGGTTAAATTACATCAAGTAATCGATTTCCGGGTTAGTAATAAATATTTATGAAGTGAATGTGGTGTATTAATTTTCAAGTTATAATAATATTTTAAGATTAAAATTAAGCAGACCCTCTGTTGTAACGCTAATGATCATTGATAGAACATATGGTGTAGAATAGTTAACTGTTCAAATAAAGATCTCGTAAAATGTTATCCTTATTTTCCCACGCTACCTAGTCTAAACATGCAGAAAATAAAACGTGAATCTAATCAATATATTAACGTTTTATATTAATTTGCCAAATTTAAATGAATAATAAATAATAAATAAAAACTTTTAAATAGATACAGAAAAAGAAACTATGTATTAGTTGCGTAGTGCAAAGCAACTAATATCATGCTTACAAAATAAAAATATCATTTTAATCAAATTACCTTGTAAATACCGGCAACAACCATAGCTTTTTATTATCACCAAAAACTTCTTGAAAATTTGCCCGCTTTCCCAAACTAAAACCATTCTTATCTGGACCAATTGATCGAAATATCGGCGCCCGAAACGATTCCAATGTCGAACGGTTTAATAGGACTAAATAGCAATGATATCCAAATAAACTTACTAAACTAATAGCAAACATCACAGATACAAAAAATAAAAATAATATATGAAACCGTCCCATTCCATCTAATTCACCCTGTAAACGAAATAAATTTTTATTAAATCTGGTGGTTTAATCTGATTTAATTATATTAGGTACCTTCCAAAATAATATAAAAAACTCTAGAGATGTTGCCGCAATATATAGGCAATATATTAACGCGTATCCTAAGAATAAAATAAAAAATTTGTAATTTGTAAAATTAACACAGTTATTGACCCATGGACAGTGATGATCCATTTTTAGTACACATACACCGCAAACGCTACAGTGATGAGCACGATCTGGTTTTACGTGCTGGCATTTGTCACAAAATCGAACTGCCCCAGTCATAGTTCTAAGATGAAAACATTAATTGATGTAGCATTTCAATAAATGAATAAGTTGTTAAAAATTCATACCGGTTTAGAACTGGTAAATCTTTAGCAAAATTTTCCAGAATTCGTCGTTGAGCTTCTTCATTTTCTGCTGCTGCCAAATTGTGTAAATCAGCGCGAGGCAGTCGAAACTATATGTCAAATTAAACAAAAATTAAATCATTTTAAAATTAATGAACCTGATGAAATCGAAATATTGAATTATAACAGCAGCTTAAAGGTGCTTTACTCTATACTGATATCGAGTAGAGGGAATTGGAGGGCAGTGTTGCTATAAATCAGGCTATTGTTCGACAATACAATACATATTAATATAAGTTAACTCAAAAAGTTTAGGCAATTTTGACAATAGATGGTCTCTTCCACACTTTCTGACTTTTAGTGTTGTCGATTTTATTCATGGGAACACTACATTTTCTGGCCACTAAACCACTCTTTGGTAGCTTTTTTAAAATAAAATATATGTACATCCTATAATGACAATTGGTAACGTACTATGAAAAATCGCAAACTAACATGAATCGAAAATATTTTTTTTCCAGTTTTTCTGTTAGTTTTATGATTCATATAATTTCGAAAAAATATTCAAAATAAATTACACCGTTAAAAAGTCTATGATTTATGAGTTTGTTAAACTGCCAACTAACAAGTAAGTGCATAACAATATTATTTTTTAATTTATTAAAATAATTATAATTTATAATGACTATTTTTTACTTAAATAAATACATTTTTGTGTTAAATTATTTAAAATTTTATATAATAGTATGTGATTGGTATAAGTAAGATACTTTATGTTTCTAATACAATAAGGTGTGGTAAGGTACCCGATTTCTTTGAGGAATATTACTACGAAATTTTTTGTTTTAATAATAAATTTATTAAATAAAAAAAAAAATATTGGGTGTATCCAGCCCATGTAGGGCTCACTAAAAATAGTAGGTCCAATACATCTTATCTTATCTTATAAATATAGGTCTTCCTTTGACTAAATATTTTTGATTTGAGCTGTATTTTGTTTGACATTTTAGTTTGTCCCTAGTTTGTTAATGTATGTTATCTTTAAGGTTTGAGTTTTAAACAACTAAGGAATGATATTTTATTGTATTAGAAACATAAATTATCTTAGGCATGAATCCAAAACAACACTTAGATATTGCGTTCAGTCCATGTAAAATTCTACAACAGAGGGAAATCACAAGTAAGACATCTCAAATGTAGGTCTACCTAAATTGTAGTTATATATACCCATTGTGTTGATGTTATGCATATGTGATAATAGGTTTAGCAAATAATATGGTTTCAGGTGGAATTGTTACGATTTCAGGTGGAAATGATAATCGGTGGCCAGTGAAGGATAATTACAAACTGGATGTAAAACAACAATCTGTCATCCAGAATAATCCAAAATTTCAGACTGCCATCATCTAAATATGTCGTTGTAAATTTATTTTGTATTTTGTATTGTTTCTATTATAATTTATGTTGTGATTTTTTTTCACGAATAAATTTAACTGTTTATAGATTCTATTTTTAGACATTAGATGTCACTGACTCGGTTGCTCTTCATTTTTCTATTTCAAATTTGTACTAAACCAGTTAACTTCAGTTTAACACTATTTTTAAACAATTGTTGGTTCAAGTTATTTTAATATGGCAATGATGTATATTTATACAATTTAATATTAATGTAGCAATCTAGCAATTTAGCAATGTTATATATTTCTTTTGTTTAAAGGGTACATTTTCTTAAAGAAAAAATTGACCTATCAGTCTAAAAATGTAACTATGCGAAACGAAACAAAAGCGCGTAAAAATTAAAGCCCGGAAAATTAAAATTAATTTTTTATTCAAACTTTAACTCCAATTAAATGTTTTTCAATTCAAATATGCATTTTAAAAACAAATTCAAGTTCTAATATTTCAAGTTCGTAAATTTTCAAAATTCAAAATCAACTTTTTGCAAAACAAATTCAGTGCTCCCAATTCTAAACCGATTATGATGGGATTGGGTGGGTATGTTGGATAGAAATAGGATTCTTAAATGACTTTGGAAGAAGCTCTGGAATAATGCCACCTAGGACAGAACTCGGTCATTTCTTAACCGATTTAGATGGGATTGAGTATGTTGGATGAAAATGGGATTCTTAAATGATTTTTGGAAGTTCTGTAATATGGCCATCTGGGACGGAAGTCGATCAATTCTTAACCGATTATGATGGGATTGGGTATGGTGGATGGAAATGGGATTCTTAAATGACTTTTGGAAGAAGTTATGGAATTACTATTAAAATAGTAAACGATTTTTTTTTCTATAAACAAAGGAAAATAAAATTCATATAAAATATAAACAACTTTGGAAGAGTCGAAAAAATATAAATAAACGAAATAATAAATTTTAAATTTAAACACACGTACAGAAGAATTATATATATATGTATATATATATATATATATATATATATATATATATATATATATATATATATATATATATATATATGGCGAAAAAAATACGTGAAATCACAAATTTTTGTAAGTCATGTTTTAATTTTATGATTTTTATGTTTTGAATGTGTACCCTTGATTGAAAAAAAAAAATATGAAATACTTTAATTTTTTTGGTTGTTGTTGTTGTTAAAGATACAGGGTGTCAAAATTTGAGAAAAATGATAATTATGGTATTGTATGTATCGCAATAAAAAGAAAAATAATTGTCCGATAATTATGATTTTGGGCTCATTTTAAAGGTAGATTAATAAGGATTTATAAAAAAATATAAAAATAGTATATTGTTTAATTCCTTCATCTCTAAATTTCCCGCCAAAATATTCTTTTTAAATTTTCTCAAAAACCTATTTTTTTTAATTTTTTTTTTATAGAATTCGACAATTAATATTTTACAACATATCAAAAAACTAGAATACTGTCATTTTTTGTTTTCTTGCAAAATTCGTTTTAGTAAGAGAAGTATTTCATATTTATATCGAAGGCTATATAGATATTTCTCAGTGTTTTGAAATTGTTTACAAAAAGGTTAGTTCAGTTAGTTCGATTATTAATATTTATTATTCAAATTAAATTGCATATATTTAAAATTTCAAACCCAAATTCTTTTGATAATTTTATTTTAGAGTTTAATATTAAATCTTATTCAAATTAAAAATTACAATTTAAATTTAACATAATCGTCAGAATTAGAATATTTTTTACAATTAAAATTGCCATCCTCTGTTGGAATAACTGCATGGAAACCGTGAGTTCCTTTTACTGTTTTTGAATTTTCAAACCTAGTTGCAAGTTTGATTTGCTTGGATTTATGTTCTGCGTCTGAACAAAATCCAAATTTGATATCTGTCTTCAACGTTTTAGCCCATTTAAATAATTCATCTGCATTGGTTATTGTACTGCTGTATTCCATTGTGAGACTACCTCTGGATGCCATTCTTTTGATGGTTCCTCCTACTCCATCACATGGACCTTTTCCATGAGCTGTTGCATGGAAATGCCATTCACAATCAACTCCAAAATCCTCTTTGTGTTTTTAAATGTTCTTAAAAAAATTTTATTTTTATAATGCATGACTGCGCCATCGGTAATATAATAAATTTTAGATAAGCTGGATATTTTAGTTTTCAAGAACTGCATCAATTTTTCAATGAATAAGTGAACCGCTACAGTATCGTCTTCATCACGAATTTCCGGTATTATAATGAACGTGTGGTGAAGTAATTTGCCTTCCAAATTTTGGTAAATTACAAATGGATGAATAGTCGCTTGCTTATTATTCCAATGAAATCCTTGTGTGGCATTTTGCATTATAAATGCATAATTTTCTGCAAATCACATAAAACTATCACCTCCGTAGACTTCAGCGCCATTTTTTATTTTTTAAGAAGCTGGACTGCTGAAGTGAAATGAAGCAATGAGTTAACAGATTCTTCAGCTTATTTATGAAATAATCCAGAAATTCATCCAACGATTGAGAAAAGGTCTCCAGATTGCAACTATCGGTAGAAACCCACTGATTAAATTTTAACTCAGCATCCTCGCAGCCATGTTCCCGAAATGCATTTTTCAAATATTCTTTAATGTTATACAGTCCTGAGCAGCTTTCGAATTGTAGAAGATAACATGTTGGTGTAGGCTCATCACATAAAATAGTTGAAATACAATCCCGGTAGTGCGCTATATTTCCGTTGTTAATAGTTTCCATTTTGGTGCCATAAATAATTAATTTTACATTTTGATGTATGGTACACACGCAGACTGTGTGCGTTCACTACTAGCTGGTTGTACACAGTATTTTGGACGAAGTAGTGAAAATTTAGAAAATCCATTTTTTTTGATTCGTCATCCTGATCCATCGTCTTATATCCTTCGTAGCACTCTTTCAATGTACACATCATTAGCCGCTTTTGAATTTTAGCTTTATCGACTGTGAAACAATCGTTTTTGCCTGGCATTATCCAACTAGCATCATCATCAGTATAATAAGATAATACTGCTAGCTTCAGCTCATCACTTATTCGCTTTCATATTTTACCTCGTGGACGACTAAGTGGACTATTCTTGTCTCGTAGATCTTTAGCGGTTCGCACCATTTGTCGCGTTGCCTTCAACTCATTCTGGATTTCTTGAATGGTTAATGATTGTGGCAATATAGTAAATAACTGAATCTTATCACTGGTTTTCTCCAGTTCTCGAATTTAGCTTTTAGATAACCAATCAATTCATCATATAGTGCAACCTTCCTTTGATCTTCGGTTGACTGATGCAAAAGCGGTACGATTCCCGGAACCAAAGATGTTGATGGTGTTATTGAAGCTAAATCTATTACTTTTTGCTGCTGATGTTTTAGCCTGGCTTCTAACGTACTCGGATATATAGGAGACTTTCCAAGAAAGGGTAACACTTCATTCGTTTTTTCCAAAACAGACACATTTTTTAAATAACACTCTTCACTATCACTGCTATTATCGTTATCGGCTATTTGAGGTGTTAGAGGAGATCTTGATGATGGTCCCGCAACTGGTGACAACTCTAGTTCTATTTTTTGGCGTTTGCAGGTAATATTTATATAGCACGTTGAACAGAGATACAAATTATCTTGATTCTCAACTGATTGTGGCATAAATTGCTTAACATAATCCGTAACTCGTTTTAGTTTACTCGAACACTTTGAATCGCGATATGGTTTACAACACAGTTAAATTTTTACTCTTATTTATATCAACAATGTTCATTTTTTGTTTTCAAAAGAATTACTCATCGTTTAACAGGTACGCCTGCGTCAAGTAAAAATAATCAACCCCCAATAAAAAAGGGGAAAACAACATTTTATTTACTCTCTTACTAAAACGAATTTTGCAAGAAAACAAAAAATAATGGTATTCTAGTTTTTTGATATGTTGTAAAATATTAATTGTCGAATTCTATAAAAAAAAAAAAATTAAAAAAAATAGGTTTTTAAGAAAATTTAAAAAGAACATTTTGGCGGGAAACTTAAAGATGAAGGAATTAAACAATATACTATTTTTATATTTTTTTATAAATCCTTATTAATCTACCTTTAAAATGAGCCCAAAATCATAATTATCGAACAATTATTTTTCTTTTTATTGCGATAAATACAATACCATGATTATCATTTTTCTCAAATTTTGACACCCTGTATCTTTAACAACAACAACAACCAAAAAAAATTAAGTGACTCAAAATGTTTGTTTTAATCAAGGCTACACATTCAAAACATAAAAATCATAAAATTAAAACATGACTTACGGCTCCATAGAGTGAATTTGTGAGTTGAAGAATTTTTTGCCATATATATTCAGCGATTCCACACGAAAACGACCGGGTTCTGTTATCACTCTCTTCGATTTTTATGAAACTTGCTGAAGTTGTTCTCTATGGTCTAGAAACACAAAAAATTATTTCTGTTTTTCTCTTCGGCTCTGTACTTTTGAACAGGGGCGCACACCGTTTTAAGGATTTCACAAAAATGCAAATTTTTAAATATATATAGCTCGAAAACTACTTATCGGATTTTAATAATTGAGATCTCATATGAAAGGGATTTAACGGTAGTTTAGAAATAGTTGTTATTAAATTTTTGTATTAATTGGTTATGTGAGAAAAATGACGATTTTTCAAAAAAACTGATTTTTCAGTACTTTCGACAACAACAACAACCAATATTTTTATCATTTTTTGCAAGTCTAATCATTTCCCAAACAGGTACCAAATAAAAAAATGGGTGCTATTATTCGTTTTTATGATATAATTTTTTAAAAATTCCATACTACGCTTACTTTAATGCAAAAAACAGGGATTTAATAAAAAATGGTTCTATCATAAAAGAAAACACCGATAACGGCAATTTTTAAACTTTTATAAAACATGGGTTAACTCATGAGACAAACAACAAAGACAGGTATATCAGTAAACACTGATCTAATGATCGTCAGTGTTGCTTATAGGCGTAAGCTACACGTATGTGATTAGTCATCGGCTGGCTAAGTAGCAAAATTCAAGTTATTTTTAGGTATACATATATTTATTACGTTTTTGTTATAATCTCAACTTATTAGTCACCTAAGTGGGAATAGAACTGGGCGGGACCCTTTTTGAAAAAAAAAAATGTGTGTTCTTATTATTACTAACCGACTCACCACGTAAGTAAGTGTGATGGGTTATAATAAATCTTTATTATCCGGACAGTAAAAACTTGCTTATGTCAATTTTGGTTTCAAAATTCTAAAAATAATTTTATATAAATAAGATAAATTTGTAAGAACTATGTCTTCGTAAACCAGAGTTTAAAGTTAAATCAAGTAAAATTTTAAAATAATAAGAATTCAGTATGAATATTAAGTGTGTTAAGTGCCAAAAATTCAAAACACAATCAAACTGTCGAAAACCTTATAATAGTTTAATTTAGTTAGCTAGCTTGAAAGGAATTATCATTAATATGGGTGAATACATATGCAGTGGTTGTTACTTAAAAATTTATAGTGCAAGTAAATTAAGTGTTAATGATCCAGGGCCCTCTGGAATACAAACGATTAACTCGAATGTAGACTGTTCACCTGCCAGCAGATCATCAAGTTCATCAATCGCAACCGAAGAAGAGAATTACATTTACCCAGATATTCCATCATTCAACGATACTTTGTTGTCCATTGGCAGTTCACCGATAAATCGTAAAAAAATGATAGTTGAATGTTATAAATCAAAGAAATTTCAAGAAGTTTCATCGAAAATAGTAGAGGATATATTAGGATATATTTTAACTGCCTTCCACTTCCGATGCCGCCAATAGTGCTGACATGAATGAAATGATCCAACAATTAAAAATAAGTTTGAAAATTGTAAGAATCAAAATGAAAGATATATGGTTTTAACAACGCTACCAGAAAGCTGGTCTGCTCGAAAAATTGAACGGGAGTTTAACGTGTCAGATTATACAGCAAATAGAGCAAAGCAGATTAAGGAGGAGCACGGCATAATGTCAACACCGAACATTAAATGTGGATCGAAAACCATTAATCCTGAAATAGCCGAATTCGTGCAGAATTTCTATGAGGACGATGAAATAAGTAGTGTGTGCTGGAAAACGAGATTTTGAAACAATAACAACAGTTAGAGTTAAGATAGCAAAACAACGAAGATTAGTGCTCGGTAGTTTAAAGCGCATCAACTATTTAAAAGAACATATCCATTAATAAAAGTTGGATTTTCTACATTTGCTTCACTGCGTCCAAGGCACTGCGTTCTAACAAATTCAAGTGGCACATATTGTATATGCGTGTGCATATACCATAGAAACATTAAACTGATGTTAACGTCATAAAAACAAAAAATCTTCTTTCTCATTCATTAGAAAGTTTTCGTGATCTCATATCTCAGATTTTTTGCGGAAATTGTGCTATTTAAACGAATGTACATCTTGCCCACGAACTACAAATTTACATCAGGAAATATCAACAAAATTACTGGAAAATGATGTAGATGAGATTACTTATATAAACAATGGCAACAAACAGATCGGTGTACAATAGAAACAACAATTTTATCAACGTTGGATTTTACTGATAAATTTTGTGAGCAACTTCAAAACATATTACTACATTCATTTATTGCAGAACAACAATCAGTGTATCTAGAACATAGAAATCTAATTTAGAAAACGATGAATGTGTTGTTTTATGTGATTTTTCGGAAAATTACTCATCCATAGTTCAAGATGCAGTTGAAGGATTTCATTGGTCCAACGCTCAGTGCACCATACATCGCTTTGCAGTTTACTATAAGAATAAGGACGAAAATTCTTTCAATAATAGTAATTTGGAATTCACCAGTTTGATATAGCTATCTCAGAGTCAACCAAGCACAATCATTACAGGCCTAGTTGATTTTATAAAGGCGAAGACAAGGCCTAGTTCACAAACGCAATCACAGACCTAGTTGATTTTATAAAGGCGAAGACAAGTCATGTTAAAAAGATTTGTTTCTTTTCTGATGGATCTGGAGCACAATATAAAAACAGAATGAATTTACAACTTGTGTAATTTTAAAGAAGGCTTCAACATACAAACAGAATGACACTTCTTCGCAACCTGTCATGGAAAAGGACCATGCAATGCATTAGGAAGTGTTCTTAAGAGAAATCCCGCTAGAGAGAGTTTGCAAAGGCCGTTTGAAAATCAAATAACCACACCACATGAACTGTATTCTTGGGCTATTCAAAATGAGTCAAAAGTGAATTATCAGTTTTATAGTACCAAAGATTAAAATATCATGGAAATAAAAATAAAAAATCGGTATAACTCAATAAAACAAATACCCGGTACTCATCAATATCATTGTTTTGTTCCAAGTGATAAGACCAAATAAATATTATATTATTAATTTAATAAATCATTAAAATTGTATTTTAAATATGTTTACTTAATAAAAATAATGTTTATATGAAATTAAAAATAGTACTTGTTTTATTTTATTATTAAAACAAATAGACAATTGGTAATAGAAATTTGCATAACCATTTCCCGTTTAACTTAACTGGAAATAATTTAATATTCTGTACCTCATAAATAAAAATATATGAATAAATAGATAAAAATAAAATAGACATTTAAAATGAGTTAGTAAAAAGTACTAAATTGATGAAATTTATTGTAATAAAAATATTTTTTTTAGTTATGAGTTAACCCATATTTTATAAAAGTTTAAAAATTGCCGTTATCGGTGTTTTCTTTTATGATAGAACCATTTTTATAATTAAATCCCTGCTTTTTGCATTAAAGTAAGCGTAGTATGGAATTTTTAAAAAATTATATCATAAAAACGAAAAATAACACCAATTTTTTTTATTTTTGTACCTGTTTGGGAAATGATTAGACTTGCAAAAAATGATAAAAAAATTGGTTGTTGTTGTTGTCGAAAGTACTAAAAATCATTTTTTTGAAAAATCGTCATTTATCTCACACAACCAATTAATTGAAAAATTTAATAACAACTATTTATAAAACTACCATTAAATCCCTTTCATATGAGATCTCATTTATTAAAATCCGGTAAATAGTATTCGAGCTATATGTATTTAAAAATTTGCATTCTTGCGAAATCCTTAAAACGGCGAGCGCCCCTGTTCAAAAGTACAGAGCCGAAGAGAAAAACAGAAATAATTTTTTGTGTTTCTACACCATAGAGAACATCTTCAGCAAGTTTCATTAAAATCGAAGGGGGTGAGGACAGAATCCGGTCGTTTTCGTGTGGAATCGCTATATATATATATATATATATATATATATATATATATATATATATATATATATATATATATATAAAGATTGGGGGGTGGTGAAATTTTGGGGTATGTTCGGGTATGAGAAAAATCTAAAAAAAAAAATCGTCAATAAAACAAACAAACAATTCCTAGAACCCGATTGCGCAGTGCCACCTACCGGAGACAATTGTGAATCTAAATCATTCAGGAACCCACTCTCACACACACACACAAAATTTTATTAAAATCGGTCCAGCCGATAAGGAGTTCATTTGGAATTTCTTTAAGTGGATGGGCACACATTTTTTATAACTAATTGATAACAAAAGAGGTTAAGAATCCTATTTCCAGTCAGCATACCCCATCCCATCATAATTGGTTAAGAATTGGTCGACTTCCGCCCCAAGGCCTAATTCCAAAACTTATTCCAAAAATCATTTAATAATTCCTTTTCCATCCAACATACTAAATTCCAACATAATCAGCAAAGAAATGCCTGAATTCCGTCCCAGATAGCCATATTCCAGAAATTCTTCCAAAAACTATTTATAAATCACATTTTCGTACAAACAAAATCACATCATAATCGGTTAAGAAATGAACGAGTTTCGTCCCAGTGGCACTATTCTGGTTTTGCTGAGAATAGGGAATTGGGAAAAATATTTTCATAACATTTTTGTCTAAATTATATTTTTCTGGCCTACTGTTGGAATTAGTTTGGTGGAAAGATTAAACAAAGATATATTGGGAATTATTTTTCCCTATAAAAATTTTGTGCAACAAAAGTTTCCCAATCAACTTTGTTTCGAAAATATTGACACCAAACTAATTCAAATAGAAGGTCAGAAAAATATAATTTAGACAAAAATGCTATGAAAATATTTTTTCCAATTCCCTATATCACAGGGAAAATTACAATAGTGCCACAGGTGGCCATATTCCAGAACTTCTTCCAAAAATCATCCAATCCCATTTCCATTCAACATACCCAATCCCATCATAATCGGTTAAAAATTAGGAGCACTGAATTTGTTTTGCAAAAAGTTGGTTTTGAATTGTAAAAATTTACATATAGTACATGTTTCTAAGTGCACCGTAAATTTTTTTTCTGTCTCGAAATATAACAGTATTGCAGAGGCCTCCTATTAGTCCGGACTTAAATATAATGGAAAGTCTGTGGAGCATTCTTAGTTAGGGGTCTACAAAAATAAAGGTCAATTTACTACTTTAGCAACCGGACAAGTGGTGCAGTGGTTAAAGCTTCGGCACTTGGACCGGGAAATACTGGGTTCGAATCCCATCGGAGGCTAAATGCAAATCGAATTTTCATCATCGACTACAATCGGTGATGTTAATAAACACAACTAAGACCCTCTGATGGCGTGCAGAATTCAGCGCCGACCCACCGTCCATGTCAATATACAGGTTGACATGGAGCTTGCAATGTGCAGGTGGTATACTGTAGTTGTGTGAGTACGTGAATAGGTGAATGGGTTAATGATGTGGCGTGGTATCACAATGGGCCAAAAATGGCCTAAGTGTCATCCACTGAAACCTAAACCTACTACTTTAGCAGAGCTCAAGAGGAATGGACAAACATTGATGTCTCTGTTCTCCAAACGTTAATAAATTTAATACCACGACGATTGATGGATGTTATTAACAACAATGGAATTCATACAAACTACTAAAATGTACTTTTTTTAGTATCTTTGTTCATAATGAATAAAATTAATGAATTCAAAGTTTTGTCCTAAATAGCTATTTCCTTCGACCAATCAGAATAAACGATGTAGATAAAATGAAAACTAACCGAATTGAAATATATATGCAATCTGCATTGGCAAATGAGCTGACGCAAATGAAAATAAAATAAGAGTTTGTTTACAAAAAAAAACAAAAAAAATGTATTTTACCATATAGCCATTTCGCGCGGTGTATATACAGATGGAAAATCTGTAAGAATCATAACAATAAGTTTCAAACAGATAAGATTATTGATATGAAAAAATCAGTCTTTTCATCATAGAAGAGTCAAAAACTCAAACAAATGTAAAATTTCTCCGCGGTCCAGAACTCTAAGGGACGATGAAATATGGTGTGGTTGGGAAGTTGATTGAGTATAATTAAGTACATCGATTATCATAGTTGTAGTCACTCAAATTGACGCTAAATGGAGAATATTCTTAAGATTGTGTATTTAATCACGGAACAGTCTCAATAAAAACCATTACAATAGAAAATAAAATATAAATTCTTACACACGAAGTTTGGTGTGTGAATGAAATATAGATGGAAAATATCAAAGAAACGATTTCGTATGCTAGGAAGTAAATCGCTACTTGTAAATGTACTACAAATACATGGTATTGATATATATTAGATAATATTCCAAACGAAATGTTCCAAATTGTTAGAAACCGGATTGTTGTGATTCTTACAGATTTTCCGTCTATATATAGTAGAGTCAAATATTCAAACAAGATTATAATTCTGTATTGCTTCCCACGTTATCAATGCTCGTTGCCATTCTGTTGGAATTTAATTTAAAGGTTTCTACAGTCTTGGCGTAACGGAGATGGAGCTACACAACAAACGCAAAATATAAATTAGTACCTCCTAAGAGCTTTCTTTGTAGACAATCTCGAAGTGCGTTTGTTACGGAACACGCGATATTTGCAATAAACTAGTCTAAACTTTATGATGTAAAGAATATTATTAAAGCTATCTTTGTGAGAAAAGAAATTCTTAAATACATACGAGCAAAAAAGAAGTAACAATCCTCTTATTGAATGTTTCAAAATATCAGGACCAGCATAAACCTGTTTTTATGCCATTCCAATTACATGTAAACCAAAAAATAACAGGGCAATAAGATTAATTTACCTTATTGTTTTATTTAATTTTGCTTATTCAATACAATGACAACATAGAATAACTTTATCTCAACTAACATTTCAATAAAGGATTGAAGTTTGCCGAGTTTGAAAATTTGTTTTAGTACTTGGTCTAATACATTGTTTCCTTCCACTTTGCCAATTCGCATATATATTCAGATAATTTAATTTTTACATTATTGGCTAACGACCTGATCAGTCATCCACGGACCTAGATACATAAGAACGTGTCAGAGCTACCGAAAGAGAGACCAGTGCAACCAGTTAATACCATAGACATAAGTTGTAAAATTAATTTACATATATTGTGTAAATACACAATTACATATATTGGCTGTGTCCGAATAGTCGGGTAAATGTTAATTTTTACTATTTTTTAACAGTGTATAGGGTAAATTCAAATACTGTACTAAATAGTTGAGTAATTGTGTTTTCGTTGTTCTGTGTTTGACGTTTAATTGTTTTTATACGTATAGCTGTTTTCGATTCCGCAATAGTAAGTCTAAAAAATAATACAGATTATTATTTTTACAAAATTTTTATATCTATTTATGTATTATTATTATAAATTATTATATTAAAAATATTCTTTTTGTTGTAGATTGCCTACAAATAAATATATCAACATGGAAGAAAGCACCAAAAAGATACACACGCCAAGATGTAAGTGAGATATATTTTTTAATATATTCGAAAAAATTATTTTACAGGGACATTAAAGGACGAAAGAAAATTAATAGAAACACGGATTATGCTGTATCAAGAATTCCAATCCACACTGTGATCCATTCAATATCTGTGATAATTTTTTAAAATGAAATAAATAAAATACGATGAACTAATTTAAATAATAATTATATATTTGTTTTTAATTTTTTTACATATTGCAGCTTAGCCTATCTCGGAATTCTATAGCATCTGCGAAATCTGATGTGAAATTAACCCTTTAAACCAATATATTTTACCCTTCGAACCGCTTTTGACAAATTTATTTACCCAAGAATTCGGACACTACTGGAGGTAAATTTGTACTAAAATTTACAAATTACTGTACTAAACAATTTACCTGACTATTCGGACACAGCCATTGTGTGAATAGTTCGGTTTTATGAATTCTATGGAATAGTTCTATAAATTTTTCAAAATAATTTTATTGTATAAATTCGATTAATTATTTTGTGTAATATTCATCAACCAGTTATGGTTTAATAAAATATTACAAAATTCCTGAATGCTGGTATAATTATATAAACAAAATTCTAATTTTACAAAGTAGCAAACTTCACTTTCGTTAATAAAAATTCTTTTTTCTTTGAAATTGACTCACTGACAGTTAGTTATTACCGGTCTATGTATATTAGTATATGTCTATGGTTAATACCCCCAACGTAATCAACCAAGAAAAAATGCAGGAAAATCAACCAATACATAAAGAGATTTCACCTCCACCCAATAAAATGCTTAATGTTAGTGAACACGAAACAATTAAAAAAATTGTAAAGCTAGTTCCAAACGATAAACATATAGTCACTACACTGAATAATAACGTTTGGAAAGTGAATGCACTTGGCCCAGAAACCTACAGGCTACATCATACATGCCCAAACGAAGAAATAATTAAGGAACTTAGTCAGAAAGGATTCAAAATCTTAAACGCTGTGAACATATTAAAGAAAAAGGTCCACTATAAACGCAAACGGTGAACGAGAATCAACCAAAGTTGAACCTCATTTTCATGGTAACATTTGACAACAGTGTTTTTTTTATGTAACAAAAAAAAGTATTAATTATCCAATGGATTTAATGTCCTTTTAAGGTCTATTAATACTACCCTTTTCATTCATGCAGTCACCCACCCATTCTAAGTTGTGTTTATTTACATCACCGATTGTAATCGATGAAGAAAATTCGCTTTACGTCCTGCCTCTGGTGGGATTCGAACCTAGTACATTCCGATTCAAGTGCCGAAAGAATAACCACACAAGTAAATACTGTAATAGAGTCCAGATGCGTAAAGTGCGCTGAGAAACATCTATCAAAAGAGTGCGTTTGTTGCAGGAACGGGGAAGGAAGAACGAACCAGTGAAATGCATGCACTGTGGTAATCATCACCCAGCAAATTACAGAGGCTGCGAGGTAGCCGGAAGAGCTGCAAAGAATGAGAGACAACAAGAGAAATCAAACAAGAAAGAGTTCTTAACCTAGGATGTAATCCTAGGCAAGAAGGTATAACATATTCACAAATGGCCAAGCAGAACGAAAATATCAAGAAAGCGCGGAGTCAGGAAAACCATGTTCTGCAAGAAATACTTCAGAAGCTAAACGCAATCAATTCACATCTGCCTGCGCAGGACCAACGCCGATTACATTTTAATCTATGGTCGAGCTACTGAAAAAACAAGAACAGGAACACTACTAAGAACACTGTAAAATACATCGATGAGCCAAGATAAAAGAATAACGGATGCATCAAGTAAAACTAGAGTAGTTATTGACTACAAATTATTGCACTCCAGAACGGCCGTGGTTTCTATTTATAACTAAATGGGGGCATTGAGGACTGTGGGAAATTAAATTTACGGGTGGAAGAAGCGGTGAAAAGAAGAACAGGCGGTTAAGGATAGTGGACATAGCTAGAAGTTGTCCATGGTTCACCAACAGAGTGAAGGAGGTTAGGAAGGCAAGAGATGATTCGTATAAGAAATTTAGAGTGATGAAGGAGAGAGGGAAAGTTGGGGACTGAGACAATTAAGGAAGGGTGGGTGGAGTATCAAAAGAAAAGAAACAGATTAGTTGTTGTGATTAGGAGTGAGAGGAACTTGTACTATGAGAGAAACATTGATCAGTGCAAAGGCAACCCGGGAATATAGTGGAAAACATTAAAAAGGGTAATTGGATCTAAGGAAATGAGTGATATAAATGGAGTGGATTTTGATGAAGTGATGGTGTACGAAAAGATGGACATTGCGAACCGGTTAAACAAGTATTTTGTAGATAGTGTAGAGGATATTATAAGGGAGATACCGGAGGAGCAAGATAATGTGGATATAGCATATGATGGAGGAGTAATTGAGCATGTGGGCATGGTGGAGGAGGACTACCTAGATAAAATAGTTAAAACGTTAAAATTAGCAGGATGTGAGGGGGCGTTAAGCTGTAAAATGTTTAAGGATTTATGGAGGGTTCTAAGAGTATATGTGAGCCGCATAGTAAATTTGTCGTTGAAATATGCAGTAGTTCCTACAAGTTTGAAAGTATGTATCATGTGTAGTTCCTGTGCCTAAAGTTATGAATAGTTGTCGGATTATCGTCCTATAAATATATTTTGCCAATCTTGGACAAGGTATTGGAGTCAATAATTTTGGATAAGCTGCTCGGGCACATCGCTGAGAATAATATGCTATCTGGGCACCAATCTGGTTTCAGAGAGCAGCACTCTACAGAGACAGCTGTTCAGATGGTGATGGAGGATTGTAAGAGAGAGAGGGAGGATGGAAAATCGACGGTAGCAGTTTTCCTTGATTTTAAAAGGGCATTTGAAACAATAGATAGGACAAGGTTGCTAGGAAAATTAAACAAATATGGTGTGAGCGAATTGTTAAGTTGGTTGGATAGTTATTTAAGTAATAGAAAGCAGTATGTAAAAATAAATGATGCATGCTCTGATCCTGTAGATGTAAAGTATAGAGTGCCACAAGGAAGTAAGCTGGGACCATTGCTATTTATAGTATATATAAATGATATGGTACAGATTGTAAATATTTGCAAAATCCACTTGTTTGCTGATGGTACGTTGCTGTATTTAACGGGAAGTGATGTGGGCGAGATCATAAGTAGTATGAATGAAGAGTTAGGTGAGCAAAATGGCTTCGTATAAATAAGCTAATGTTAAATGTAAACAAAACAAAATGTATGTATGTATGTAAGATGATCACTCAGTGATCGAAAACGTTAATTGAGTAAAAATAAAATTAATTGTATAGTATAATTGCTCTAAAATTAATTTGTAGTTTCAAGAAGGTAATTACAACGAACATTTAGTTAGTTCATTCTAGTCCATACAAACTTAACAAGAAAAAATAATGACACTGACACACTATTGCTACCTGGAATGCAAATGACCTAGCGCAACACATTTCAGGATTAGAATTTTTAAACACGAAAAAGCTAGAGAGAGGCAGGACAGCAATCTTTATTAGGGATAATATAAAACACCACGAAGAATTAAAAAGAGGAGGAAGCTATGCAAGTAGCGTCTGTATCTATTGAAACCAAAAATGACAAGAGCTATAGTAGGTATATCAAGAACCAGCTGTGTACCACACAACCACTTCCGCATCACCGAAAAACGTCTGACTTATATCGCATATGACACATAAGTTGACAAATGAGAAAAAAAGTAAGTTCGTCTTATCGGATCGAAAACGTCAAATAACATGAATATTTTTATGGCGTTTGTACAATATGTACATATGTATTACACTTGATGATTTCATACCTTTGCTGGAACCAACCCAATGTCTGTAAATATCGTTTGCCAATACGACCAGAAGAACATGGCAAATGCAATGTGATACATTAATAGGTAAAATATCCTTTGACCCACATTTTGAATAGTAACTAAAATAAATAAAAAACACAAAAATAATAAAGCTAGAACTAAACAAAATCATAAAAATTTTATCGCGCCGCATCTTACAGAAGCATAATTGCACGGCGTACGCGTAGTAACTCCACATGATTATCGCTAGTATAAATATAACCGGAACCCATTTCACAGCTTTTATACAAATGTAACATTTTCCTCGATTGTTCCGATCATAATTACCAGTCAAAGACATTTTATACCATTCGTTGATAATAAAAATTTTAGTTTCGTTTTATCTTAAACTTTGATTGACTCAAATTAGTGACATTTCGCTATACAACACACACACTACTGCACTGCACACAACCAAGGAAAAAATTTAAAAATTATATGATTTTGGGAAATTTGGGTGACCCGATTCAAATTTAAAATAATTGGCCCGTTTTTTTTATTGTATCTGAGTCTGAGATATCAGAAATCACAGAGGTTATTTATTTGACAATTTGGATAATGTTTTATCGGAAAAGGCTTTTTACTGAGTTTTTTACTGAAAATTTGTAATTTGAATATATCTACCACGAAAAAATTAGCGTATTATTAATTTTACAATTTGTTTAATAAAAATATGATAAAAATAATTACAAATTAATTTATTAATTACCATTTTCCATAGCGTCTGCCATATTTTCTGTCAAAATATTTCAAATATGTTTTTTTTAACTATCTGAAAATAAATTCAGATGGAACAATGACGATCGGACAACGACGGTCAGAGAAAATAGAAAAACGAAAAAAAAAAATATCGGATCGATCTGATAAAATAGAAAAAGGTAAGGGGGATTGAGTGTTGCGTTCGTTCGTTCATTCTTGTTTCAAACAATTTTGTTGACCTGTGGCACCATTCTGGTAATTCCTCGGGAATAGCGAATTGGGGAAAGAATTTATATGAAATTTAACTTCTGTTGATAATTTTAAAAACGTTATATTTAATTTAATTATGGATAATTAATTTTTGCTATTGTTATTGCACATATTTGTAAATATTTCATATCATTTTTTGTTGTTTTTATTTCTGTATGTATTATTTCCTTAGTTTTTAAGATGTTGCATAATTGTTTTTGTTATTATTGTAAATGTTCATGTACAAAAGCTAAAGCTTATGCATTAAAATAAAACATTATTATTATTATTATATGTAATTTTTATTTAAACATTTTTTTTCTGTCATACTGAAGTAAAAAGTTAGTGTTAATTTTTTTGAAAACAAAATTAAATTGGGAATAATTTTCCCTGCCAATTTGGATATGGAAAAATTATTCCTAATTTATAAATATTTACATCAAACTTTTCTCCTCAGTAGGCCGGAAAAAAAAAAATATTTGAACAGAAATTACATATGAATTCTTTGCGCATTCCCATTCCCATGGATAATTATCAAAATAGTGCCACTAGATACTATTCCATGAAAAAACATGAAATTTTTGCTGAGCATGAGACAAGAACTAAAATTTACATTAGAGCGACTGAGATATAACATTTTTATTTTATGGTAGAAAAAATTGGAAAAAATTTGAAATCGACAAAATGTAACCTATAAATTATTTAAAAACTATGAAAAATCTTCATCTTGAATGTTTAACAACGAATTTTAATTCCCAAATATTACTAAAAAAATATAATATTACGTTTGGGAATAACAGAATCTTGCGATTTTTTATTTTTTTTTATTTTCAAAAATATATAAAAAAAAATGTTCAACCATAAATATGTAAGGGGAAAATTTTACTATAAACAAAATTTAACGTATAAAATATCTAAAAAAATTAAAAAATTTTATTTTTAAATTTTGACAATGAATTATATATATCCTTAAAATTACTAATAAACTAAATAATATTTTTGGATAGGCAGAATCATGTTATTTCATTTTTTTTTTTAAAGGAAGTATTAATTGTCCAGTGGATTTAATGTCCTTTGAAGGTCAACTAATACCCCCCTTTCATTCACGCACAGACCACCCATTCACACAATTACAGTATAACCTGCACATTGCAAGCTCCATGTCAACCTGTAAACTGACATGGACGGTGGGTCGGCGCTGAATTCTGCACTCCAACAGAGGGTCTTAGTTGTGTTTATAACATTACCAATCGTAATCGATGACGAAAATTCGCTTTGCATCCAGCCTCTGATGGGATTCGAACCCAGTACCTCCCGGTCCAAGTGCCGAACCTTTAACCACTGCACCACTTGTCCGGTCATTTCTACATTCAATTTTCGAAAATAAATAAAAAGTGCCCTGCTATAAAATTTATAACCTGCAAAATAACACGTGCAATCGCAGATTAAATTATTTTTAATGAAACAAATCTTTTTCTCTTACATAAGAATTTAACAAATTTCTTTATCTAAAATAAATTTTTTGGTTTGAATCAATTTTTACACGTATATATGAAACATACGATAATATACGTGAGCACAATGCTTTTTCCATTAAAATATTTTTTAAATAAAATTGAAAAGGAGTGGGGATGGTTTTTTCCTTTTAGTTGCCATAAAAAATACTAAACTTGATATTTTTCATAGAACCATATATTATAGAAAGAATGTAGTTTTTCCGAAATTGTGTAGTTTTTAATTTCAACTTCAATTTAGTATAGTTTAAACTGTTTATCATAGTTTTAATTTTAAAAATAAATAAATGTAGTTTTAATTCAATATCTAAGCTATAATTCATTTAATTACATCATTACATAAAATAATAATTTATTTTTATGTTAGTTTGAGAATGAATTAATTAATTGAATTAGTTCTTATATTTAATTACACTAATTTAATTTTAGTTAATTTAATATTTTATTAGTTTATTTATATCTCTTTCTATTAATGAACTCATATTTAAATTAAAATAAGATTTGAGAATAAAATAAAATACTTACTGGGATTCGAACCCAGTACCTCCCGGTCCAAGTGCCGAACCTTTAACCACTGCACCACTTGTCCGGTCATTTCTACATTCAATTTTCGAAAATAAATAAAAAGTGCCCTGCTATAAAATTTATAACCTGCAAAATAACACGTGCAATCGCAGATTAAATTATTTTTAATGAAACAAATCTTTTTCTCTTACATAAGAATTTAACAAATTTCTTTATCTAAAATAAATTTTTTGGTTTGAATCAATTTTTACACGTATATATGAAACATACGATAATATACGTGAGCACAATGCTTTTTCCATTAAAATATTTTTTAAATAAAATTGAAAAGGAGTGGGGATGGTTTTTTCCTTTTAGTTGCCATAAAAAATACTAAACTTGATATTTTTCATAGAACCATATATTATAGAAAGAATGTAGTTTTTCCGAAATTGTGTAGTTTTTAATTTCAACTTCAATTTAGTATAGTTTAAACTGTTTATCATAGTTTTAATTTTAAAAATAAATAAATGTAGTTTTAATTCAATATCTAAGCTATAATTCATTTAATTACATCATTACATAAAATAATAATTTATTTTTATGTTAGTTTGAGAATGAATTAATTAATTGAATTAGTTCTTATATTTAATTACACTAATTTAATTTTAGTTAATTTAATATTTTATTAGTTTATTTATATCTCTTTCTATTAATGAACTCATATTTAAATTAAAATAAGATTTGAGAATAAAATAAAATACTTTAAACTATAAAAACCTATAAAAAATGATCTTTTCATTAAAAAACTGTTCGGAAATGTTATGGAAAAACTATTCGGAAACGTCAAGAAGAAACTATTCAATATTGTTATGTATAGAAGTATCATTTTCTTTACATTTTAGTCACGCAAAAAAGTAGCGAATGTGAAAACTAGTATAATGCCCCATTTACATGCGACCAACATTTTTCTTCTGCAAAATGAAAAAGATATAACATTGGCTTTTTGCAGATGAGAGACAAGAAAAGAAATATTTCCAACAAAATTTTGCAGAAGATTTTTAAGCCACTACACTGTAAACCACTATAAAATGTTGCCATAAAATATATTCGATCCGAGTATTTTTTATGGCAGCATTTTTAAAATCAACAAGAAAAAAAATAATTTACATTTATAAATGTTGAGGATTCATAATAAAAACAGACGCCATAGATAAAAATGAAAATTTCGCATTTGAATTTACAATATTAAAACTAAATTAATAATGATCCTATAAAAAAAATTACGCCTTTACTATATATGTTTATTTCTTTCTGGCACATTGATTATTTTATACAGCGGATCCTTCTTATTTACCTGCAAAAATTTGTAGAAGAAAACAATTTTCTACATGTAAATGCCCCATAAGCCTTTTCCTGCACAGTAACACAATTGTGTGGGTACGGCAAAAGAATCATGTCAAAAATTTAATTTTGTATATTTTTTGAACCAACTTACACATTTGTGTATTCCTTTCAAACTTATTTTCGTCCGAAAACAAACATTATTACTATACACACAATTGTGTTGGTTGTACTTCATATGCTAAATTTTTTTACGAAAAACGCCATTACATACTATGGTTTTTTACTCACACATTTATGTGGTTTGGACTTAAATTGAGCCAATTTTTTTTTGGTTGAAATAGGGTTATTTAATTAATAAAATTATTTAAAATAATATTTTATAACTGTTCATGTTTTATTGAAAGCTGAATATTTACTCAGAAAAATGTTCAGCTCGTTCAACGTCATCAAAATTGGGGGCTCCGTAACACCCCTCACGATATTGTGGAGCTGGTTTGCCGTCGAGATTTTATTTTTATGTTGCACATTATAGTAACCATAATAATGATCATCATCGTAACGGGATGATGAATGCGAAGAGCTTGGTTATGATGTCTTATAGTTATAATTAATATTATGATTCTTATGGCTACCAATTCTCATATTCGAATTATAATTCCATGGTGACGATTTATAAATGTTGCTACGTTTATTAATTTTTGATTTAAGCGAGAACTCCACAGTAAAACAATTTTGTTCGGTAAAATTAATACGAGATAATAATATAAATCCTTTACTTGTTAGAAAGTAACAAAAAAAATCAGTAAAATTTACTGGGGAAAATGTTGCCATAAAAAGTATGAAACTCAATACTTTTTATGGCAACATTTGTTTGCATTGGGCACTCTAACGTAATTTTAATATGTATACTTTCCTCTTTTCGGGTTCTCGGTATTTTTTACTGAAAAAATGAGTTTCACTGTAGAATTTACGCAGATATAAATCCACAGAGATATAATATTGAATTTTCAAGAAAAGAAATATATAGCAAAACAAAATTTTGCAGAAGATTTTTAAGCCACTACACCGCCTAAGCTACTGTAAAATGTTGCCATAAAAATAAATGTTGCCATAAAATATATTCGATCCGAGTATTTTTAATAGAGGTAAATACTGTAGAGTGAATGTGAAGTTTTTTTGTCATATAAAATTTGATATTTCAACTGTCACACGTCAGAGCAGGATGGTTATATACAAAATGCATATAGCGGTCTATATGTCAAACAAAAAGCTAACCGAATAAGTTTTTGTTGTTCTAAAAAGTGACGCGCTAAATTTTGTGTTCTTAAAAAATCGTGATATTATTAATTAAAATAAATAAAATCCTATAAAAAAGTTAGTGAATCGTGTATTAGTGCATCGTTTGTTAATAAACACTGAAAATCTTGAACATTGAAACATTGGAATGAAGTGTCTTGTGAAATGTTGCCAAAATGCGCCTCAAAAAATTCGTAAAATAATTTCTTACCATCCATAAGTGTTTATAAATTAAATGTGTATACGTAAAACCTGGTTATAAAATCCTCGAATATAACGAAAACCTCTTTATAACGCTCAATTCTCTCGGTCCCAATTTTTTCCTATATAACGTAATAAAAATTACCCTCATAACGAACCTCGTTATAACGATATAATGAACAACATTTCTGTTCAAATTAATAAAACACTTGTATTTTTTATTGGTTATAACGAATGAACTTTTTCGTTTATGTATTTTGTCTCGTCTCCTTCACTCGAGTAAAACCATGGCTTTTAAAAACGATCCTTGTTTTAGCCCAAGTATCGCTACTTCCAACTTATTTTGATTTTTATGGAATAATTGATGGAACTAAGTTCCACGGTCAAGTTCCATTTTATTACAAGTTTTACTATGAACTGTGGAACAAAAACCCGTAACTCAAAGAACTGGATATTATGCGAGTTCCATGTCTTCCATGAAATATCTCAAAAATGTAACAAAAGTTAGAACTGTCAAAATGAGTTCCATTTTGTTATACTTGGGTAGAAGTAAACGGAGCAAAGATCAACTTACTGTGCTCTTAGGGACAAATATTACTGGAAAGGATACCATTGGTAAATATAAAAACCCAAGATGTATCAAAAATATTCGCACTCTACCGGTTTTATACAAATCAAATTTGAAAGCTTGGATGACTTTCAGTGGGAATTTTATCTTCGTAATAAAACGCAAAATTTTGTTGATAGCGGATAATTGTCCGTCGCATTTAGAAACAACTGAATTAGAAAACTGGATCAAACAAGACGTGCAACTTTTAAACAAACAAATTACCGATTTACAAAAATTTTTCTAATGACTTTTGCCTTTTAACACTGCATCCCCAATGCAAAATAATTTTTCCTTTAACTTTTTCCTTATGAAGAGCATACCCAATGAATAGGGCAAAGTGTGAAATAGGGCAGTGTAACACTGCATCCCCAATGAAATTTCTTTAACTTTTTCCTTACAGAAAAGTATGAAAAATTTTTTTTGTTTTTGTTAGGTTGGTGATTTCCTTATGAAAAATGTTATCAAACTTTTAACTTTTTCCTTATGAGAAATACAATGAAGTAAACCGCATTTGCAAAATTGGTTGTTGTTGTTGTTTTTCTGCTTGTCACAAATTAAAAAATATTCAATACATATTTGTCTTTTAACAATTAGTGTTGTATTTTGTGTCCTGTGAAAAAGTAATAAATAATATATAATATAATAATATAAAATAACAGGTAAACAAAAAATAATTTTGTAAAATGCAGTTAGCTTTACTTTGACTTTCCCCTATTCATTGGGTATGCTCTTCATAAGGAAAAAGTTAAAGGAACAATTATTTTGCGTTGGGGATGCAATGTAATGCACGATTTACATGTTTCAATTTTTTTTCCAACAAATTTTTTACTGAAAAATAGAGCTGCACGCAAATAACAAAAAGTTACTAGTAAAAAAGAGTCAGCCATATGTAACCAACATTTGCTCAAATTAAAAAGAAAAAAATCGAATTTTATTTTACTGGAATTTGTTTCGTGCTCCTCTCGCAAACGAAAATCGTAATATACTTAACCCTTCATTTTTTACTGGAAAAAAAAATTGGAACATGTAAATCGTACATAACTCTTTTCATAAGGAAAACACCAACCCAACGAACAAAATTTTTTCATACTTTTGTGTGATAAAAAGTCATAAGTTTTCTATTGGGGATGCGCTTGAATTAATGTATTACTGTTGAAATATAATATCGTTCAAATAAAAAAAAACTTTATAATAATGTTACATCAAGTGAGGTTAATATAATCAAGTGAGGTTACATCAAGTGAGGTTAAGTGAGGTTAAGTGAGGTTAAGTGAGGTTGATGGAAGTTTGGTTTCGAACTAATGAAACATTGAATTTTTTGTATTAAAAAATTCGGTCGTCTCATCAGACTGCAGTGACCAAACTACAAAAATATTGAAAATACTTTGAACTTTCATACAAAGTATAATCACAATGCCTTAGCGAATTTTAATGATTCGCTACGCAATTGCCAACCCCTTGGTAACCTCGAATTTTATTGTATTTAACGCATACATGCGATTTCTATATGAAATTTTGGGTTATTCTGGATTGATAGCCAGATGGTATTTTTACATCAAGGTGAGGTTATCAAGACGATGGAAGTTTGGTTTCGAACTAATGAAACATTGAATTTTTTGTATTAAAAAATTCAATGTTTCATTAGTTCGAAACCAAACTTCCATCATCTTGATAACCTCACCTTGATGTAAAAATACCATCTGGCTATCAATCCAGAATAACCCAAAATTTTTTATAATAATGGTTCAAATAATTCTTCCTGATAACAAACAATAAATTATCAGAGTTTTTATAACGAACCCTCTTTATAAAAAACACTGGATATAATGAATAAATTTTGCGGTCCCGAGAGTTTCGTTATAACCAGGTTTTACTGTATATGTAAAATAAAATGTAAATTATGTTAAAAGCAAAGTGATTTGTGATAAAATTATCCATATTTTAGACTGTATGCCTTAGAACGATTTTTTCGACTAAACTAATGCTGTGTGCCTTAATCGACTAAACTAACTAAACTAAAACTGGAATGGTTTGTTCATATAATATGCCAATAGGTAGCACTAGTACAAAAGTCATTATGTGTGCCTTAAGAAACACTAAACTAACCGTTTTTTAACCATAATCCCATAAGAATTATTTGTTACTAGAACCATAGGTTTATAATTATATTAACCGAGTGACGAATATCAGTTTTGGTATTTTACTAAACTAACGGTTTTTGTGTAGTGGAATATGTAAACAAAATAAGAAAAAAAAGTTGGTCCCAAATGGGCTAATTAGAATAAGTGTCAAAATATTTATATAAACAATGAAAAATAGAGAGTGAAATCTACATAAAATAATAAATAAATAAAAATTCAATATGATAGTGCCACATTTTTTATTTACCAATAGACTTCTAGTGTACTATAAGTTCATTTTAAATAAATAAAATATAAGAAATTAAGAAATAAACCGATACATCGAGCAAAAGTATGTAATTGAATTTATAATATTTGAGATTATGTTGTGATATATTGGACGATTGCATAAAGGATTGTATAAAGATATTATTGTACTTGAACCAGTAAATTTATGAAATTTATTAAAAGTTTTATTATGTTATTTAAATTTGAAATAAAAAATTTGTCTTAAACATTTTACTTCTCGCAGTATAATGAAAAGTCACTGAAAAGTAACCTCGTAAATTGACTTTTCGGCTGCCAACTTGTGGTCAATAGCAGAACCTTCGTATTTTCGTTTAGTTTAGATATGCGGGAACTATAGATAGAATAATAAAAATAAAAAAAATAACGTAAGAGAGCGAGAGATAGGATTTATATGTATTCGACCATACTCAGAATAAGAAAAATAAAAACTATAAGAAAAATTGCGTTTTATTTTGCTGTCATTTAAAAAGAATAACCGAGCGAAAATTTTCGTCCAAGAATAAAAAACTTAACAAATACAACAACAAAACTCGAACAAATTTTTGTGCGTTGAATGTAATATGCATGTTTATTATTTTATGTATGGGAATTTTGAATTGTAAGTGTATATTATCTTTTCTATTTATAAAATATTCATGTAGACATATACAAATATGAATATAAAATCACAAATAATTTTCACTACACCGTAGAATTGTATTTTTCTAAACCTAACCTAAAAAAAACATTTATCGAATTGCGGTAATTTAAACCGCATATAAATATTTTTATAATTTTAAACACATATATTTGTTGATATGTAATACGTTTATACTCAAAACTATTGTAGTTTCACACAAGATTTTAGGAAATACATCAAAAAAATATTACATGAAAAATATGAATGAACTTAATATTTTAAGTAATCTATAGCCGAAAAGTCAAATTAGAAAAATAATTTTTTGTCTTCGTTTCTTACGTTATTTCTGTTATTTTTTTTATTCTACCTATAGTTGACCCATTAAGCCGCAATTCCACTACTGCGGCTTTTTTTTGTGCAGAAAACCAGGAAGAGATGCAATCAAAAATCTCTATGTGTGTGAGCGGTGCAACAGTAAAATTTATTATACTTAAATTTTTTGTTGTTGTAGCGATTTGGTTGCCATAACTATAAATAAAAAATACAAATCGAAGTATTTTTTATGGCAACCAAAATGAAAAATACCCCCCACTCTCAGCAAATTTTAGTTTAGTAATATTTTTATGGTGAGCACTTGGCTCATATATTTTATATGTTTGGTGGAGTGTGATATAAATCGCGTTTTCATTATAAATTTGTATTAAAGTTCAAACTAAAATATTTTACAATATTTAATTTTTATTATTTATTCCGTATTACATAATTTTAATGCATGCGATATTTTTTAGGTTATGTTACAAACGCGGTCAAATATTCCCCTAACTTTTTTATAGGAAAGCGTTTTCTTAGTTTTTAATTATTGAAAGGAAATAATTAAAAAACATAATAAAATGGTGCCTACAAATAATATTTAGGTTTTTTAGTAATGTAGAGATATAAATGAAATTGATTTAACAATAATTTTCATTTTTCAACTAATTTTCTGTTATAATTTCGTAGTTGTCAAATATTCCCCTTAAAATTTCACTATAAAATAAATATAGTCTGTCTCTGTCGGATTTTTGATATTATCTCTTTCTGGTTTTCTGCACAAAAACAAAAGCCGCAGTAATGGAATTGCGGCTTTAGTTTAGTCGATTAAAGCCGCAATTCCACTACTGCGGCTTTTTTTTGTGCAGAAAACCAGGAAGAGATGCAATCAAAAATCTCTATGTGTGTGAGCGGCGCAACAGTAAAATTTATTATACTTAAATTTTTTGTTGTTGTAGCGATTTGGTTGCCATAACTATAAATAAAAAATACAAATCGAAGTATTTTTTATGGCAACCAAAATGAAAAATACCCCCCACTCTCAGCAAATTTTAGTTTAGTAATATTTTTATGGTGAGCACTTGGCTCATATATTTTATATGTTTGGTGGAGTGTGATATAAATCGCGTTTTCATTATAAATTTGTATTAAAGTTCAAACTAAAATATTTTACAATATTTAATTTTTATTATTTATTCCGTATTACATAATTTTAATGCATGTGATATTTTTTAGGTTATGTTACAAACGCGGTCAAATATTCCCCTAACTTTTTTATAGGAAAGCGTTTTCTTAGTTTTTAATTATTGAAAGGAAATAATTAAAAAACATAATAAAATGGTGCCTACAAATAATATTTAGGTTTTTTAGTAATGTAGAGATATAAATGAAATTGATTTAACAATAATTTTCATTTTTCAACTAATTTTCTGTTATAATTTCGTAGTTGTCAAATATTCCCCTTAAAATTTCACTATAAAATAAATATAGTCTGTCTCTGTCGGATTTTTGATATTATCTCTTTCTGGTTTTCTGCACAAAAACAAAAGCCGCAGTAATGGAATTGCGGCTTAAAGCCGCAATTCCATTACTGCGGCTTTTGTTTTTGTGCAGAAAACCAGAAAGAGATAATATCAAAAATCCGACAGAGACAGACTATATTTATTTTATAGTGAAATTTTAAGGGGAATATTTGACAACTACGAAATTATAACAAAAATTAGTTGAAAAATGAAAATTACACTGCATCCCCAATGAAATTCCTTTAACTTTTTCCTTACAGAAAAGTATGAAAAAAATTTTGAGAAAAAAAAATTTTTTTTTTGTTAGGTTGGTGATTTCCTTATGAAAAATGTTATCAAACTTTTAACTTTTTCCTTATGAGAAATACAATGAAGTAAACCGCATTTGCAAAATTGGTTGTTGTTGTTGTTTTTCTGCTTGTCACAAATTAAAAAATATTCAATGCATATTTGTCTTTTAACAATTAGTGTTGTATTTTGTGTCCTGTGAAAAAGTAATAAATAATATATAATATAATAATATAAAATAACAGGTAAACAAAAAATAATTTTGTAAAATGAAGTTAGCTTTACTTTGAATTTTCCCTATTCATTGGGTATGCTCTTCATAAGGAAAAAGTTAAAGGAGAAAGTTAAAGGAAAAAGTTTTTTGCATTGGGGATGCGCTGTTATTGTTAAATCAATTTCATTTATATCTCTACATTACTAAAAAACTTAAATATTATTTGTAGGCACCATTTTATTATGTTTTTTAATTATTTCCTTTCAATAATTAAAAACTAAGAAAATGCTTTCCTATAAAAAAGTTAGGGGAATATTTGACCGCGTTTGTAACATAACCTAAAAAATATCACATGCATTAAAATTATGTAATACGGAATAAATAATAAAAATTAAATATTGTAAAATATTTTAGTTTGAACTTTAATACAAATTTATAATGAAAACGCGATTTATATCACACTACACCAAACATATAAAATACATGAGCCAAGTGCTCACCATAAAAATATTACTAAACTAAAATTTGCTGAGAGTGGGGGGTATTTTTAATTTTGGTTGCCATAAAAAATACTTCGATTTGTATTTTTTATTTATAGTTATGGCAACCAAATCGCTACAACAACAAAAAATTTAAGTATAATAAATTTTCCTGTTGTGCCGCTCACACACATAGAGATTTTTGATTGCATCTCTCCCTGGTTTTCTGCACAAAAAAAGCCGCAGTAGTGGAATTGCGGCTTAATACCCCGTTTACACCAGTAGAATAAAAGTATGTAGCAAAAAAGTATGTTGGTGTAAACTCAAACTAAAATACTTTAATACTTTATCACGTACTATTTTGGTATTAAAGTATAATAGCTATCAAAAAAATATTAGTATTATAGTCGTGGTTTATACTCTACTTTAATATTTTAATATTTTAATTTCGTTTATTTTTTTTTCAAGTGGCCGGTAAAGACATTTTTTGTTTGGATATACATTTCCATTTGTGATATTAAATAAAAAAAATTATATTTGTCAACAAAAAAAATAATATAGTATTATATTTAGTATGGGTTTACACCGCTTGTGATGTAAACTGGTCGGGTATTATACTTTATTAGCAAAAAAGTATTATACTATTAAAGTAGCTCCTGGGTTCGATTCCCTGTTGTGACAAGAAAAAAAAAATTCACAGCTGGTTTAGGATCAATGAATTAATCGCGCACTCATTATCCGAAATGAAAATATGATTATGAAACCTCATTTGAGGCGGCCAAATCCCTTGATGGGATATAGTAGTGCCAGAGAGAGAGAGAGATAACCGTTCTGTGTTGTTTTGCACAATTTTTGCATTTTTTTTATTGTATTATAATTTAACTGGTCTGAAGAGTATTGACACAATGAAAAGTTTATACAATCTTCTTGGCAGAATTGTCATTTAAATTAAGCACTTTTTAAATAGTTTTTTTAAGTATTATTTTATTTTTAATTTTATATATTTCACAAGTAAATGTAAATTTACTAAAATTGTAATGTTTTAGATTTTTAAATTTGTTGTTTCAAATTTATAGAAACTTCTGAACACATGCTTTTTAAACTGAAATTTTACCGTTAACTTTTAAGCACATTTTTAATTTTCGTTTATATAAGTTAACTTCAGAGTTCACATTTTAAATTAAACATACATTATTATATTTTAATTTATTTATATTTATTTATATTGTAATTATTTATTAATAGATTTTATATTTTTATTTATTTGTGTTGTGTATTTTTATTTATTGTGTTAATTTAGTATTCACTTTTAAAATTTACGAGTACAAAGAAATTACCATTCTCTGATTTATATTCAACGCGAAGACATTTCGACATTTTTTTTTAAATTATTTTCATGATTCATCAGAAAATCATCTTCTTAACTTAAACACGCAAAAACAAAACTAAAATCTCTTGATTGTTTTCCAATCGCCAAATGCCGATTCCCATTCCAATATCGATACCAACAACAATAACCAAATTTAAAATTTATGTTTATTGGAAAATCGCGGATATGAGTAGATTTGTTTTACTTACTGACATGGAACGAAGCATTGCGTTGTAAAAGCCGTTTTAATTCTAGAACATAGAAATGTCAAAATTTGTAGTTAGCATTGTAGTGATGCTCCAATTGTCAATAGCAGCGTGGCACTTTTAGCTAATTCTCTAATACCGTGGACAGACACAACAATTATCACGATTTCTTCCAATCGCGATTACATGTGAAACAAATGAAATCGCGATTTTATAATTATGGTGACAGACACAAACCCGATTTTGTTATTTTGCAAACGTTCAAATTCATATTTAATTAATAAAATAAAACAATTTCAATGCGTATTTGATGATTTTGAATTACATCGAATCAGTTACAATAAGTTAATATAAACTAAATGTATAAATAATTTCTGTCACAGTTAAACAATTTTAAAATTTAATTTACATTCTAACGATTTTTCTGAATACATTCAATGAAAATGACTTATGTTCCCCAGCCCCGTATAATCCTACTGATTTTTTCTTATATTTAACATTTATCTTCTTCCAACAACCCGATTGTAGTAATCTTGTTCTAGAAACGCAATACTCCAGTTTTGCCAAAATCGTGTGCTGACTGACTGAAAAAATAACCACGTAATCTCGATTTCGCGATTAGCTAAATAAACAAAGTTAACGATCAAGAGAATGAACATTTATTTTTCTGCCAAATGTATGAGATATAAATAAAGTTAAAACAAAACTTAACAAAAATAAGTTTCACACCATAATAAAGTTGGTAATGGTTTAGGGCTCGTTTTTATTTTAAATAAAATAAAATATTTGGATTTTATTTAAAATAAAAACGAGCCCTAAACCATTACCAACTTTATTATGGTTATAATTGGCTCAATAAATAATTTTTAAGTTTCACACCATTTGTATCTAACTGTTTTTCGTGTTTACCTTTTATAGGCATACATACAAAACGAATTTGCTTTATTTGGTTTTGACTTGGCCGTGTATATACGCAAGGTCGACCAAACATTTTTTTTTTAAATTTCGTATGAAAATCCCAAAGAAGTTAAATGTACAGAATGAGTCTAAGCAACTGTCAAGTGTCACAAATTCGGAGGGTAAAAGAGAAAGCATCTAAATCAACGGGATTACAACAACAAGAAACCAATATATGCACCCCACGCCAACAACCAAAATTGTTTTCTTAATTTTTTCTGATTTTTAACATAAAGTAAAGATAAATTTATCACAAATCACTTGTTTCTTAGCACAATTTACATTTTATTTTATATAAACACTTGGTAAATTTGCTGGTGGTAAGATATTCCTTCTTGAAATTTTTTAGGCGTATTTTCGCATTTTTTCACGATACACTTCATTTTGTACAAAAGTCTGTATTTTTTGTTATCACATAATACACCACTATATAAACAAATGACTATTTCATAAAGTTTGTATTATTTTGATGAATTATAATTGATAATTTTAAAAATTTATAATTTATAATTTTACTGCGCAAAATTAACACGTCACTTCATACAACAACACAAATCGGTTTGACGGGTGCATATAGCGAAATATGAGTAAACCATATGGATTTTTTATATAACCATCCTATTCTGGCTTGTGACAGATGAGATAGCAAATTTTATATGGGTAAAATATTGTCACCTATTCCTCAGTATTTTAACTTCCTTGGAAAATCCATTTGAAATCATACTGAAAATTTCGGAGTGAATTGTTTATTGGGATAATTGAAATCCAATAAGAATCGACAGTATGTACTAAAAATCTGAGGCTTTCAAATTTTTAGTACATTTTATGACACATTTGTCAGCCATTTTATTCCAATATTTTTTATTTTTTCACACAAGAACATTTTCAAGTCGGTTCGTGACGGTAAAAAAAATAGTTATAATCTAAGGAATAATAATTTTATCTGTAATTCAAATAACATATTCCCTTTTTTAAGTAACTTAAAACGTTAGTTTAGATTATTATTTTTATTTATATTGAAAGAAAGTAGTCCGAAATTGTAGTGTTTTGTTTTAATTTTGTGTAGAGTTTTTTCGCTCTTGTCAGGAGGATCAAAAAGCGAAAACGAAGAAAAAACGATACAAGTGCACATATTTTTTCACCTACATAAAAACGAAAAACGTGAAAAACCGTGAAATTTTATTTTTAGTTGGTTTGTGATTTGTGATCTGATTATATTATTACATATTAAGTATTTAGCTTTATATCTTATTAAGTTTTGGTTTTGTGAATAATATATTCCTAATATAGAATAAAAGCTATAGCTATACATAGCTTTTAATGGAAACTAGTTTTCCCAGTTCCAATTGAGTAGAAAAAAAATAAAGTAGATTGTTTTAAATAACATTGTGTGAAAGTGAGCTTAAAATAAGAGTTTCCTTTCTGAAAACCAAATTAAATTTAGTGAAAACATATATTTTACACAAAAAAGGATAAGTACTACATATTTTAAGTACTACAAAATACATCATTTGGATTAAATATCAACTCATCGAACAGGGGGCTAAAACAACGTTATCCATAACAATAACAACTGAAAAGGTTAGTAAGTGCATTTTCTTTGCTGGAAAATCTATTTTTTTGCTTTGGGTACATGTCGGTTCGCTAAAGGTGACATCCATTTATATTGAGTTGCGTCCAGTGCAAAAATTTGTTGTCGGTATGGTGTAGTGTTAGTAATGTCAAATAGACATCGGTGTCAGTCAAAATAACTCAGAGAATGTGTTTGCCATTTAAAACCAATTGTAAAACTTCCTACCATGTTTTAGATTTCAAGCCGCACTTGAGATTTGCGTGGAAAGGCAAGTGCAGTGCAAGTTTTGTTGCAAAACACATTGTGTGGAAATGCTAATTGATCCGTACCAGTTCAAATTATGTATTTATTTATTGGCGATTTTCATCGAAGGGGGACGAGAATTGTCAAATTCATTGTTATGACAGTTCCTTGCTTCATAGCAAACTACGATTTACATTTTGTTCACTAGATGTCAGCTACTTTGTATCCAAATTCTGATTTGCAATTGAATCTAGTAATGTAAGCAACTTTGTGCTGTTTCAGAAGTCGAGCTCTGGAACGGGATCAGATCATGCGTCAACAAATACGGCAATGACGGAATACTAGTAGATTATATTTAGTTGTATCAACAAGTATGTGAAATATGTATATCCTAAAAAATCCCAAATTTATTACATTCATCAAATGTTGCACAGAAATCGGAAAAATATGATTGATTTCATCCCACAAGATTAAAATTAGAAATCTGTTCAACAAATTTCAAAAGATTGACATGTGGGTAGGTTTTCTGGAATGCTTATGATTCGGCCTTTTAACGGGACAAACGAATCGAACGATTCCTGGGGCCGAATTTTGGTCAAAAAATGGGTATACAAATTGATGATAACTACAAATTTTGACATTTATGCCGCATGCATAAAGAAAATAAACAATCGGCGATTATTCATCTTTTTTACTGTGCTAGCTTTGCTTGGTTTAATTTTGTTTAAGTAATAGCAATTTCTTTCCAAAAATAAAAAATAAATTGATTTTTTTGTATGTCAAAGAACACGATACACGATTGATTTTTTTTGGTAGTGTATCTGTGAAAAAATGACATTCCAGTTTGACTTGAGTTTACTGTCAAAAACACAAATATTTACACAATTATTTTTACAAAATTATTAAAAAAATTATTTTAATACAATTAGTATAAGGCGAAATACAAATAATAATTTGATACAATGCAAGACAATTTTTATAGTGAAAAATAAATTTTGTATGTCAAAATATCACGGTCAACTAGTCAAAAAAATTATAATGTTTATGTTTATATTTGTTGAAGTGTTTATGTTTACATTTTTGACGTAAACATATTTATGTGTTTGTAAATGTCAATAAAAAATCTAACGAAATGTTGAGATTTTTCAAAATTGATTGCGATCAAAAAAAAAATCAATTTTTTTACTTGGAAAGAAATTGCAACGGTATTTCGATCAAAAATTTTTGATCTCAAATCAATTTTTTTGATTTATAAATCAATCTTTTTTTGGAAAGAAATTGCTATAAGTATATTAAAAATGATATAGTTTTGTATAATTAGTGATTTTGTGGCTTATGTAATATAAAAAGCATGAATCTATGTACACACATACATGTATATCCTTGATTTTTCGGCATATGTTCGGCACACATGTCATTTTTTGTAGTTGTTAATTTCAATCTGATCCACCAGCAGCACTCTTCGTCAATACAGTACGTATGTGAAACAAAGGTAAACAATTTTATTGCCGTTTTCCGACCAAAATTGGGTCCATGTTGTCGGCGATATAATTGACGGGTCTTTTACAAATAGGTTGTTACAACAAATTTCAATTAATAAATCATTCATTTGCTGCAATAGTGACACAACACCAAATTTACTTATTTCTAAGATATTCGAATCGAACGATTCCCAATAGTTCATATTTTTATTATTTTGCCTCAAAACATACTCTCTTCTGTAGTTATTTCTAGCAAATTAGGTGAAATTCCATATTTAAATGACTCAATTCGCGAAAGAAATCAACCATTTAATAAGATATTGGAAACTATTATAAGAAAATTTACAAAATATTAAAGAATTATTAATTGAGAGATGATTGAAGGATAATGTAGGAACAAAAAAATTCCGATTGAGGGATGTAGGAACAAAAAAAAAATTATTTTACTAATCAGAATGCATTTTTATTTACTTTTGAATAACGCCGTTTTTACAAACAATTTTGAGTGATATTTTCAAATTTTAAGTTGTGTAACTGTAAGTTGTGTAACTGCAAAAGATGTGCAAAAATATTTTGCTCTATCTACAGTATGTTCAACAAGAGCATGTACGACATAACTGTACTTAAAACTATAGGAACAAATATGGGCGGGGCTTACATCGGTTTTCTATTGATTTCTCTTGGACGCTCTAAAACAAACAATAGTTTAACTGCAACTGTTTAGCGGATAACATACTTTAAAAAATGAGTGCGATTTATAAAAAATGATTTGAAACGGTGTTTTCAAGTGCACATCCGAAAGGACCAAACATGTCGGGAGCCTGTTCACGATATTTACATTGTTACAATATTGTTAACAATGACAGCTCAACACCGTTCATGAAACTACATTGTAACAATGAACACGTACCTTTTTCGTTCACGAACTCTACATTGTTACAAACGTCATTCTCAACCAAACTCGAGACTGCCTCTACAAATGTCATTTTTAATTGTGTAGGTATCAGAAGCAACATGATGATTGTGTAGGTTTGAAAAATAAAGAACAAAATTCAATTTTTAATATATTTATTTTAAATAAATTTGTGTTTTACGGATACACTGATTATTTTGATGCTCCATAATACTATGATTAGTTCGTACTATTGGTTTATTTTTTAGTTACGATTCGTACTTTATGGAGAAAAAAATGGAAAAATTGTCCTCTAGGCAAATCGAACTTTACAAAATCATAAAACGTGCACATAATAGATCGTTAGGAATCTTAAGAAGTCTAATAGTATCTTGAACGAATGCCGCATCATCTTCTGTGATGTCACAGTATTAAACTGCGACACGAGATTTTTTGGCAGCTGCCTCGGCTGCTTGATATTCTTCAATCTATAAATACAATTTTTATTCTAGTCTTGTATTTTATAAAGGCCGCTCGGTCTTACCGGTTTGGTGAGTTTGCGGCCACGTCGTCTCTCAGCACGGATTATGCCATCTGTAATAAGTGCTTTGCCACCATCGACATTAGTGGCAAGATCGGATAGCGTAGCGTAGACCAAAGCAGCAATTTTAAACTCAACATTTATGTTTAATGTCTTGTTTACAACCTCTTGGGCAAACGAACGACATGCCTTAGTCTTATCGTCTGCATCGACTGGGAGTACGGCTAATGCAAGAACATATTCCTGTGCATATGGTTTGTTAGATGATAAGACAGGTGCTAAGTGAGCTAAACGACTGGCGGGTAATGTCTGAAAAACAATATTTAAAGTTAGTCTCCAGTTTCGATTCCCTCGAGATTAATTTAATTAAATATTACTAATTTTTTAAAAATATTGCAATTCAAAATAATAATTAATAGAATCTGCCCCAGAATTGCTTCTCCGTTTGAAACTTATATTGAAAATTCACAATTAACTCCTTCGTACCACAATAACACATTGCATTGTCAGAAAGTTCATAATTTATTTTGTCTACGCAAATCTAACAAATTTTACTGCAATCTCAGTTTTAACAATAAATTTTTTTATCTTAATTCTGTGGTTATGTTTTTAACAATGTTTTAACACTTGGGACAATCTCATAGTTAACTATTACGTCATTTCTACAATGACAGTTGCTACAATATTGTAACAATGTAAATATCGTGAACATACTCCGGCTGCAAGTGCAGCAAAATATATAAAAAAGTCGAAAACTTTTGTATAGAAGAGGATTACACATTATTCAATGTATAAAAATGTTGATTGCCAGATAGAGGCAAAATCCGAACCTCTACAAAAAAGGAGGATGAGGCCATCATATAGTTGTTTGATGAAAATTCTTCGCTTACGCTGTAGAAAAATTGGCAGAAAAAAGAATATTATTATACCAAAAACAACCATATGAAATAGAATTATGGAACATGGCTATGCATATAGAAATACTTTGATCATTGGTATGATAACATAAAAATACATTGAAAAGCGACTACAGTGGGCATAAAAACAAAGATTGGACGAATATTGTGTTTACCGATGAGTCATCCTTTTGGGGTTTTAATGTTAAAAGGGGTGTTTGGCCAACTAAGCAGAAAAAAAGATTGTCCGAACTGTGAAGCACCCGCCCTATGTAGCTCCATGTATGGGGATGCTCCACAAAGGAAGGTTTTGGTAAATTAATCGTTTCCACGCGGAACCTAATCGCACTTTTTACGTATAAAATTTATTCATGAGGTTTGTTACCATCTGTCCTTAAATGGTTTGGAGCGGGGAATTCTAAATGCATCTTGCAAGAAGACAACGATCCAAAACACCATATCATACTCTGTTCGGAATTTAAACTAAAAAAGGGCAATATTGGGTTGGCCGCCTCAGTCACGTAATTCCAATTCGATCAAAATTTATGGGCAATCATGAAGATTAAGCTGAAAATGTATCACATACAAAAATTGAGTGCTCTTGCGCGACTTGTCCGGAAGATATGGAAAAATTTATCACCATAGTATGCAGAAAAATTGGTTGATAGTATGGACAAAACGAGCTTGGCAATTATTAACAGTAATGGTGACTTTGCTATGTATTAGTTGATAGCGCCCAAGAAAATACAACAAACTTTAATAATAAAAACAAAAAACATCGTAGATCTATTTTTACTTAGTTTTTTGCCGTACACGCTCTTGTATTTATCAGGCGCCGAAAACGGGAGCCGCCATCCATTTCAATCCGCCGTTCCACACCTTGATTCTTTCGTCGTGATTCTTTGCTCGTTTGCTTACCCGTCACCTACAAACTGTATTTGTTAGTGAAAGGTAAGGAAACGAGAAAAGAATCACGACGAAAGAATCAAAGTGTGGAACGGCGGAATGGGTAATTGGAAAAGACCTTTGTTTTATACAACCCTGAAACTATAACAAGCTTACCTATGGTTTACACTTAAAATGATTTGCAAATACATATTAGCAAAAGCAAATTTTTTGTGTGTGCATTTTTTAATTGTATTAGTTAATTTTGATATTTGTCAACTGTTTGTGAACAGACACACAATTATTTAAGAATATTTGTTGCAGGGCACAATGAAAACAGAAACGCTTTCTCTGGGACACAGAAAACCACATTCAATATTAATCATGAAAACAACAGCCGTGTTTTTTTATTAGCGCCCGATAGATTTATCCGGAGCACCAAATTTTCTATGTCAAAACTTATATTTTGCGTGTAATTAATTTATTTAACTCTAAACTAATTCTTTTCATTCAATTTTATAGGTAAAAATCGATATACAAATATTTTGCTTGATACCTATTTATCGAGAGCCGCTATCGGGAGCGCTATCCATTTCAATGGGAAATTTGAAAAAGTCTTTACTTTGTAAACCCATTTTTGTAAATACAACAAAAAGTTACTCGGTTTTTATATAAACGAACATGAAAAAAATTACCCGACTTTTGTAGTAGCACCGGTGAAAAGAAAGACAAAAAATTTTTTATTAAAAATGGCAGGTTTACATTTCAACTTGTAAGCATCGATATAATAAACAATCATAAAGCAAAGTACTATTAAAATTTTCAAGTGTCTCCCGTATTCCAATTTTATTAATTTATTTATCATTCAATAATTTTTAATTGATAATATAAGAAATTATATAATTATATGATCCGTTAAAATCCGGAGGACATAACAACCACTCACACACATTTGTGTGGGTCGGACTTAAATTGAAGTAAAATATTTGTACGGCAGGAAAAGGGATATACCGACGTGTCCTACTCACTGATTTATATAACTCATGGATACGGCATACATAAAAAACTGGTATAAAAACAAAACTAAACATCGTACATAATGTGCAGTAGAGAAAGCAAAAATGTATCTTACTTGTCTACAATTTCGAATTTTCAAAATCAAATTCAAATTAGTGTGCAGACTACACAAAAACAGTTGACATACAATGGATTCTATACTCTATTTACAGTGGGTGATCGAATTATTAGAACCACTTTCAAAAATATCGTTTTATTTCTGTTATTCTGTTGTAAAATAATAAAATACTTTTTTTTTGTTATTAATTACATATTTTAGTTTTATTTCAATATTCCAATACCATAATACCCTTGACAGACTAGCGATTAGCTAAACGCGTTTAATCATTTTTTCGAGTTTATCTCTTAATGTGTCAACTTCGAGATTAGCTAAACGGGTTTTGTTTTAGGTTTAGTAACTAAACGGGTTTAGTGCACTAATCTCTCAATATTTTGAAGTTTATCGCATAAAAATGGGTTTAGCGAGAGCGCCATCTAACAATGAAGGTTAAAATTTATAAATAGGATAATGCCATTTAGTGCTGTGATACAATGATAGATGCCGCTTACTTTTTGAGTTATCACTTTCGAGTTCAATTTTTTTTTGCTTCAATTTAAGTTCAACATACACAAATGTGTATATATGTAATGACAAGTTGTAATGTCTTCCGTATTTTAACGGATCTTAGTTAAATAGGAATTCTTCAAAACGAGCATAACACATAATTTGATAACACATAAATTTAATAACATATTAATTATTTGTTTTTGATAACATATTAATTATTTTATTATTATTATAGTTATTTCGTAAGCAATTGTGTATACTGGCCGGAATAGGTTATATCTGTTTTCCTGGCTGCCATTACATTTGTGTGGGTAACGAGGACGAATCATGTCAAAAATTGATTTTTGTATTGTTTTGGACCTAATGGTATTGTATTTGGGATTCATATTTTTTTTAATCTGTACCCAAGTACATAACTCGTTTTTTTTGTCTTGGGAGGAATTCCACTATCAGGTATATTAGCAGAACATTATATGAGCCATTTAGAAAAAGGACACATTATTTATAATTTCAACGAGCATTTTTAATATATAAGCAAAACTATGCACCGCACTCAATAACAATTGACAATTAATGACAATGACATTTGTTTAATACCGATTCCGAACAAACAGCGCTATCGTATTTTATTATTGAAACAAGGTTTGCTAAACCTCATAGTGTGTCAACCTAATTGGTTTTGTAGTAGATTAACTAAACTAGTTTAGCTAAACGTGTTTAGCTAAACCCTAGTCTGTCAAGGGTATAATTCAGGCTATGCAAAATTCAAATGCTGTTACATTACAACTAATATTTGGTTACGCCACCTTTTGCTGCTATGACAGCTGCTATTTTTTGGCATACTTTGTATACATTTTAGGCAGTGTTCTTTTATTTTTTTTCGTTTCTATGCTATATATCAATTAATAGATCTTTTTTTTAGTTATCGTTTTCCTACAAATCTCCCTTTTCATTAACTCCCACAGATTTTCAATGGGTGTGAGATCAAGAGAATTGCCAGGCCAGTTCAGAACCTTTACTTGTCTTTCTTCTAGGAATTTTGTTACTTTTTTGGCTTTATGGCTGTTTGCGGAATCATGCATGAACATAAAGTCGCCATCTTTGAACCATTCCGCGACGGGGCAGTTTCAAAAACCTTAATATACTGTCCTTGCCGCATCGTCCCCTCAACGATGTACAGGCAATCGGTGCCGAACCTGCTTATTATAGACCAGACCATTACACTAAGGGGATGTTTCACTCGTTTGACAATGCAGTCTTCATTAAATTGTTCCCCAATTCGTCTTCTAACATACTGTGGTTTATTCGTCAGTATTTGTGCTGATGGTTCGTCGGAAAAACAAACCTGTAACAAAAATATGCATTACTAAAATAAACAAGAAATACCGGAAAGATATCTTCGGTTGTCCAGTTTTTATGTTCCTTCGCCCACTGCAATCATTCCAATCAATTTTTTCATTGCTGTAGTTAGCAATGGTTTCTTTACAGGCCGGCAAAGAAAATGAATGGGAATTCATTGAATTTTTTTTGAAATAATGCTGCATGGAGCTTTTCTGTTTTCCACACAGATATCCCTAATTTTTCGGAGGTCCCGTGGAGTGGTAATCTTTTTTCGACCACACATTTTGGTTTTCTGAAGTTTTTTGTTTTATTCGGACCACCGATGTATGGGAAACAGCTGAAATGGTCGCTATTTTGCGAACTGATAAATCATTGTTAACCAAGAGCGTCCTTATTTCATTTAATTTTCGTGGTGAAAGGTTTTTGCTTTCTCCATCGTCAAAAATCCCTAAGATCAAAAATCACGCAATAAAACAAAAACTACAACCAAATTTACGTAACCAAAAATATAATAAGAAAAGTACTTAACTAAGCAAGTAAATTGAAGAGTATTGGCAACACAATAACCTCAAAATTTTATTACAATAACCTAACAACACGTGGTGGAAAAAGCAAACAATTTGACAATAATAAAATAACCAATTTTAAATGTTCCCGTTTTAAGTAACAAATTCCTATACACTATTAAAAGTACACAAAATAAATATTTGAACATACCTTATTAGTATTTGTATATTATATTACATGTGTACGTTGTATAGATTTTCATGCGATTTAAGGCGACATAGCACCTTCAAATTTCCAAAAAATCGATTTTTTTTTTTTGATAGAATATGTTAGAATGAACGTTCAAAAACATGATTTTAATGATATAAACATAAAAATCTCAAAAAAAAAATTATTTTATTTATTGCGATGCGCACCAAAGTCGTTTTTTACTTATCTCGAAATGACGAACTTTAAACGCGGTTATCTTGAAATGACGTTTTTCAAGTTGGCGTGCAAGATTGAGAAAAAACTACTTATCCAATCGTTCTAAAATTTTAACACGTTGATCTACATATATTTCTGCTCAGAAAGAACTACGGAAGGAAAAATCGGCTTTCAATTTTTTGAGTTACAACTAATTGGGGGGCGGGGGTGGGGGGGGGGGGGGGGGGGGCGTTTGACAAAAAAGCTGCATTTTCGAAAAAATGCCGAAATTTTTTTATTTTTCAACCAATTTTTTTCGTTTTAGTTCATTCCAAGGGCGATTTCAAGCTGAAGGTTAGGTTTCAGTGGTTGACACTTAGGCCATTTTTGGCCCATTGTGATACCACGCATTCACGCTACATCATTAACCCATTCACCTATTCACCTACTCACACAACTACAGTATTACCACCTGCACATTGCAAGCTCGGCGCTCCTTCAAAAGTTAACTCAATTTTAGAATCAAAAAAAAAATCTATTTTGCTTGCCAAATCCCGATTTTTATTTTCTTTTTCTTTTTTCTGTTTTTTTGTTTCTAGAATTTTTGGAATTGGGCCTGCTCAATTGAATTTGACCATTTCACAATCAATAATTGTAAAATTTAATTTTCAAAATTGGAATTATATAAATACGTTCTTTTAATAAAATATATTTTTGGTCGTCCTGAAAAGAACGTTTGGGTTTTTGACGTCATTAATAGATTCTATATAATCCGCTCCTACGTGCGGCACGCAGTGCGACATGTTTGCTGATCCCGGCTCCTATGTCCCCCGAAGTTCAAATCTAAAGCCCCTCGGAGGGCTAAGCGGGGGGGAGCGCAGCGACCTCCCGCGTGCCCGTGAGAGTTATCGAAGCCGTTAGCCTCTACAATTATTGCATTTCAAAATGTTGTGTATTTCAAAACCTTGTCGAATGATTGACAATAATGTGTGTTAATAATACATAATTAACAAAAACTAACTAATACAACTATAGCAAAAAAATAATCTCGTAAACAAACAAAAAACACCACCATAAAAAAGAAGAGAAACAAAATTTCCTTTACTTCATAAACAAACTCAAAAAAAAATACGAAAACAATGTAACGTGTGCTAATGATAATAAAACGAAGTTTGGCAAGCAAAATAGATTTTTTGTTTTGTTTTTGAAATTGAGTTAACTTTTGAAGGAGCGCCGCAAGCTCCATGTCAACCTGTACATTGATATGGACGGTGGGTCGGCGCTGAATTCTGCACTCCATCAGAGGGTCTTAGTTGTGTTTATTAACATCACCGATTGTAGTCGATGATGAAAATTCGATTTGCATCTAGCGTCTGATAGGATTCGAACCCAGTACCTCCCGGTCCAAGTGCCGAAGCTTTAACCACTGCACCACTTGTCCGGTTTCAAGCTGAATAAAACCCCGTTTTTTTCAGACGTTTCTGAGAATAGTTATGATGCACGCCGCGAATTTTCAGTGTTTTTGGAAAACCCTTGTAGCAGACGACCTTGGGCTAAAAAAATCTAATAAAATTGTTTTTGTACTTTCAGTTAAATAAAATGTCAATGGAAAGTTTCATTAAAAGATTACCATTTTTTATTCCATTAAAAAAAAATCTTTGAAAAACTTTTTTTTTCAATTTTGAAGGTGCTATGTCCCCTTAAGTAAAAATAAAAATTTATTCATATGGTGCTAATAATTTGATCACCGACTGTACCTGTATTATTTATTAAATATCAGTATATCAGTACTTATGTAAGCAAATAAGTAAGTATTCACAATTTAATAGTAAAACAATCTTGAAAAAAAATCAAGTTTGTTTATTTTTATTTACGTTTGACATTTACTCATGTCGAATTTTCCATTTGTTTTTGGCTTTATGTTGTTCATTACAGATATGTACTTCATATTTCAAGGGAAAAATACGAAAAAATTATTTAAATATTTTTTGAAATTAGGCAGCAGTGTTTTATTTATTAGATTATGATTTAAAAAATTAACAATTTTGAATATTTTTCTGTGTATCCTATGTTTATTAGGAAAAAGAAAACGATTTAAAATAATTTTCGGGATTTTCTTGGTTCCAGTGTGGCTCTTACTTTACATTTTCGGTAATACGATTTTCGAGTGAGAGGTAAATATATACTAGCGAGTGGAATATAAAAAAAAGCTGTACCATGTTTTGTTGTTATTTTCTATGGTAATTTAGTTTTGTGCCGTATCCATGAGTTATATAAATCGGTAGTCCTACTGTAGGTCAATTGAAATCGATAGCTCCCGATAGCGGCTTCCGATAAATAGGTAAAGCAAAATATTTTTATACCGATTTTTAATTAAAAAGTTGAATGAAGAATATTAGTTTGGAGTTAAATAAATTAATTATACATTTATGCAAAAATAGCGCGGTAAATATAAGTTTTAACATAGAAAATTGGGTGCTCCCGGATTCATATATCGGGCGCTAATAAAAAACACGGCTAATGTAGCTAAGCTCTTGCAACTTGGCCAGATATTTTGTACAATTTTCTCACGAAATTCTCATGAGAATTTGTATACGTATACAGTGAATAATATACACTTTTAATATGTGTACTGAGAGAAATTATTACCCACAGAGATATATTTTCTTAGATTTTTATGTATAAAATATATCTCGTTTCGGGACAAGAATATTTTATATCTGTAAAAACGAAAAGTATATCTAATTTTTTATAACGTTTAGAGACATAAACATATCTCTCTTAGTTCGGTATATACTCCTCAAAGTTAAAACAAATACTAAATTCGCAATAAAATATATCGATATCAAATATATGAATTTCCCCAATTTCACATATTTATAACTGGACAAGGTATTTTGTTGTTAAACTTGTTAAACAAAGTTTTATATTCATCTTAAATTCAATATTTAATTTAACCATTTAAGATGTCTTACACATTCAGTTTGAATGTTTTTATAACTCAACTGAATGTGATATTTATCATTTTTTATTGATTAATTTTAATATTTGTTCATTAATTCATTGGTTCAATCCAAATCCAATACAAAAATTTATTGTCTCAAATCAGATAAGTCATATCTTAATCTGCTCCATCAGAACTCTGGTTAGAGTTCGTAAATTCGAGATATATATTTCTCATATGGATATTGAGCTAGTAAATTTTATATTTATGACTAAAATTAAAAAATAATATGTAAGTTTTAGAAATAGAAATTATTTCCCACATACATAACAATAAATATGCTTTACTGCAATATATTTTATTTAAACTTGGTTAAAATATTTACGTCTGTTACACATAAACTGTAGTACTGAAATAGCTAAACATGCTCATATAAAACAGATAAAAATATTGCTAATGCAAGAATTTGCTCTCTCTCTCTCTCTCTGGCACTATACATCCCATCAAGGGATTTGGCCGCCTCAAATGAGGTTTCATAATCGTACTTTCATTTCGGATAATGAGTGATTAATTCATTGATCCTAAACCAGCCGTGAAATTTTTCCTTGTCACCACCGGGAATCGAACCCGGGACCATTTGAATACCTCATTGTATAAAATTCACGAGATATACATTTTGAAGCAATAAGGCTGTTTGAGATATATTGAACTTGGTTAATTTTAATAAACATGCTTCTATAATTATTCCTAAATCGATCAAATGTTGCAGATACTCGCGAAATTTTTTAATAGTTTAACCGAACGAAACTTTCGGAAATATTTTATAGAAACGGGACTAGAATGAAACTAAAACGTTAAAATCTTGTGTGCGTGTGCTTGAGCAAGAGCGTGTGTGCGTGCGCGCGTGTGTGTGTGTGTGTGTGTGTGTGTGTGTGTGTGTGTGTGTGTGTGTGTGTGCAGAATCTACTTAAATATAAGTCCTGCTAACTCCACACATATAAAATAAACAATAACTAAGTAAAGATGTATTGGAATTATTTTTTCCATAGTAATTTTTTTTTAAAATAACTAAGTATAAATGTGTTGGTGCAGAAACAAAAAAAATGAGCAAAAACAAATTCAAATTTACGTTGCATTGTTAGTGTAACCAACACACTCTTTGTTAGTTTTCTTTAAATAGGTATCTGTCAATGAGAGAGTAAGCAGGACTTATATTTAAGTAGATTCTGGTGTGTGTGTGTGTGTGTGTGTGTGTGTGTGTGTGTGTGTGTGTGTGTGTGTGTGTGTGTGTGTGTGTGTGTGTGTGTGTGTGTGTGTGTGTGTGTGTGTGTGTGTGTGTGTGTGTGTGTGTGTGTGTGTGTGTGTGTGTGACCAGAATCAATGCCTTCTAAACTACTGGCCTTTTACTACTCTCATTTTTCGCACATGACGTCAATTTAAGTCTAAACCGAGACTGCGCAATAATACTTTTAACATATTTACACTAACAAAGCAACTAGAGAAAGCAACAACAACGTCGACTTAGCGTGTCGTCATCATTTGGTGTAAGCGGCCAGTAGTTTAGAAGGCATTGCCAGAATCTACTAAATATAAGTCCTGCTTACTCCTCTCATTGACAGATACTTATTTAAAAAAAACTAACTAAGAGTGTGTTGGTTCACTAACCAGAATCTACTTAAATATAAGTCCTGCTACCTCCACACATATGAAATAAACAATAACTAAGTAAAGATGTATTGGAATTTTTTTTCCATAGTAATTTTTTTTTGAAAAACTAAGTATAAGTGTATTAGTGCAGAAACAAAAAAAATGTAGAAAACAAAATTCAAATTTACGTTGCATTGTTAGTGTAACCAACACACTCTTTGTTAGTTTTTTTCTAATAGGTATATGTCAATGGAAGAGTAAGCAGGACTTATATTTAAGTAGATTTTGCACTAACAATGCAACGTAAATTTGAATTTTTTTTTGTTTCTGCACCAACACATTTATACTTAATTATTTAAAAAAAAAATACATCTTTACTTAGTTATTGTTTATTTTATATGTGTGGAGTTAGCACGACGAATTTTTTTCTTTCTGTTAACTCGTTTCGTTTTTGAGGACATAATTGAAATATATTGTTTTTTGGGATTTTTACTCTGTTCCGTTTTTGTTTTTTTTTGTACTCGAATTTGCTCATAAATTTTGTACTCGTTCTATTCTCTCACTCTGGTGCAGACGTTGTAGGTGTTTTGTTGCATGATGCTTAATTTCATCCGCGACAAGCTCGATCTTTAGATGTCGATGGAGGTTGTCGTTTCGAATGTACCACAGTGTATTAAAAATACATCGCAGGATTTTATTTTGAACTGTTTATATGATTTTGATATTTGACTTCCTGGCACAACTCCAGAGTTGGCTACCATATGTACATACAGGTTTCAAGATTTGTTTGTATAGCAGCAGTTTGTTATGGATCGTTAGTTCTGCTTGTCTCCCTAAGAGCCAATGCATTTTTCTAAATTTTATGTTTAGTTCTTCTCTCTTCTTTTTTATGTATTCCTTCCATCTAAGTTTAGCATATAAAGTCATGCCGAGATATTTTGCAGTGTTTGCAAGCGGTACTACTATCGAGTTTATCATTATTGATATATGATTAACTTTTAGATTTTTAAAGTTCACTTGGATTGATTTTGCTTCATTTAATTTGATTCGCCATTACTTTGTCCAATTAGATATCTGGGCTGGGATGTTATACCATCACTATTTTCGACTTTCGATTTAGATTATGTTTCATTTTTGACGAGTAAAATGGCAGCCATTTCACTTCCAAAATTACGCATTTTCTAATGTGTTCTCAGCTTGCTCGAGTAAAACATCACTATTTCTTTTCTACGATTTCTAAGACTACTACATTAATCGACTCTATTTATCATCAAATAATTTTTTCGTAATACGTTTGTCGAAATGTAGAAAAGAGAGAAAGCTCTCAATTATATCAAGAGGTTGAAATCGCGATATAAAACACAAAATTGTTTACGCGAAATAGATAGTTAAATGTTTCCTGAAAATTGAGACATAAACAAAGCCAAAAGTCGAAAAAAGTGATGGTACAACATCCCAGCCCTGGTTAGTATAGCCTTCTGTAATTTACTAGTGGAGTCGTTCTTTGCTGTTGCAAGTATTGCCGTGTCATCGGCAAAAGTCGCCATTGTTGCTTTTGTAATTGGTATATCTCTAGTATATAGGAGGTAAAGGATTGGCCCAATAACAATCCCTTGTGGTACTCCTGCTGTTATTCTTTTTAGTTGGGAGTATTGATTCTCATACTTCACTCGTAAGTGGCTCTCTGATATAAGTATGTATGATTTTAAAATTTGAAAAAATTGCTCCGGAAGATCACGATGAAGTGTGAATTCTAACCCCTGGTGCCATACTTTGTCGAATGCTTGCGCTACATCAAGGAATATAGTTGAGCATATTTTTTGATTTATTCATTTGATTCATTTTTATTCATTTGAAATAATTATTTTTTCATGTTTTCGATTTTCATCTGTTTTGACGATTACTTTTCATAATCTTTTTTCAACTTCATAACTACGATTTAGCAATCTTTGTATTTTGTCGTTACTTTTTTTCTTGTAATATATGGTTTTGTAAGTAAACCCTGTAACGGATCGCTAATGAGGTTAGCTCCCGTTGACAGAGACAATTGTTTTTATAGGGATTTCGGGCGGTCAGTTCGTTCCGGCTAGAGCTCAGCTGTGTCGTGGGGTATCCGAAATTTATTGAAAACCAGTATTAGACCGCTTTAACGAATAGTTGTAAAAGAGAGGCCAAAATTAAGACATCATGTGATCATTCAACCCACCTCATCAAATATACCCACCTACATTTCAGATCATCTTGCTCTCAACTGGAACTATCTCATGATTGTAATTGCACCACGAACAAACAAAATGAACATCGATTGATTTTGATTTCATTATTATTGCAAATTTTAATGAAGCATAAAAAAAATTAAAATTTTCAAAAAAAAAAAAACAATAAGAATGAAAATTATAAGAATTGAAATTATTGAAAAAATATAATAATTTAAATTATGGAAAATTAATTTTTAATTAAACTAAGAGCATCTTAATTTTGATTTTATTTCAAAGTGCACTTTGAGATGCCGAAAAATAAATTCTTTAATTTAGATCTAACTATATAAAAATACTTATAAATATATATAAATGAACAATAATTTATCAAGGTACCTTGTTATTTTCGCGTTTATAATTTGTTGCGGAGAATTCCAAATATTGTGGTTGGAGCGTTGTTAATCCAAAACACGAAGACAAATTCCAAAATAATAAATTCAGTTGTAGTGGAGCGCGCGATGTTAACAATACGGCCGATACGATTTTTATTGTTGCGACTGTATAATTTATTTATTAATGATGCAACGTATTTTAATAATTTTTCCAAAATTTTTACGATACAGCCTTTTGTTGTGATGTGTATCGATCGTTTGCCACAAAATGTTTTGGTTTACAGTACTAGTTTATACTATAGTCACAAAGTGGTACTATGCAGACCATCAAAAACCAATACTTTCATATACACGAATATTATAGGATTTAGTTTATTAGAATAGTTTTAATTTTAGGTATTAAGCAGTGTCATTTAATTTAGATAACGTAGGCTTAATTATTAACTTATGAGTTACACTAAAGCACATACGTATTGTACATTTTAGATATTTTATTATTATTATTAGGTTTGAAATTAATTATATTTGTGGAACCAACATCGAAAGTTTTTACGGTTTTTGTTCTTTTCCAAAACACGTTAATTTTCACCTTCTCACTTAATAAACGGTTTTTCGTTCATGTGTTCAGCTAGTACCAAATGTTCACAATCATATTTCTAACTACACTTAACTATACTAGTAACTATGCTACTTTATAAATTTCTATTATCACTTAAAATTTTATCAAATAGTTAAGAATTTTCTTATAATTTAAATCATAACTGTGGCTACACTTTATGGAAATATTCCAAAATAATCATATTAATAGTTATAATATTAATTTTAAACAGAGCACTTGGTTTCTTAAAATCTACAACCAAACTGTCCCTTTGTTTCTTCGTGTCATCCACAATACACATTTTCCCGCCCAATAATAATATTACTACAAAACAACAAACAATACAACATCAATGAATGAGATTGTAAGAGGCAGCATTGTATTTAACGCGTTGGCTGTGTTGGTTAAAAAAAACAACCTGACGGCAAGTAGAATTAACGTTTTATCATTGTACGTCGGTACAACCCTTAACTTTTGTATATTGAAGCATCGGACCACCCCATATTTGTTTGCTTTCTAGTGATTTCTGGATTACATCAGTAATTCGATATTCTTGTTCTATCGTAGAATGTTTATCCATAAATCCAAACTGATGTGAGGGGATAAAATTCCTTTCTTCGATAATGGGTTTTAGTCTTTTAAGAAGAACATTTTCAAATAGTTTCGATAATGTTGGTAGCAGAGAAATTGGCCTATATGAAGCTTTATCATTCGAAGGTTTGTTCGGCATAAGTATCATAATTACTTCTGCAACTTTCCATTGTCTTGGTACATATCTTATAGTCGAAATGCTGCATTAATTATATGCACTAGTTTCCTCAACGCTTTCCCCGGTAACACTTTTATTATTTGATCCGTTATAAGATTATATCCTGGAGCCTTATACGCATTCAGATTATTCTTGATTTCCCATTTTAGTTCTTTCAATGTTAAAGGTGTAATTTTTATTTCATCCTGTTTATTTATCTTGGTGATATTTTCCTCTTCCGTTTGTTTGGGGTAAGGCTGGAATGTTTCTTCAAGGTGATTTGCAAACAAGTTTGCTTTTTGTTTAGCACTTCGACTCCAATTTTCTTTATTTTTAATTGGAGGGACCTGATGTTTGGGCCTTTTAAGATTCTTAGTTGTTTTACATAATGAATCAGTGTCTGTTTACCCAGTTAGAGTGCTGATGTATTTATTAACTGACTGATTTTTAATATTAGGTATTTTAATTTGTTACATAAATGGTTAAATACCCTCTTATTTTCCTGGTTTCAATATTTCTGTCAATTCTTCCGTGCTTTTCTTTTCTTTTTAAGAAGTTCTCTCACTTCCTCTGGATAGATAGCATTGCGCTTCATTTCCTTACTATTAATAGGAGTGCTGGTCCCTGTATAGGGTTCTGCAGACTAATTGTTTCTGTTAACTGTGTTTGGAAGAGATCCCAATCGGTTTTGAAGCTCGTTAATTTCGGGTTGCTCTCTTTCATAATCATTGTTTGGCTAAGTATCATAATAACTGGTGAATGATCTGATGATAGACTTTCACTGTTCTCTATATGGATATAATTATCTGAAATCCCTGTTGTAATAAAGAAGTCTATAAGATCTGGAGTCTTACTGATATCCGCCCAATAGGTTGGTGTACCGCTTGAATGAAACTCGCATTTTACTTGTTTACCTGCTGCGAACAGTTATTTTCCTTTAGAAATCGTTAACCGTGATCTCCAATAGGTATTTTTTGCATTATAGTCCCCTCCAATTAAAGAAAAGACAATTTCTAGTGTTTTGAAAAGATTAGTATAATGTACTTGTTTGAGACTGTATCTTGATGGGCAGTATATTGCTGAGATACTACAAGTTTTAATATTGTTTAACTGTAATTTGATTGTTGTGACTTGCATGGAAAGCTTCTCAACTTCAAGTTCTTCGTTATGCTTTATATAATCTTTTATGATAATAGCTGATCCACCTCTAGCTTTGTTCTCGTAAATGGATGTAATGCATGGTAGCAATTAAATCCTTTTATTTTACAGAATGAAGTTTTGGTGAAATGAGTTTCTGATCATATAAGACATATATCTGATATAAGACATATAAGTAAGACATAAGACATATAAATAAACATTATTATAATATCTTAATTATGAGAAATCCGTACATACATAATTTATATGTGGCCCAAATCACAATAAGACCTTATTTGTGGCCCAAATCACAATAAGACCCAAATCACAATAAGACTTTAAAAGTTTAAAAAAAAATTAAAATCCCGTTTATATTAACCTTTTGAGTGCCAAAATGATAAAAAAAATAGATAAACAAAAACTTTATGATTAATTATAATTTTGGAAATTTTTCAATTTATAATATATGTATAAGTATACCATAAAAGCACGATCGCGCTCCTTAGCACTCAAAGGTTAAATACATATTTCCGATAAAAAATATGTTCAATGTAACAAAATTTTCATTTTAAACAATATAATATAAATTATCAATAGATTAAATACCTTTTCAAAATGTCTCGCCGAACATCAAATCGGTTTTAATTAAATAAAATTACTCCTTAAGATACTTTTAATTATAGTTAAAATTACTTTTCATATAAAAAACAAAACAAAAATATACAAAACCAAATTTAGTGGATTCTTTGATTTTCTCCTCTGTAATGTTTGCTTTTATTAACAAAAATAAAAAAAAATAAATTGTAGCATTTTGAATATCACTTTCCACGGATTTCGAGTATATTTTGTTTTTCTCTTATTTTTGTTTTAATATTCATAAAACAAAATATGCAATTAAACCGCAAGCGTAGCGCCACCTAAATGCGGATACATCCCTTTTCCGGCCAGATTTTTTTTTCTTAAAAAGTCAACCACGCACACATGTGCATGTAAAAAATGACAGGTTGTACTGTCTTCCGAATTTTACCGGATCTTAGTTTCAGCATTAGAATTTTTTTGATAACATAAATTATATAACATTAATTATTTATTTTTGATAACATATTAATTATTTTATTATTATTATAGCTATAGTATTATTTTTCGGACGAAAACGATTTAAGTGGTACACACGAATGTGTATGTTTGTCCAAAATACATACAAAAATAAATTTTTGACATGATTCTCTTTCATGCACAGCAGTGTGGCCTGTAGTATTCTAGGTGCACTGGATAGGGACACTACGTAAACCTTTCATGTGTTCACAAGAGGTACAGTCCAGGAGTGTGGATATAGAAATAAATGAATATATTTTTTACTGTTACTTTAATTTATTTCTTTGGTAGATCTTTATTATTTGGAGTCGCTGCACTGTGAATAATAAAGGGTGATCAAAATTAAATTTATATTTATTTATTATTTTTATTATTATTATTATTAATTATGATAATATTAACACGCCAGAATTCTAGGGGAGATCGTAGTTGTGACATTTTTGATCAAGAGGTGTTTTTATTTACAATTTTACCAATTAAATGAACTCATTTCAAAGATCTTTATTTTCAATAGAATGTTGTTTTCGATATTCTTTCTAATTGAATTCAAGTGTGTTTATTTCTGTTATTAAGAAGATATGAATGTTGGATTGTTAATCCGAGTGTATTTAATGATTGGTAATTAGTAAAGGCAGCTAAATATATGATACTGAATTAAAATTTAATATTTGACGATAGACTTAGAATTGTAAGGTTATCATACGTATATACTTGCTGTCGAATCCTTACAAACATATATCCTTCGGGTTATTTGGTGTAAGGTTGGGTGTAAGTGCAGCCGTGTTATTGCATAAAAAAAAAAAAAAAAAATTATGCAAAATTGCATAAAATACCGTATAAAATATACCGCCGTGTTATACCGCCCTCGATGAAATTGATTAATTATTCCAGTCATTTACGACTGAGGACAATAGATACATATGACGAAATTTAGATATCCTATACCTTATCACAACCAACACAAAATACACATGATTATTATTGGTCGTTTCCTTATTTCTTTTTAATTAATAAATAAATGCCCACAAAATTAATTATTAATATACCAACTTCATCGCTAATAAATATAAAATCGCTAATAAATACCAAATTCAATCTCATATTGATAGCTTTAATTTGCTTAGTCTTTTTCAATCAGGTTTTAGAAGGTTTCACGGTACTACCACTGCTTTACTGAATGTTTGTGATGATATTCGTCGTAGTATGAGTAAAAGAGAAATGACTTGCCTTACTCTGTTAGATTTTTCTAAAGCGTTTGATTCGATTAATCATCAAATTTTGTTTAATAAGCTTATTTCAAACTTTAATTTTTCTCTCTCTGCTGCTAAATTGATTTTAGACTATATTTCGGGTCGCTTTCAGGCAGTCTTTTATGACAATTCTTTTTCTGACTTTTTACCTGTCTCTTCTGGCGTTCCTCAGGGGTCGGTTCTTGGCCCTTTACTATTCTCAATGTACATTAATGACATTGCATGTTCCATTCGTCATTCTTCTTTTCATATATTTGCTGATGATGTCCAAATATATAGGAGTAGTCGCTTAGATAATGATTCCATTCACTCTAATATTTCTTTAATTAACGATGATTTGGAAAGAATTTATAGTTGGTCATTATCTAACCGACTCGCTCTTAATGCTAGTAAATCCCAGTCTATTATAATCTATAAAAAATCTTTAAATACTTCCTCTTTTCCTGGAATTTTTCTCGGTGATTGTTTAATTCCATTCTCTAATACAGTCAGAAATTTAGGGTTAATTTTTAATAAAACTCTTACTTGGGGTGATCATTTAGTTAAGGTTAGTAAAATGATTTTTGGAATGCTTAGTTGTTTATATAAGGTTGTAGGGCTCGCCGATAGTAGTTTTAAAAAGCGTATGTTCCTCTCGCATTTTCTTCCACATTTTCTTTATGGTGACGTTGTTTTGTTTGGAATGCTTCAGGATAATATGAATGTTCTCCAAAGATGTTTCAATGCTTGTACTCGTTTCATTTTTAGTATTAGAAAATATGATCACGTTTCTCCCTTCTTAAATTTGACTCTTGGCTGTAGTTTGGTTAACTTCTATGAACTTCGTGTATGTCTTTTTATTTTTAAGCTTCTCAGATCGAAGCAACCTCCCAATTTATTTAACAAGTTATTGTTCAGTAGGTCCCATTCTTCAAATTTACGTTTACTTCCCCCTATAAATCTGTGTAGTTCTTTAAATACATCCTTTTCTGTTAGGGGTATTTCTCTTTGGAATTCTATTCCACTAGAAATTAAGAGGTCAGCGTCGCCTAAATCTTTCAAAGCGGATTATTTAGCGTGGCGCGCTTGAATGATAATACATGTAGTACTATTTTTGTAATAATTTTTTTCATTTGTATTATTTTGTATGTAGTATGTAAGTATTCACTTCTTGCAGTGTTCTCTGTAATAAATGAGCTTGAGCTCAATACGGAGGGTACTAGCATGGAGTGGATTTGTTTTTTGAAAAAATCTGAGGTTTTTATGCCTAATGGAAGTATTTTTTTCTTTTTCTTTTGTGGTTGTTGTTCTTCATTTATATTGCTTCCATATGTGCTTTTCCTTTACCAATATCGTAATGTCAATGAACAAATAAATAAATAAATAAATAAATAAATAAATAAATAAATAAATAAATAAATAAATAAATAAATAAATAAATAAATAAATAAATAAAATAAATAAATAAATAAATAAATAAATAAATAAATAAATAAATAAATAAAATAAATAAATAAATATTATTTTGTTTGCTTCTAGATACAAAAATTATGTCAAGTCAACCGAAACATCGTATTCAAGTACCAGATAGTCTACGTGACGTGCTACTTGAATTTTCAATAGCATATTTATTAGAACAACCTGGCGATGTTGTTGATTATGCAGTGGAATTTTTTACAAGACTACAAGAGGGTCGAAAAGTTCAAACATCTATGGAAATTGCATCACCTGATGAAAGTATTATATCACATGAAGAAGGTAAGCTTGGGTTTAATTATATGCACCTGGACATTACCTATGTTAGGGTTTACGTATGTTAAATACGCAATTCAATTATAACTGTGTACGTTATTTATCTCACGTATAGATATAACTTCTTTAGAATATGGAAAAGTAAATAATTTGATGTGCTTATCAAAGTTACTTTAAGCTCTAATTATTTTATTAATAATTTTCAAAATTGTATATTCCGGGTGAAAAAACATTATTTATTTATTTTGTAAATTTTTCTCTGACCTCCAAATTTAATGATAAAGCTTAAGCAGCCAGTTAAGTGTACCCAGATCATCCAATACGTTTGGGGTTGCTGCGAGACCGAATTTTAGTAGACAAGCGTTTATCAAAAATCGTACTTTCCGCTTAAATTTCGATAACTCAATTACGAGTAGACTCGTTAATTCCATTTTATAATACTGTAAGATATTTAGGGTTAATTCTCAGTAAAACCCTTATTTATTAATTATTATTATTGGGCTCAATACGGAGTGAATTTGTTTTTGAAAAAATTTGAGGTTTTTATGCCTAATGGAAGTATTCTTTATTTTTGTTGTTGTTAATTTATAATGCTTCCATTTGCGCTTTTTCTCTACCAAAATTGTTTTATCGATCAATAAATAAATAAATAAAATAAATAAATAAATATGTTCCTCTTACACCTTCTTCCACATTTTCTATGTAGTAATGTTGTTTTGCTTGGAATGCTTCAGGAGAATACGAATGTCCTCCAAAGATGTTTCTAAGCTTTGACTCGTTTCATTTTTAGTATTAGGAAATATGATCATGTTTCTTCCTTTTAAATTTGATCCTTAGTTGACTTTTATGAACTTTGTGTATATCTTTTTATTTTTTAAGCTTCTAAGAACTAAGCAACCTCCCTATTTATTTAATAAGTTATTGTTCAGCAGGTCCCATTGTTTAAATTTGTCATTACTTCCTCCTATAAACCTGCAGATCTTTAAATACATCCTTTTCTGTTAGTTGTATTTGTCTTTGGAATTCCATTCCGTAAGATATTAAAAGATCAGCGTCCCTTAAACTTTCAAAGCGTGTTATTTAGCGTGGCGTGCTTGAACGATAATATACGTAGTATTTTTTGTCAGTTTAATTTGAATTTATGTAATATTATTATATTCATTTACATTATTATTTTTTATGTAGTCTGTAAGTATCCACTTCTTGCAGTACTCCCTCTATAATAAATGAGCTTGAACTCAATATGGAGAGTATAAGCATGGAGTGGATTTGTTTTTGAAATAATCTGAGGTTTTGTGTCTAATGGAAGTATTATTTTTTTGTTGCTTTCATTTAAATCTTCCGTATGTGCTTTTCATCGAGATTGTTATGTCGAACAATAAATAAATAATCAATCATTAATTCGAATATAAAAAATGATTATATAACCTCAGAAATGCGGCGGCAAAATTCTCCAATGAGATGTAGCGCCTGCAAAATAAATTTAAAATAAATAGATATGAACAATTATGTAATGTTGCAAATTTAATTTAGAATCTTTTTTGCTCGTTTTCGTTTTTCTCATAAATGTAAATACTGTTTAATATACATATTTAAAAATTCTCCTTTGGAGGCTGCCATCAAAATAAACAACAGCATCTCTACAGCCAGCGCCAACCGGGTGAAACATCATACTTAACAGTTTTCGTAAATTGAAAGTTACTAGAGAAATATGAAGGAGCTTCTCTAGAAGCTTTCTCGTTGTCTCTAGTTGTTTGCAAATATTTTAAAAATTACGGGATTTGCGAAATAACCAAGAACAAAAATGTTCTAAATTACATTTACATTAAAATTGGTCCATACGATAATGGACGTAAATTTTTTACACAAATTGGAAGACCTTTGTGAAGTTTGGTGGAAATCAGTGTACTGGAAATGAGAGCATCCATAGGAGCTTACTTGATTTGCAAATATGCTGAATAGCATTGCATATGGAAAAAAACGGAAAAAATAATTTAAATATTCTTAATTAAATTTGCAACCAAATTAGTTTAATTCAGTTATCTAAAAGCGGAAATTACGAATTTTGTTAGAAATTTTTTCCTCCTACATTAACTATTTGATTTTTGTAAATATGTTGAAAAATAACATTTACCCAACTAAGAACCTGAAAAATAGATGGTTTGATTGTTTGTTTTTAAACACTTGCAACTCTTTCGCAGTTCGTTTTCATATCCTACCTTACGGAGTAGCGAAAACGAGGACGTACGGCTATAGGTTCTATTTACGTAGAACTATTTTCAATTTGCTTAGCTCCATGCCAGCTCATAGTACTAACATGGAACATGGGTCGGCATTTAGTTCTGCACTCTGACAGGGTGTCATAGTCGGTGAAATATTATAATACTTACATTTAAAGATAAAATTTCAAACAAGAGTGGTCCTTAAAAATACACAAACTAATAACCCAATTCGACCAATCGTATCTAGTATAGGTTCTGCAACGTATAATATATCAAAGTTCTACACAAAAATCTTATCCAACGTGGTAGGAAAAACCAATAGTTTTGTTAAGGATTCTTGTGATTTAAGGCTTAAAATTCAAAATGTAACAGTCTCAAATGAATTCAGTTTATTCTCTCTCGATGTTAATAGTCTTTTCACTAATATCTCCAATGAACTAGTTTTTAAAGTAATTGATAAGAAATGGAATGATCTCCAACCACATACTGACATGAACTTAACAACATTTTAAGAAGGTCTCTTTTTCGTGATTAATAATTGTTATTTTTTCTTTAGCAATGAACAATATCATCAAATCTCTGGCTCCCCTATGGGTTCATCAGTTTCACCTGTTTTAGCAAATTTGGTCATGGAATATTTAGAAGAAATAGTAATTAATAACTTAACAGACAAACCACTCCTATATTTGAGATATGTAGATGACATTTTATGTATTGCGAAACGTGAAGATATTGAAAAAATTCACAGTTCCTTCAATAGTTTTCATAGTAAATTACAATTTACTATTGAACACGAAATTGACAATAGTATTCCATTTTTAGATCTCAAAATAATAAAAAATGTAACGGGACAATTACGTACAGATTGGTACCATAAAGATACTTGGTCTGGCCGTTATCTCAATTATCATTCCTACTTACCGTTAATGTACAAAACAAATACTGTTATGATTCTTGCTAAGAGAATCCTTTTACTATCAGACCAGGGATTCCACCAAAAAAAATTCAAACTTCTTAAAGAAACTTTAATTAAAAATAGCTACCCACAAAAGGCAATTGAAAAAATTATCATTGCTGAGAAACAAAAGTTCTTTAATCCGAATTCCAATGAACATAATACGGAAGCCACTACCAATAAATTCGTATCACCATATGAACAACGTATTTTTTATCCCCTCAGACGTTTGTTGAAGGAACATAATGTAAAATTGGTGGCGAAACCGTTCAACACACTATATAAACATAGCTTCTCTAAATTGAAAGATAAAACAGAAAAACAATTACAATCTAAATTAATTTATCAAGTGCCGTGTAAGGATTGCAACCAAACATATATAGGACAAACGAAACAATATCTCAAAAAATCATCTCATATTTTCATTTTAGTTTGACAAGTGACATACACTGTGATAAAAAGTTTCCTCGTTTTTTTTTTTTTAATATTTATTTTTAATATTTTTTAATACATTTTTGATATATTTTTAATAATTTTAGTTATATTGTTGACATAAAATGTGATATAAATTTGATTAATTTATTTACAAATTTAATTTATGTAAGTGTTAAGTCATAACGCATAATTTTTAAGTGAATTTATATCCAGTTGGAATCACAGTTTTGTTTTTCTCTTTGTTTTTAATTGTAGTGCCTTTGAAAATGTAATAGATCTTATTTCGAAACGTCGGCTTTAAATAAATGTTAATGAATAAATAATTTATAAATGTTCTATTAAATTTTTTTTTGAGAATTGGGTTGAACGCCGAGAACGGATAAATCTATCGTGGTACATTAGGAATGATGATCTTCATAGGGACCTAAATGTCCCGACAGTTCAAGAAGAAAAAAAAAACTTGCAGTAATTTATGAACAACGTATTTATCAACATGTAAATGAAGGGCTTCGTTTTATGTTGGACCCTTCACATGCAGTAAAACGATTGCAGAGAACGAAACCAATAGATTTAATGGATTAAGGACACATGAAGAAATACTAGTTCAGTAAATAACCTATAAATGGAGCTGGCCAATGGGCCTCTTCTCATTCACAAGTGACTAAATTAAGAAAGAAAAATTACTAGATGAATTGTATTTAGTTGTAATAATTTAAATATATAAAAAAAAAACATTTGAAAACAGCTGGATACAAAAAAAGCTTGACGTTTGGGTACCCCATGAATTAATAGATAGAAATTTAATGGACCGGATTTCTATCTGCGTGATGAAAAGTGGATAAGATACGACAACGTTGTGCGAAAAAGATCATGGACGAAACGAGGTGAAGTTTCCCAAACGGTATCAAAGCCAGGATTGACGCCTCGTATACAGTAGAATTCATTTATAAGAAACCCTGCTTATAATGAACACACGGATAATATGAACGATTTTTTATATAAGCAATTTTTGCTTCTTTCTTTTTCTTTTTTTTAAGCTTATAATGAACGATAACGCGCATCCCCAATGCAAAAACTTTTCCTTATGCCCTTGGCCTATTACTTTTACCTTATGAAGAGCATAGAAATTTATAGAAATAAGAACGTTCGAACTGAACCATACTTCATTATTATTTATTTGTGTACAAAAATTTTGACTTATTAATATTTTTAACCTCCAAATTTTTTCGAAAATTAATTATTAAAACACCAAATACAATAAAACATGCATGATATATTGAAATATAATTTTACAAAATAATATCACACCACAAAAAGGTGTTGTTAGTCAGTATCTTATATATTATGTATCAAGAGGTATTGAATAGGATGTCGTTCTGTTTGAATCATATTGGTTCATCCCTAAACACAGTAATTATACAATACTTCCGTGACGCAATTTTTTTTTTTATTTATTTAAATTATTACAACTGAATACAATTCATCTAGTAATTTTTCTTTCTCAATTTAGTCACTTGTGAATGAGAAGAGGCCCATTGGCCAGCTCCATTTATAGGTTATTTACTGAAGTATACTCTTTGCTTTGGTGTCTTTAATCCATTAAACCAATTGGTTACGTCCTCTGTAATCGTCTTACTGCATGTGAAGTGTCCAACATACCACGAAGCTCTTCATTTACGTGTTGATAGATACGTTGTTCATGACGCAAATGCCGATGGTAAATAGTGGTTTGAGTTGTATCCATTTTCCCAAGTAATGTTTCACCAAATTAAAGTTGATAAATGTACTGATGGTTACGACAGTTACGGTTAAAAGTTTGATAACTTTTTTCATAAGGAAACCACCAACCTAACAAACAAAAATTTCTTTTTTCTCAATTTTTTTCATACTTTTATGTAAGTCAAAGGTCGTAAGTTTTCTGTTTGGGATGCGCTGTATATTTGTTCCTACGCATCCTATGCAGTGCAGTAATTGAACTAAACCTATCAAACCTTTATCCTTCCTCTAGTAGATTAGTGTTGTGTTGTCATTGTGTTACTAACTATCGTCTATACCTAGGTGTCTGAAACCGGACCGAGTCTGTCCCACTTAATTAACCTATCCAATCCTGCGGTTTTTTATGTGTATAAAAGAATGTGCGTGTGTAAAAAAGAATTGTGTACGAACTTGATCGTGCATTCAGAATCAATCAATCAATTTATAATGTTTCCGCGATCGGAACTCATTTGTATTTTATTTTTCGTATATTGCATTGTTGGTTCATTTTCTGTACGTTTGATTGTATTATCTTTAGTGCAATCTTTAATTTAAGTATTGTGTTTCCATTTATGTATAACTAGAATGCACCTTTGTCTACTTTAGTGATTTGTCCATCCGTTAATTTCTTTTAATTTTTGTAATAACCTATGGCACTATTCTGGTGATTCCCTGGGAATAGGGGAAAGATTTTATATGTAATTTCTATTTAATTTTATTTTCTGGCATACTGTGGTAAAAAAGCTAGTTAGTTTTTCTGAAAACAAAGTTAAATTGGGAATAATTTTCCCTGCAAATTTAAGCTGTTTTGCTCTGACAAAATCCGCTTAGCTTTAATATTAGGGGCCAATTTTGTTTTCACCAATTGTAATCTGAATCGGTTTTATGAAGATCTTTTTTTTTTAGTTTTATTTAAATCCAACTCTACTTTAATTACTACTGACAAATACGCCTTTCTACGATGAACAATTATTTTCTGTTACTGGAAATTCATAAACAAATATTTTTGAAACCAAAATTACCCTCTAATATTAAAGCTAAGCGGACTTTGCCAAAGCAAAACAGCTTTAGATATTGAAAAAATATTCCCAATTTATAAATATTTACATCAAACTTTTCTCCTCAGTAGGCCGGAAAAAAAATATTTGATCTGAAATTACATAAAATTCTTTCTCCAATTCCCTATTTACGGAGAATTACCAGAATAGTGCCACTGGTGATGTGATAACATGTCTCGTTTTTCCCGCGGATTGATTATTATTTATTCTAATTAAATATAAAATTCCACAATCATTGCGTAGTAATAAAATAATACAAAAGAAAAAATACTATTTTGGTGATATACTCGTGAAACAAAAGAAATTTGAATTAGTTATTATATTATTCTTATTGCAGATTCGCCATTTCGCATCAATTTTATGAAATGTTATTCGTTATTTAAAAAAAAACGTTAAGTGCTGATAGTTACGTCATCGAAATTAATTGTAGAATAATTAGATTTGCAAAGTTTTTACAGCGCCGCAGAAAATCAATTTTCTAATATTAATTTTAATTAAATTAACGGCTATTAATTAACATTTTGAAAGTACCAAAATTTATCACACAAGACTAAAAAAAATTGCAAAATACATACATGTGGTCTAATTATTTACGTTCCTACTTGTCATATGTGCTTGTGTTTATAATATTCGATAAATGGCATGGCATAACATTTGATTACTGAAGTCATTAAACAATGAAGGAAAGTATACTTAAGTATAAACTATAGTTTATACTTACTAAAAAATGCATTTCGTTCATTAGAGGAAAAACAAGAAACCAAAATGTTGCCACACCAATTAATAAATTCTTGTAGTTTGTAATTTTTCATTTGTATATGCTTATTATCAAAAATTCTAAGACGGTGAAATCTGATGTTTTTCATTTTGTTTTATAAAATAAATAAATTTTCCATCTAATCGCTATCAACACACAACTGCGCGGTAAAATTATTCTATGTGAATTAAGTATTCTTATTATTCTATTTACATATATGAGAGCGAAACAGAAATTGTTTATGGTTTAAGGAGAAATCTTAAAATAGAAAATCAAATAATATTAAGAACGTTACAGTGCCGCACAACACGTTGTTTACTTAGAAAAATTATGTACCTTGGCTTTATGTAAAACACGTGAATGCTCGAGGAAAATAAGATAGATATTAGTTTTAAAACTATTTATCGTCACTCTTTACTAAGATAACCTCCATTCAATAAAACTTTTGACGATTGGAGCATGACGGATTCCACGTAACGGATTTTTTTTTAATTATGATAACTACAAGTTTTGACATTTATTCCACATGCATAAATAAAATAAACAATCAGCGACATTCGCGATTATTTATTCGGTTTACTGTGCTAGCCTGGCTTTGTTTAATTTTGTTTAATTACATATATAAATTAAAAATGATATAGGTTTTATATAGTTGGTGATTTTGTGGAATATGTAATATGAAACACGAATTTTGTATACATATCCTTGATTTTGTCGGCGTATCGATCACACATGTAATTTTTTGTAGTTAAGTTAGTTTCAGTCTGATTCACCAGCGGCGCTTTGCGAACTTTTACAATCGTCAATAGTGTTATTGTGATTGTTCCGTATATTGGTCTATGTTGAGTACTCTCGAAATAAATACACAATCGATGGAAATTCGGTGTGGTAACAACTATGATAATCGATACTTACTTATACACAATCAACTTCCCAACCAACGCATACTTTTCTTTCTGTTATCGCTGGATCGCGGATAAATTTGATATTGTATATTGTAAAAATAATTATATTAAACACTTTATAATTATATAAATTTATATATTAGCTGTTTTGGTTTCACAAAGTCCGCTTAGCTTTATTATTATAGGCCAATTTTGGTTTCAGCAATAGTTGTTTGTGAATTTCCAGTAACGGAAAATAATTGTTCATCATAGCTAGTTGGCTTTTATGTCAGAAGTAATTGTAATCTGAGACTGTGTGCCTAAGAGCGATTTTTTCGACTAAATTGTCGACTAAACTAAATTAATGAGGAGTTATGCTATTATCCACCAGTTTTTATCATTTAGACTCCTGCAGAGGTTGCTTGACTATTTAGTTGTCATTTTCATTTTTTGTTTTTATTATTTTTTTATCGAATACATACTAGTAAAAAATGTCTAAAAAGAAATACTCTCATTCTTAAATTTCGATTGTAATTTATAATCACATTCATGAATAAGGTATATCCATATTTATTTTAATGTTTCTATTTCCTTGATTTTAAATACTAACAAAACCGGTGTTGTTGAAAACAATATGACGTATGAAAAGTCATAATTTAGTTTAGTTTATAATTTAGTTTACAATCGGAGGCACAGGATATTTAAGAGATACTAGTGCCACCTTTGAATCAATGATATGAATCAGTCATTAATTTAGTTTAGTCGGCTATTTAGTTGAAAAAATCGCTCTCAGGCACACAGTCTGAATCGGTTTTATGAAAATCTTCTTTTTTTTAGTTTTATTTAAAGCCAACTTTAATTACTTCTGATAAATACGCCATCTATGATGAACAATTATTTTCCGTTACTGAAAATGCACAACCAAATATTGCTGAAACCAAAATTGGCCTCTAATATTAAAGCTAAGCGGACTTTGCGAACGCAAAACAGCTATTATTCATAATTATGGGCGAAGAAAATATATTTTGTCATATAGTGGATATTCAGAAAACGCTAAAGCATTTCTTCTTTATATTCATCTAAAGCAAAATTTTAAATTGCTTTAGTTTTATGTTTTAGCCATGGTGTTTTGTTGTAATCGTGCCAAGAAAATACACCTAACAACACAACTAATTTACTGTCTCTTTCCGATTACACTCAGTGACCCGTTTCACACTCTACTACTTTGAAGTACTACTTCTTGCTTTAAAATAAGTCTTAATAGATAGATCTTTATGTATTTGTAAAAAAATTGTAAAAAAAATATTATTTTTGCAATGTCGCATAGATCGCGTCGTATGCAATATAATTTATCGAAAATAATTTACACAAATACATATATGTAAATAAATGGCAAAATGTACACATAATATTTTAGTGCTGCTTCACCGAAAAAATTTTGGTTGAAAAATAATTCGCAATTAAAACTGGTTTCATAGATGAACTAGAGACGAAGGAAGATAAAGCTACTTCCAAACAGCAGAGTGTGCAAGGGGCGATTGACCCAAAAATGTACTTGATTTTTATATTACAATATCACCCCAATTTTTTTTTATTGTTTGCGCACTACACAATACACTCGAAAAATAAAAAAAAATTAATAAACACATGCCAAAAATGTATTGGATTTTTTTTTATTGCTACTTTAAAACCTTATTTTATATTTCAACACAAAATTTTTTTGTATTGTTTTATTCTGCTCTCTCGAAAATAAAATTTAAACTAAAATCTACATGTCGAAAAAGGCAAAAAGGCAAAAAGGCCTTGAAGTTTTTTAAATTCTTTTATGTTTGTGTTAGTGCTGTTTCACTGAAAATTTTTTTGATGAAAAATGTACATATCCACACTAGAGTAACTTGTACCCGGTAACTTCCTCGTTTCTTTCCCCTTTATCTATAAAATTATTTTATAGGTAAAGAGGAAAGAAACGAAGAAGTTATCGGATCCAAGTTACCGTAGTATGAATATGCACAATAAGTCGCAATTAAAACCGGTCTTATAAGTAAATGGGGAAAGAAACGAAGATGAAGCAGCTTCAAAGAACTAGAGTGTGACCCGGGCGATTTCGTTTCACACCTTTTTTGACAAAAACCAATATACAGATGTGTATTTTTAAATTACATACATATAAAAAGGCGATAAAGATGAAAAATAATTTTCAGTATTACTAATTTTCCCGGTTTTCATATTTAGGACATGTCCGATTTCTGTGTGAAATAATTTTTCTGTGATAAATTGATGCAGAACTGTACGCATCTAAATTATAACAGCACGGGTAATATTAATTTTGACATTTTCAAAATAATTGTTGTTTCTGATTGATAATGGTTTTTTCATGATTAATCATGCTTTTCACTTTTGTGAAATGATTAATCCATGTTTTTCACTTTTTTTTTTGTTTTGGCTGGGAACCGAAATCACGCGCGCTATTAAAAAAAATCGGTCCTTAAGGGGTTAAACACGTATAAGCTGAAATTAATAGAAATAATAAATTTGGATTTAATTCTGCTTCTAATCATTTTTGTATTAATTTTTATCAACTATCCGAAATTAATTTTTATTTTAATGTATTTCCAATTGTCAAATTTATTATGTCAAAATTATTTTAGTATTAAAATGGAAGAGTAATTATTTCACTAATGTCAAATTTATCACAGAAAAATTATTACGCACAGAAATCGGACACGTCCTTACTTTTTATATCATTTCCGATAATAAGGACCTTTTAACATTTTTGCTTTGTTAATATTTGGCTATAATTTAAAGAGACAATTTTGTAAATGGTTTTCGATTTTATTTCAATTATGAAATTTTCGTGTATATAAAACAGTCAAGATGATAGCTCATCCTAACCTACATGGTTCACATATGTATGTATTATTTTGTTATGTTGAATAACAGAAGACATGACTCATTCGATTTATATTGTTTACATTTATATCAAGATTGTTTCATTTTAATGGTTTAGCACATTAGTAACGTAATTTTTTTCTATTATTTTTATAGGAAAATCCAAGAAAACTTCCATTTGAAACTATTATCCTTATGAAAATGCTTCGAAATGTTACAGTGATTTGAATATAATTAACTTCACCAGCAATGAAATTAACATTTTAAATTAAAAATATCTATTGAAAGGATATATTTTTTCTTTTATAATCAGATTATGCAAAATAAAAACGAGGTGCTTTATAATGTTTTTTTATCTTAATATATTAATAATAAATTTTTTGTTTTTCAACTAGAATAATCGAGTATTTTATTTTTGTGTTGAAATTATTTTATATTGAAATTAAAATATATTTTGGAATAATTAATAGGGTTTTGTTCAAAAATTAAAGAAAAGATGGTGTCTATTTCACTAGTGTGGAGTTAATTCCAGAAATTCCAAAGCGAGAATAACTAAATTAGTCAACTATTCACCCTTATTGTGGTTGTCGTGTCGATCGCCAAACGACACGACTTTGTCTTGTGTCGATTTTTATTTTGTATTGCGTAAAGGGCTAGTTATATAACCGAAAACGAAACGGATTGAAACGAAACGAAAGGATTGATTGCATGAAAACATAATGGGCTAGTTATATGTAGAAGAAACGAAACGAAAACGAACGGATGAATTGATTCAATTCAAATGCCTTTCGTTTCGGTTCTTGTGGTAGTTCACAATACATGTATCTTTGTATCGTACTTTCCTTGAATTATGAATACTTTTTATCAGTTTTGTTTATTTTGCTTGAGACGTCAAAACAATAAATTTACAACTGGAAAATATTAATGGAAATAAGGGAAAATATGAAAAATTATAAAAGAAATGTATTATGGGATTTTTATGACCAAAAATAATAAATTTTATTTATTTATTTATTCAATAACATTTATTTCAATAACATATTTATTTCTGCGAATAACATGTATGATTTCAAATTGTTTAGTTTAAAACACAAATTTATCAAAACAAACATTAAAAATTTTTAAAATTTTTTTAAAATAAAATTAAAAAATTTATCGAAAAAACTTAAAACAAAAAAAAATATAAATCAAATTTTGATTTAACTTTTAAAAGTTTTAAAAATAATTCTTCAGGATATTTTTGAAGTTGTCCTTTGATAAATTAAAGTTGAATAGATCGTCGATGATGTTGAATGATTTAGACATCCTGATAATGGGGTTGTTTTCTCCATAGTTTGTAGAATGGTGTTCTAGTGCTAAAAACTCATAGTTTCGAAATGTTCTACATGACACATGAACTGATATGTAAGCTGAATCCGTGTGACCAAGCAAAACGTTACCAATAAAGCTGTACCTAAGAGAAGTCTTCTATTTTCAAGCGTGCATATTTTGTAATCCGTGCATCTTCTTGAGTACGGAGGTAACCGAGCCATATTTTCATGGAATAGTAAGTTGTGGTCGTCACCCAGTCACTTTTTTTAAAACAAGAAATACAGAAATTTCTTTTGAATGCTTTCAATTCTTTTAATGTGCACAGCATAGTATGGATTCCAGACCGTTACAGCATATTCCAGTAGAGATCGAACGTAAGCGAAATAGAGTGAATATAAGGTTTGGTTGTCTTTAAATTCAACTGTCCATCTTTTAACAATTCCAAACATGGCATTCGCTTTCGCAATACAATTTTCAATATGCATATTGAAACTGGCATTTTCGACAAATGTAACACCTAAGTCTATAAACTCATTGACTCTTTGCAGTACTTCGTTGTTGACTTTGTATGAAGTAATTACCGGATTTCTTTTACGATGGAAAGACATGATTTTGCATTTTTTAATATTTAAGTAAAGCGAGTTTCGATCACACCACTCATTTAATCTATCGATGTCATCTTGAAGCTTCTTCGTATCTTGCATTCCATTAACAGTACGAAAAATGTTCACGTCATCAGCAAATATGAGCACGTTTGAGTCTTTGATTCTATCGGTTAATCGATCTATGAAAATAATAAATATCCAAGGCCCGATGTGTGATCCTTGGGGAACTCTGGTCGTAACTTTAATAACGTTTGATTTCTCATTTCCCATTATCACAAATTGTCGCCGGTTTTATAGATAAGATTTGAACCAATTTATGTAATCGAGTGAAACCCCGAATGTGAATAAACTCTGGAGTGCTTTTTGATGGTAGATGGAATCAAATGCTTTACTGAAATCCGTGAACGCTATATCTACTTGATGGTGTTTTTCTATGTCGTTAATTATTTTACTGGTGAATTCAACCAGATTAGTTGATGTGGATCGGCCATGTATAAACCCATGCTGGTTTACTGATATATGACGTGCAATTGTGGATTTAAAGTTGTTGCATAATACTAATTCAAACAATTTTGGAATTGATGATGTAGTTGATATTCCTCTGTAGCTTGTAACGTCGTCTTGTTTACCCGATTAAAACTTGGTGTAATCTTTGAAAATTTCCATTTTTCGGGAAACACACCGGTGCTTCAGGAGTAGTTGAATAGGTAACATAAAAGAATTGCTAAAATATCAGCGTACTCCTTCATAATAGAAGAGGGTATATTGTCAAGACCACGACCATCTTCAAATCCTTTTAATGCCGATAAAATATTATCCTCAAAGATAACAGGAGGAGTTATTGATACGTTGTTATTGCTTGGTTGTTCATACAATCCACTAATAACGCTTGGTCGCTATAGACTGATTGAAAAAACGACGCCAACATGTCAGCTACAGTAGCGAGCAAAAATGGATACATAATGAAAACATTTTAAGTTTTTAATTTCTATAGTTATAATTTTATTATTTAGACAGTAAAAATAAGTTCAGGTTACAAGTTTTTAATATTACCCATAAGATTTACTTAAAAAAATAACAATAATTTAATTAACTAAAAAGAAAGATATATTAAAATTCATTGTTTAGGTCTTTATGTTTCCATATATACACGTTGTTAAATTTGACATGTTTAAGATTTAGTCCAAAATCCCTTATTGTCAATAAATGATTTTATACGTTGGGTCATGCTCTCGGCAAGCCCTTGTATGAAGTCATGTGGAATCTTATTCCATTCCGTTTCAACTTGCCGCCATAATTCGTCTACGTTTTTAGGTGTCTCACCATATTCGTTTAATTGACACTTAGGATTCGTATCCGGAATTTGAGCAGACCATTTTTTAGTTTAAAATTGCTGATCTTTTAACCATTTTTGCACTTTTTTAGCTGTGTTTTGGGGTCTCCATCTTGTTGGAGTACGACTTCTTCCTCCGGATAAGCACATTCATCCACAAACTCTACTCGATTTGCTTTAACAATATTTAAATATTCTTTCTTTCGCATAATGCACTTGATTTTCACTAGTGAGCCAACGTTCCACCAGGTATAGCATCTCCAGGCCCTTACCGATCCGCCACCGTTTCCGTAACATGATGATTTTTTATTTATTCATGTGGCCGTTTCCAGTAGTAGCACTTCCCATCTGACTGACATCGATTTATTTTCGTTTCGTTGGACCAAATCACCCGTTTCCAATCGTCAATAGACCAATTTTTATGAAATTTTGCGAGTTCAGTGCGCGATTTGATATTTTTGCTGGACAATGCTGGTTTTTTCTTTTTTGCGTATGAATGCAAACCTATTTTTTGCAACGCCCGCCTAGTTGTCGACTCACTAACATTCGTACCCAACTCCTTAGCAGCTTTGCGGGGTGTATTTATAAGTTGGTGGTTGTCAATTATCTTCTTGTCAATTATCTGTCAATTATCTTCGAATTATCTTCGTTTCTCTTTTTTTCTTTTAAAAGTCGCTCAATTGCACTAGAACCCTTATTATTTAAAAGTAGTGGACATCCATTACAACCTTTGATTTGCCCAAATTGTTCCTGTTTCTTACATTGCGTACTGTTCTATGACAGGCATGTAATTGCGTGGCAATTTTGCACAGGGAATATTCTTTTTCGCAAAGAGAAATGATATTTTGATCCAACTCAGCTGATATTTTTTTCATTTCTAACTTTTTTTTAATTAAAATACAACAATTCAAATTTTGAATAAAACTTGAAAAAAGAACATGTTAACGTGGAAACGCAATTTCACTTTATGAATAGTTGAGTAAATATAACAACAAAACAAAAAACAATTGTATTTAAAGGGTACTCTAAAACGGGCATATTTGGATACATATGACCTAAACAATGAATTTTAATATATTTTATTAATTAATTAAATTATTGTTTCTTAAGTAAATCTTATGGGTAATATTAACAACTTATAACCTGAACTTACTGTCTAAATAATAAAATTATAACTATAGAAATTAACTTAAAATGTTTTCATTATGTATCCATTTTTGCTCGCCACTGTATATCTGTGGCGTTTGAAATTGAATCGAAATTAATTGATATGTGATTTTACTCGTACACTCCGAATCGTGTGGATATTATGAGTTTTAAAAAATTTTCGCAATAAATCGTTTCCAAACGAAATCAGTTACTTAGTGACTAATTCTCAACGAGTTACGAACAACCAAAAAAATTGAATTGATAATATCTGATGTTTTCCACTTTATATGACAGTTCTTTGAAAAAAGAAATATTTTTATGTAAAAGGTATATTCTAATTTAGTTTTTTTTTTAATTTTGCAAAATGATATTCCCAGATAAGCGACAAACCTGATTTTATTGAATTTTGATTTTGTTTTTTCGCAATAAAATCTGACCCATTGGTGGCCAAACGACAAAATGCGGTGAACATTGACCAAACGTCCAAACCTAATCTAACAATTATGAAATTTGATAAAAACGGTATGATTTTCTTGCAATAAGGTGGTACCCAGGAATTATTTTTAAAATTTTTCATTATTTATTTACTGTTTAATCGTAAGTGACCAAACGATAAAAATTAGTGGCCAAACGATGACCAAATTAATACAATCTTAATTTTTATCAAAACCTTTAGATGGGGTGCTAAAAAGGCGGAGCCATGTTAATGGAGTCATTAAAAATTCACTAAATTCTGTAGTCAGCAAATTGGAAAGTAGTACTGACGTAAGAACTGATACACGATAGATGTATCATGTTGAGCGGGTGGGACTAAACACACTCGATTATGGTTTTTATCATCTCCTTGTTGTAAATTGTAAAATTAGACCAAAACTGTACCACCAACAGTCAAGCAATATAAATTTTTGTAAAGAGATATTTAACCACTTTATATCAATTTTAAATTTTCAATGTGTGTTACTTCAGAACTTAATAATTTGTGAAATTTGCCAGAGTTCCAGTCTATGCCAAAAGTGTAAAAAAAGAAACCATAGAAATGTTTGGTTTACAAATTTTAATGCAACCTGTAAATATTAGCCCCTCATTTGAGGCGGACAAATCCCTTGAGGGCATATAGCGCCATTGAGAGAGAAAGAGAGAGTAAATATTAGGCGCATTCGATCGGACTAAATTAACTGTGAAGCGATACATCTGAAGTAATTGAAGTGAAGAGAATGTTCGATTGAGAGCCCTTCACTTCAACTACAAATTGAACAACTAAATTAACTGAAGAGATAGTTTGCTCGTGTAGATACTTTAGATAGGTTTTTGTTTTCTTTTGATATTTTATTTTGTTGAGATACTCCTGATGATAACCTAACAAGTCGAAAGCGATCGAGTGATTTTTTAAATTTTTTGAAAATATTCAAAAAATATAATTTTGCGAAATAAAAAACAAGTGTTTAATAAAATGTGTTTATTAAGTGTAAGTGTGTTTCGCTAAATGGCTACGGCAAATAATGTAAAAAGTATTTCAATTAATCATAAATAATTTAAAACTAAAAATCGTAAAATTGACAGCTAGTTATTTTGACGTATATTAGTATCCAACGAATATCTTCTTCTCTTCAGTAACTCAATTAAATGAAGAGTAACTCAATTTCTGAAGTGAAGAGTTGTTGCCTTCAGTTGTATCAAACACGCCTATTATATGTATAAATGTATACAAATAATTGAATCAATCGCGAAAAATGAGCAATACAGTTTTATGGATAATAAAACTTTATTTCTAGTTCTCTAGAGCAGTGGTTCTTAACCTTCTTTTACTCGCGGCCTACCAAATAATTCATAATTTTTTTGTGGCCCCCATTTTTGAATAATAATAATATATATTTTTTAAATTATCTATAACAAATTAAATTTTTTATTATTCCTTTATTTTTTTATATAATATAATAATTTTATTATTTCATTATCTATTTTTTTTAACCTTCATCCGTCCCTTAAAAAAAGTAACACTATTGATCCTTTGGTCAAAAATGACCAAAATAAATTCAACAGGAAATTTACGCTAAGCAATACGAAATTCATTTTTGTTTTCAATTGTATTTATTAAACGACAACACAGTACATAATTTAAAATTATTTCAATATTTATTTATTAAGAATAATTCAAGTGTTATTTCATACACTGATAACATACATTTTTAGTATGGGGTTTACAAATAAATTTTTTACATATTGTGTACTTAGATGTGTGCTTGTTGTACGAATTTTGACAGAAACTACAACGGCCTCTTTTCTGTGCTCCTGTAACTTCTGTAGATGATCCCGGAGTCGAAAGTTCCACATCGCTTGATATTAAATTTGCTATAAGATTGCGACAATCTGTGGACCGTGGAAGGTAAACTCTTCTAGTCATATGTGGCTTGATCAATGACTCACCCAGTGATTCAATAAATAGTCACCTTTTATGATGCTTCTTATTATTCCGTTCGGGGCAAACACTAGTGAAGAGCACGAAAGCATTTATTATTGAGATATCCAAAATGTTTGTGAACACCACTATTGACCATCTATTTGTTTTGCGTCTACAAGTATAGGAAGCAATCTTTTTATCGACCGTATCGACACCGCCCTTCGTTTTATTGTAATCCAATATAATATTTGGTTTTTTTTGTTATCGTTGGCAACCTCTTTACTTTTATGGAAGGTACTCTGCAAAAGTACACACTTATTTTTTTTGGGGTGTATGATACCAAGGTTGTATCTTTAGTAAAAGCAAAAGTAGAGGAAAATACTGGCTTGTTTTTGACTTCTAGAAGAATCGGTGGTATTGATGTTTTATTCTTTCGAATTGTTTCAATCATTGTCATGTTGCGTTTTAGTAGCATTTGTCCGAGTTCGTACGATGTAAAGAAGTTATCGAATGTAATGTTTCTACCTTTTAGTTGCTACATAAAACAACGACTACACGTAAACCTTGATTTCTCTCAGGTGCCGCGCCTGCCTCCTTACCTATGCATGGCTGGACATTCCCAACGTTAGTGCTTTCACTATCGCATATTACCCAGAACTTAATCCCATACTTTGCTGGCTTATTCGGCATGTACTGTCGAAAAGGGCACCGTCCACGAAATCCAACCAACTGCTCGTCAACTGTGACGTTTTCACCAGGATTATACAAGTTAGGTAATATATCTATCCATTTTGTCCACAATTCTCGAATTGGTGCTAACTTATCGGTACATCTACGACTAGCTCGTGTGTTACGATCGTCAAATCGTACGATTCTTGAAATGACTGAACCGTTTTAGAGACATAGTAGCTCGAAAAATGTGTCTCTAATGATTCGTTCTTAGATTTGTAAACGCCAGCTAAAATCAAAAGACCAATAAACGCTTCTAGTTCTACGATATCCAAAGCTTTACAGTTTACTTGATATATTCGTTGACCTTCCAAATTAGTATTTTCGAGAATAATTTGTTCGATACTATTTGGGATAAGCAACTGAAAGGCTGCTAATTCATCTTTTATTCGAGTCAATGCGAATCTGGTAATGCCTGGTGCTAACTGCATTACGTTTGAAGATGATGCTCGACCATGTATGTACAAAATAACTTTAGTTTTACGATTAGACGAAGATTGTAATATCCAATAATGCGAAATTCATCTATTGGTCATTTTTGACCACAGGATCTTTAGTGCTACTTATTTCATAGCGGGGTAACGGTTAACCGAAAAATTCCAATTTTTTGAGTGAAACATAACTAGCGCATATAAATTAAAGTCACAAAGAATAACACGTTTAACGGTTTTATTTAATAAAATATTTGAAAAATAATATTCAAATTGGTCAAAAATGACACGAGGGACGGATGAAGGTTAAATGGCTTAACTGATTTTCGTAAAACAACTTTGTTAACCTTTATCATTAAAATGTATACAGTACTTTTCAAATTAAAGCATTCGTAGCAAAATGTGATGTTTCGGTGAAAATAATTGGCGTGTTGCAATCTTCGGATAATATCGCACTGACCGATATTTGCCATCAGACCTGAACAAATCTCTATCAGATTTATTCGTTGTTTCCTCAAAATCATGATACTACTGCAGAAAAAGCAGCACAAGGTGTTGCTTTATCGCAAGAAGGACGTAATCAATGAGAAGTCGCTCGTCAGCTAAACATGAGTCAATCTGCTGTCTCAAGAGTATCCAGAAGGTTTCAGGAAACCGGTACTTTCAATTGGAGATTATATACCAGCCGGTATAACTTCACTGTAAAAATGGCCATCTCACAGGCGTCGATGTGCAGCAAGCGCTAAGACAAGTTCGAGATGGAGCTGTTAGTTAGTAAGAAGACGCTTGAAGGAAGCCAATCTTACTTCAAGACGGCCTGCTAGAGGCCCAAAATTGACAGATAAATAGGAGCATCGAGCAATGAAAGTCTATTCTATTCACTGACGATTGCAGAATAGGTCTCCATGGTAGTGATAAGAGAGGCCGGTTCTACCGGCGTCCAGGACAGCGATTTTTGCAGTGCGGTTTTCTGAAATGTCTCGTACGGCGGCAATTTTTGCATGGTATGGGGTGGCATATCGCTTGAAGGAAAGACAAATTTTGGTTTTCGTACCTGGTGGAGGTCGTAGTGAAGGTCTGACCGCTGAAAGATATATCGAGAACATTCTCTTGGATCAAGATTTCATATTGAAACATTGTCACACAGCTCGTACCACTCGGCAGTTCATGGATGAAGTTAGACTCGAGACGATGAAGTGATCAGCTCTTAGTCCATACATGAATCCAATAAATCATTTATGGGACAAACTAAAATGGAGGGCCTGAGCCAGAAATCCGGTACCATTTAACATCAGTGACCTCAAGATTGCGTTGGATGAAGAGTGGGGTGCGATCCCCCAAGTCTTTGTTAAAACCTTAATAAGGTCAATGGGGAACCGCATGAGAACCGTTGTAGACACAATGGGCGTATTACTAAGTATTAACCAATATAATTGTTTTTGTTTTTCTTGAATTTTTTATTGTTATTTAAATTTAAATTTTTACAAAATCATCAATTTTGCGTTTTCATTCAAAAGTCACTATAAAAAAAGTACTGAGCCAATTTTCCTGAAATTAGTGTCATTTTAAAGTAAAACAAATTGACTTTCAAAAAAATAATGTCTTGTGATAATCGGTTTAGCCGTTTTAAAAAAAAATCGTCTTTCTGTGAGCGCTAAAGATTTGAGTCGATTTAGTTGCTCGCGACAATCAAGTGAACATTCGTATTTTGCTAAAAAAATTCTAATTATTTTTAACCCTATTCCTACTGACAAGTGACTTTTAGACATTTTTCAAGTTTAAATTGACGATACTCACATAATAGTTTATACACTTGAATCTCGATTATCCGGGATCCTATTATCCGTGAACCTCAATTATCCGGGATTATCCGGGATTTTTTATTCTCTTGATTAATCTAAATTTTAACCGATTAACCGGGATTTTTTAAGTTGATTGATTGATTGATTGGACTGTAAGACCAAGTACTTGACAAGTGTCCCGGATAACGCCGGGCCTATTCCTACAACCTGTTTACACATAACAATAGGAAGGATAGGAAGGGTTTTTTTTTTTTTTTTTTTTTTGTGACAGAACGATCCGGTTTCAGACACCTAGCGATCGTACGGCACAACACAATCTAATCTACTTCTAATCTACTAGAGGAAGGATAAAGGCTTAAGAGGTTTAATGGATAACGATGGTATTGGTCTTCAACAATTGCTTCTATAAATCAGCAACCTGGGGGAAAAATTTTATTATATCACGTACCATACATCTTGAAATTTACTGAAATTTAATTCTAAATTAATGCTTTCCGGCTTCGTAAACGAAATTGATTAATTGAATCAGCCTGGTACAGACACCTAGATAAAGTCGATAGTTAGTAACATTGACAACACAATTCTAGTCTACACAATCAACTATTAGATGCTTCATTAGCCAAAACGATTAACGCCATAAAATAAGAAGGTGAGAAAAATGAGAAAAAAGGAGAATTTCTTGTAATATCAACTTTAGTTAGTTAATTAACCGGGATTTTTTAAGTTGTAATAAAAAGCATTCGATTAACCGGGATTTTTGATTATCCGGGAAGTCCCACTCATCCCGGATAATCGAGTTTCAAGTGTATTATAATCTGAACCTATACTGTATTCCTAAAAAAATGTATTTTGTATTCAAAAATAATTTATGTATTTTTTCTCAAAATTTTCCAACTTAAGATATAGCATATCCTGCTGAAATGTGTCTTTTATACACACCATGTTATTATACACGTATTCCAAAATTTACATGAATTTATAAGTTTGAATGATCGGTAATTATGAAAATGCTTTTAACATTTTCTGCAAACATAAAATGTATTTCCGAATTCATTATTTAAGTATTCAAGAATCGTTGATACTCTGGACCAACTTGCACATTCATTTTTCGCAGAGCGTAAATCAAATAGATGGCAAATGGTGCAATATTTTAATTTAGTGGATGTTTGAGAAGTAGCGGCCATGGTAATCTGGCTAAACGTATATTTAGATTGTAATAAGAAAAAAATAAGCTAACGCAGAATATTTTTGAAGCATTTGATTGAGAAATTAGTTATTCCCTAAATGCAACGACGAAGCACAACAAAACTGACAAAGGGCACAGTTGCGACAATCGGGAAGGCTTTAGGCAATAAGAGCTGCAGTATCAACCGATTCGGGTTCAAAAACAACCGTTCGTCGTCGATATTACAAGTGTCCTAATAATAAAAGTCCCGTCAACTCAGTTTTGTAGTATGTGCAATCGCAATATTTGCAAAGAACGTTCAGAATAACTTGTAATATGCATACACAGCCAAACCAAATAATTTTCGGCTGCGGGCCACTAGTAGAGTTAAAGCCAATTTTAAGTAAATTGTTCGGTAAACTCATTTATTTTTGAAAAACTCTATGGTAAACTAATCGAATAATCTCTTATCATAGTAAATGATTTACCCGACTATTGGCTCGCAGCCTCAATAACATATATTAGTTAGTGGAATTTGAACTGAATAAATGAATTAATACTCTATTAAAAAAGTTGCATTATTTTTTTTAAATTTTTACTTGTGTATAAAAGTCACATCTCAGTAGGATGTTTCAGTAAATTCACTCAGTAGAAATAGGATTAAAGTTCCAAGTATTACTGCTTTCTCCAGTGTAAGTAGCATATTTGCATTTATTTCTTCTGTACTAACAAAGTTGTATGTAGGAAGAAATAACAGAAATAAATAAAAAACTAAATAAGAAAACTTATACATCAATTTTCTTTTTATTATATTCTGAAGAAAATATTCTTACGGATCCCAAGGGGGTCGCGGCCCCCTGTTAAGAATCACTGCTCTAGAGGATACGATCACTCTCTTTAGTACTATCTTTAGATAGTTGGACGATTTAAAGTTATGTGCGTTTTTAATCGAAATATTAATTATTTAAAGCATTCCGTTAAATCCATCTCAATGCAACCAGTTCTTGAGTTGAGGTCACTATCTACTTTTCTACTCGTACTACGAGATCACTATTAAAAATTCATTGTCCATTGAGTTTCTAATAATAAAAAAACAACACATAACAGAACGCTTCGTATCAAAGAAAAGAACTGAAAATTAGCAAAAACCAAATTATAAATAAGTTTGTTCCACACGGGATGTCAAATGGAGCACTGCTTCACGGTTCGAAATAGGTCGTAATAGATTTTTTATTGCTTATTTAAAACCTTCTTTTATATTTAAACACAAAATTTTTTTGTATTGTTTTATTCTGCTCTCTCGAAAATAAAGTTCAACAAAAATCTACATCTTAAAAATGGCCTTAAATTTTTTTTATTTCATTTCTATTTTTGGTGATGCTGCTTCACAGAATTTTTTTGTTGATAAATGAGACGCGATTACTACCGGTATCATAGGTAAACGGGGAAAGAAACGAAGATGAGCTGCTTCTTTGACAACCCGTGTGGCATGGCTGAATGGGGGAAGAGACGAAAGTGAAGTGGAATGTGGCGCGGCGGATTTTTAATTTTAATATCGTGTAGTAAAAAAAATAATCGGTATCAATAAAGAAAGGAATTAATTATTTTTTACATTAAAAGTATAATTTTTTCTTACTCAAAAGTAATTTTTAAAGAATTAACTATTAATGAACGAGCAAGGATCGAATGTTTCTGGCAAGGGGAATCTGGCTCTACGATTAGTCAGATAGCCACAAAACTACGGAGAAATAAAAATACAAATCCCCAATTATTGTGACATATAAAAAGGCAAGAACCAAACCCTAAAGTTGGCGCAAGAAGTAAAAGGGAAATAAGGCGTCTTTCAGTTAGGAAAAATATGAGTCCACCCCAAATAAAGCGTGCCTTGCGCCTGAACGTCGCTAAACGAAGAATACAACAGATTTTAAAAGAGGATGATGTTCATCTGAAATATCAGGAACGGGTACGTAAACCTAAACTTCTGCCGCGTCATAAATTAGCGAGAATGGAATTTGCTGACAAATTAAAATTTTGGGATGAAGAGTGGCGATCAATAATTTTTTCGAATTTAAAAAAATTTAATTTTTACGGACCAGATGGATGCCAAAATTATTGGCGAGATATTCATAAGTCATCTCAAACCGTCATTCGCGCAACTTTCAAGGAAGGTCACTTATGGACATGTGGTTTCTGCTATCGGGGCAAAATCCAATTTGTTTTGTTTCCCGTAAAATGAATGCGGAGAAATATGTGCAGTTATTAGACGACGTTTTAGTAAATTTTGGGGAGGAAATGTACAGTCAAAGTTTTACATTTCAGCAGTATAATGCGCCTATACAAGCTGTTAAGTGCGCGAAAGATTTTTTCTGCCACGAAATATACCAGTATTACAGGGGCCTGCTATTAGTCCTGACTTAAATTCAATGCAAAATCTGTGGACCATTCTTAGTTAGGAAGTCTACAAAAATGGATGCTTAAGACAGTCATTCAAGAGGAATGGGCAAAAATTGATGTGTCTGTTCTCCAAACGTTAATAAATTCAATGCCACGACAATTGATGGGCGGTATTGACAACAATGGAATTCATACAGACTACTAAAATGCACTTTTTGTTAGTACTTTTGTTCTTAATGAATAAAATTCATGAATTCTAAATTATGTCCTATATAGCTATTTCCTTCGACCAATCAAAATAAACTACGATACATAAAGATGTAGGTACAATTAAAACTAACCGAATTGAAATCTATATGCAATCTGCATTGGCAAATGATCTGACGCAAATGAAAATAAAATAAGAGTTTGTTAAAATAAACAAACAAAACTAAAAAAAAATTGCCCCATATTGTTATTTCGCGTAGTGTATTTCGACGAAAATAAAATACTTAATTCAGATGTTATTAACATTGGTTATTTTTGTGGAGTATAATTTAAGGTTACTTTAAGTTTATACCAACTATAACATTTATACAAGATTTATTATTTGTTCTATCTAAATTTGTTATATATGGTAATATTAATTTGTTTTGGTGTAGTTTGATATATTTTTTGGTATAAATTGTCGATTTTTTCCTCTAAGGGATGCCAGCTAGCAATTGGATGGAGTTACAAATATGGCTCTTTCACTCGCTTTCCGAAAAATTTAATTTAACTATTGGTTTTGAATATTTTTATGTTAGCGGTTCCCGTACTTTTTATTAATACAATCCTTTTAAATCTTAATATTTATCTTAGAATAGTAATGTTAAATATATATAGAGGGGGGCACTCGAAGTGTTACCAACTTCACGCTGCTGTAGCAACCAAACGGCTAATGACAGCGCGCTCTTTTTTTGTCAAACGTCACTCTGCTATGTTGTTTTCAAGCCTACGAAAGCATATCGTTTTACGTAGCAGTTAAAAAAAGTTATCAAAATGGAATTCAAACGCAACGGTGTTATTTCTTTGTATTTGTCTGAAAAATCGCATCCAGCCATTGTTAATGAGCTACGAATTTTACATATGAACAGAATGTTTGTGTATCGTGTTACGACAAAGCACAGTTCTTAAATTAACAAAAATCTCAATGTGTCTGCTCGTAGCATGGAGCGCATATTAAGAAATGACCAGGATTGAAGCCTTATATCCCTTTTGCTGCCCGGTAACACAATTGTGCGGGTCGGGCAAAAGTACCATGTAAAAAATTTAGTTTTGTATATGTTTTCAACCAACGTACACATTTATGAATTCCTTTTTAACTGATTTTCGTCCGAATAAAAAACACTATCTATGCACACAATTGTGTAGATTTTACTTCAAATCAAGCGAAATTTTTTATCAAAAACCACATTACATACTATGATTTTTTATTTATTTATTTATTTATATAATTTACCTACAGGGTTACAATCGGTAATTATTACAATTATTAAAAATAAGCGACATGACAAAATTGAAAAAGTTATTTAATTTAAGAACGGTTATTATAAAATTTAAATAGTTCGTTCCTCAATGAATTTCTTGACATGTTAAAATCAAACCTATGAAAAACAAGATTAAAAACACGCGATAAGTTCAAGACTGGTTCAGATGAACAATAATTTGTGGCCACCGCTCTCGTAAATATGAATTCGTCCCGGCGACGCAAGCACCGTTCTGAAACATAAAAACCGAAGCTGGTGAGTATCACAATCTAAACGTGAACATAATACGTCACGGACAAATATTGCGGATGAAATATCACGTCGGTGATCTAACCGTTGTAATCCTAAGAGAGCACAACGATCGCGATAAGGCGGAAGTACGTGCTCATGTGCCCGCAATGAAGGTAAACCTTTAAGCGCGTAGATAAGAAACTGTTTTTGAACACTCTCAATTCTCTCGGAATGGTATCGGTAAGAAGATGACCAAAATTGATCGAACAAATGAGACAAACAGAGATTTCAAGGTTATTGGATCACAGAAATCCTTACAATTCCGTTTAATAAAACCAAGCATCATATATGCTCGGCTTATTATCGAATCAATATGCCTTGTAAATGTGAGATCTCGAGTGAAAATAACACCCAAATCGGAAATAAACTTAACTCTAACGACTTCTTCATTATAAAGCGAATACTGATGTATAATCGGAAAGCGGGTACGCCAGAAAGACATTGCCTTACATTTACTCACGTTCAGCAACAGTTTGTTTTCAACCGACCAATCACAAAATCTGTTTAAATCCGCTTGGAATTTTATACAGTCGGATACGTTTGATATTCGTGCAAATATTTTCATATCATCTGCGTAAAGCAGGCAATCTGCAGAGACAAAACAGTTAACCACGTCGTTGACGAATATTGAAAATAGAAGTGGCCCAATGTGGCTACCTTGTACTCCAGAAGTAACCCGAAATAGACGAGAAGATGACTCACAAATTTTAACAAACTGGCACCTATCTGAGAGGTAGGACAGCAACCACTTAGTAGGGATGGCTTGACAATTCAGCCGCTGTAGCTTTTTGATTACAATTAAATGATTAATTTTATCGAACGCTTTAGAAAAGTCGGTATAAATAACATCCAGTTGCACTTTTGAATCAATACTGCTGAATAAATGTCTGCAAAATGTCATCAAATTGGTAACGGTGGATCTCCCGGCGAAAAAACCATGTTGTGCGGGTGAAATAACCGTTTTAACATGGCAAAAAAAAAACCTTTGTACCATAAGCTCAAAGAGTTTAGGAATGACGGAGAGAATAGCTATCCCACGATAATTACAGATATCACTTCTTTTACCGCACTTGAAAATTGGATGTATATACGAAATTTTCCAGGGATCTGGAAAAATTTGAGTTCGAATGCTTTCGTTAAAGATAAAGGAGATGGGAGCAGCCAGACTAGCAGCACAATTCTTAATAAAAATCGGCGGAAATCCATCATGCCCAGCACCCTTATTAACATCAATTTGAGACAAGCTGTCATGAACGTCATCTTCGGTGAACCGTAATTGGGTAAATTCCCCTCCGTTGCAAGAATTAACTGCTGGATCAATGGATGGCGATTCGTAAACGGATTCAAAAAAGTTAGCAAATAAATTGCAGACTTCCGAGGAATGACTTGCAGAAGCATCTAGATACGTCATAGGTAAGGGGAACCCAACGGTCTTTCTTTTCATATTGATAAAATTCCAAAACTTTTTTGGAGTAGAAGTTAAATCTTCCTCGATCTGCAGAATATAATTATTATACAGGAACCAGTTTAATGTTTTAAACTCCTTCCGTGTGGTCTCGAATTCATGATAATATTTCGAACCGTGTATTTTATATAGGGAGTGTAGTTTATTACGGCGTGTCTCTATGTCCTTTAATTGCTTGTTATACCACGGTTCGCGGAAGCAAGGCTTAGTTTTTTTCCGCGGGATATGTTTTTCTACACCAGTCTTGGCAAGTTTGTTAAAAGACAAAACTATTGTATTTAGATTTCCTCCGAACTGAAGAAATTCCCAATCCGAATTGAGCAGAAATTCATTTAAGGAAGCGTAGTCGGCATTTCTAAAATCAAAAAAAAAAATTATCAATAGGAAAACTAGTGTCGCATTTTTCATGAAAAATATTTAACATAACTGGAGTGTGGTATACGCTGGTACAGCCTGTAAGGTCCTCGCACGGTGAGACATCTGAGTACATGTTATCGGTTGAAAAAATTAAATCCAGATATTTACCCTGAGTATTGCTCGTTCGGTTAATTTGGGTTGTTGAGATGCTAGCGAAGTAGTCCACAGTAGTGATCCCTCTAATATCTGTGGAAGATGGTGTGAAAATACCGTTGATATCAGACCAGTTCACCTCAGGCAGATTGAAGTTACCGAAAATAATCAGCTGCTCATCAGGATGAACAAAAGGGACTATAGCAAGGTCAATGAAGTTGATGATCTCGATATAAGTATCCAGGCTTGACCCACATGTTATGTAAACGACCACGGCAAGAATTGACGAATCGGCTAGTTTAAACCGTACAGCAATGACATCATGAACTTGATGGGAAGCCACCTTCTCATTCGGAATTGAGTTTTTCACGGTGATCAAAACACCTCCACGAAAATGAGACAAATAAGTTTATCTACCTTATGTTCTCTATGCATATATACAAATTCGGGTTTTTTTCTTGTATACACATTGACATGATCATTACATAAAAATAATAATATGTTTATATACTCAATGATACATAAGTTTATATTAGAAATTTGTTGCTCCACTTTGTTTCATCTCACTACTGCTAAACGTTGTGGTATAATTAGCATTAGATTTTGTAGGACTTCGATTGGTATTTTTCCCATAGTTCCTGAAGTGTCGCCCTTTAAAATTTTTTCGAATATAATGGTTTCAAAGGTTTAAGACACTCGGAAATATTAATATCATTAAAATTTTTAAATTAAGTTAAATAGTTCATGGAAGCTTTTTATTTAACTTAATTTAATAATTAATATTAATATTTCCGAGTGTCTTAAACATTTGAAAATGGCTTCAGAGCCGAAATATTATGTTAATCAAATTGTAACTTTACTAAATTAATAATAAATTTTTTTAAATGTTGGAAAAGTGCAAATTATCTTTAATTAAATAAAGTAATAAATTTTAACCAACACTTTTGTTGGTATAGAGATGCTATGCTTAACAAAAAATATAATTGGCGAGAACCGTTTTAGAAAATGACAATGTTTTCGAGTTATTCGCTATCGAAATCTTGATATGTAACTTTACGTCATCAAATTTGGTGCTGCAAAGTTACAGAACAAAAAATTTCAGTTTATAGAGCCGAGTTATATTATATGAATACCATTTTAGTACATATACAACATACAGTTCGTGATATAGACCATTAATTTTCATGTAAAATTTAAGGAAAAAAATCACAGGAAAAATGTTATCACGGGAAACGGGAAATATTTCTTTTTTAATTTTCCAGGGGAAATATTTCTTTTTTAATTTTCCAGAGAAATTTTTCTCGGAAAGAAACACTATTTGTACCTTTGTAACTCTATACTCTCCTGGGGGCCTATTATGAATTTTTATTCCTTTCGTAAAATTCGAAAATCGTATAATCCGCCCTATTATGAACCAAAAAAAAGGAAATTGAATCTTACTGTTAATGATTACTGATTGTGACTCTTGGTTAAAACTAAAATATTCTTATATGAAAATGTTATACAAGCACTACGAAAAACAAATGTACATTTTCCGAGGTTGTTATGTTGCATTATTTTCAACATATTTGTGGTTATTTTAGTAAAATTTCATGACCTTACTTAACAGTGCGGGGAACAAATAAGAGGATTGAGTTTTTCTGGTTTATTATACAGCACAAGTTTTTATAAAAAGGAAACCTCGAGTAATATGTCATAAGACAATCTCAAGTTGCCTACAAAAATTCTAAAACAGCAAGGTTTTGAAAATTTGAAGGAGTTATTGGCTTCTATAGTAAAATGCCTAAATTCATTAACTTAAACTAAATAATTTTAATTTTAAAAGATGTCCGCAACCAAAAATCTCAAGTGGTGTATCACCTAATTCGTCAATTTTTTAGAAAAATTAGGTACTCAATTTTTTAGAAAATATTTCAACTCGAGTATGGATCTCTAGTAAGCGGGGCATAAAGCATTTCACGAAATTTTATTGGTTTTGAGTTCGGGAGCGAGTATGATGTTTTTTATTTCCGATGTCATGTACGCAGCATAAATCTATAACAAAAAATTTCAAACACCACCAAGAAGCAAAACAAAAATTTTAAAAAATCGATTGTAAAGTAGATCATCATCAGTTCCTTTCTATTTATGTTTCCCGTAAAACATATCTCTTTCACGCAACAGTAAAATGAAAATTAATTTCCAGTTCAGTGAAATTTTATACATGAAAAGAATGAAGGCACAAAAACGTTACCGTATGTATAGTTTAACCAAAATATAGAATGTATTCCGAAAAACAAAGCAGCAACTACAACAAAATTATGAGATTAAAGGAAAAATTATGTTATTTCACAACACAACATAGGAACACAATAAGGGACAATAAAAGCAGAATTTATGGTGTGTTTCTCTGCAGCTCGTATAAAGTAGAGTAGTGGTACAGAGGTGGTGATGATAACCATTTTCAATAGCTATTTATATTTTTCGATACAAAATTATTTTTACCATGATAAAATTCTATCCAATACGAGTATTTATATTTATCACAAAATTATTCCAACAAATATTCAATTTGTAAGTGTTGTGAGTATTTGTTGCTTGTTGGTGAATCGAAGTAAATTTTGATCGTGGGAGGATTGCTTGTTTTTACTCGTAGTAAATGTTTATTTTATTGTTACGTTTTGTTATAAAAAGAATTACGATCGTGGGTGCTCATATAGTTTTAATTAGTGCATTTATAGCAATAAACAAAAAAAATTAAAACAATTGTTATTTTAATTATACTAAATTAATTTTATTTACTGTAAATTAATAAAAATATATGAACGAACTTCAGAAACATTGAATTAACACGCGCCTCCATCGAACAATATAATTGTAGTGAAGTTTTTATTGATCGTTATAGACTGATATTAATGAGTTCTGTTAATAACAGTGTTAAAAGTGCAATTCTTACACGGCTGTGATATAATTTTTCTAAGTGCTTGGTTTTACAATATTTTGATTTTTTAGTGCTAATAAGTGGGTTATATTTAGACAATTGTTAAAATCGCATAATTCGTTCGAAATATTCCTAAACCCAACGTGCTATGGCTGTATACTTTTCTCTTGTATTTATTAATAAAATAGAACTAACTAATCGCAATTTGTGAAGCCATATTTTGATCTAAAAAATAATTTACAGAATTGTTTTCTAGTTCTATCTAATTACTCCATACCATTAGTTAAAACCCCGCAGTTGTTTTACAAATCTTTTATTTTTTTGACTTTTACAATACTACCAGTGATTTATCCGTACATTAGTATATTTCGGTACTACTTATAAAGAGTAAGTTTTTTTAATAAATGCTAGACTTTTATATCAGAAACTTTGCAAGATAGGAGAAAAATTCTTTTATTGAAAATTGTTCATTGTCGTGGGGGTCGTTTAGTGGTGATCTTGAATGATATTGAAACTCATTAGTAGTTTGAGAGATATATGACGAAAGCTAGTTTTTTTAAATTAGACCTATAGTTGTGAATGCACCTTTTAATTAAGCAGTTAAAACTAAATGAATAAATATTTTTTCGTAAAGTGTATATTTTCAGAGTTATGAGGAAAATTGATCTGCATTACAGCAAAACAATTTTCTCTAAGTTCTAAAACAAAAATAAATAAAATCAATTCTTCTTTGACTTAGCAGTACTTAAATTAAAAATTTACTCAATAAGTGAAAGAAGAATTGACTATATTTATTTTTATTTCTCGTTACAACGAAACAGTGTTAGATCTTTTGCTGTATGTGAACTCAATAGTATAGGGTCTAATATAAAAAATAACTTTCTGCAATATCTACAAAACTAATGAGTTTGAAGGTCATTCTAGACCACCACTAAACGTCCCCTCGACACTGGACAATCTTCTATATAACTATGATCATCAAATACTTACGGAGTTTAGTGTCAACGAAATATGATTGAAAAAATGATAGAATAGGTTTCGTTAGCTAGGAAATAATTGGCTAGTACTACATGTCCAAGATATTGTTCAAAATATATGGACAAATAGTCTAATGTACTTAACATAACATCAGTGGCCTGCTGAGATCGCTGAATTTTTCAAATCACTGTTCTTATCGGATCGAAACTAATTGTTGCGATTCTTTCAGATTTTCCATCTAAATAGTAGAGTCAAATATTTAAAAATGTATTTTCTGTGCAGAAATTGAAAGGTGAGTGGTTGGCAAGTTGAATGAGTATAATTGATGATCATAGTTGTCACCCAGATTGACGCTAAATGGAGCTTATATTCTTACGAATGTACATTCCCTCGTATGCATTACTGAAATATACTAATGTACGAAAAAATCACGTATTATCGAATTTTAAAAGTAAAAAAAAAATGTAGAAAAAATTTAGTTTAATTATAAATTTCATTACAAACACTTTCAAGAAGGGATTTCGATATAATGTTACGTAAATTATAAGTTTGGTGATAAAATAATCCATCAATTCCAATCAAAATAATTTTCTAATTACCAGAACGAAAAGTAGGGCTTTCGGTATACTATATGTTGGAAGAGACAGCTCGAATTACTTCTTGACTGAGCTTATATTCTCAATTACGTTCTTTCTTTTTTTTATAAGTATGTAACATTTTTTCAATTTTTCCAACTTTGCTAATTTATCGGAATTTTACCATTTGTGGATAAACTATTTGTTCAAACGTATGTAACAGAACTTTAAAAATTATCGGACAATTAGTTCGAAATACCGATAATAAAATATTCATGAAATTGAGTTTTGAAAGTACAATGATATTTTTTCGCTGCATTTTAGTTGTTTTGAATGGTGTGCACGTTTCCACAAGTAAGAAAATATTAAGCGGTTTCAGTGCAAGAAACGTCCACACGATTCGGAATAGAATTTTGCAATTTTCGATAAAGTTGCAGACCATTTTGATAGAAATGACTGAAAAATGATATGATTAATAAAGTTTTACACGTTAAGCAGAAATTTAAACCATACCATCTTTGACAATTGTCATTTATGTTATCTGTTTCAAATGGATATTTGAATAAATGGTGACTTATTTTTTTTTTCTAGCGAAACAATCTAAATTTATTAAAAATTTTTAAAACATAATAATATGTGCAATGAAATGAAGTAATTACAAAAGAAAATGGTTACATAAGAGTGATTTAAAATATATACTCGTAATACAGTTATAATGCTATTACGTAATGTATTACGTAATACTCAATCATCAAATACATATATGGACAGTTTATATTGAGGTTCTGTTCATGTAAACAAAAATTAAACAAACTTCAAATGGCTAAAACCCCAAGCGGCTTCTCAAAGTACATGTCCATTTGCATCAAGCACGGTGCGGCAGTCTTTTTATTTTGCTTAATGTTGACATGTTGACATCTTATCAAAAATGTATTGAATTTTTAATTGAAATGAAATTATAATATTTAGAAATAACGAATGAGAAATGTATTGAAAAGCAGAGAAGTGTCAAATGTTTTATAGGGTATGTTCGGCGGTGATCGACCGATTTTTCTGCCTTTTGTTACTGGACATAATTTCACGGGGAATTTAGTTATGCAACGTCATTCGATATAATTTCTAAAAGTTGCAATTTTTTATATTACTGTTTCTATATATAAAACATAAACAAATTAATGTACATACATATATTTAAATTCGCCATCTAACAACGGCGCTTGGTACGTCTTGTAGTAATAAAGTCAATAAGTAACCCTTAAGTATTCGTAGCACACGAAAATTAAAAGCTTATAGTTTTTAAATGAGCGATTCTATCGGTTTACTAAATTTTATTAATATTTGGCAATGGAAATTGGAAAGATTCGGCCGAATATTTATTAAATGATTTCCCACCAAATAACAAGACTTATTCACGCGTTTGGTGTCGTGAAAACGAAAAATGTAGTAAAAAAGCATTTTATATATGAATGTTAGATTATAGCGTTCCTTCTTTTTTGTACGGACACAAGGAAACTTTAATTATTGCCGAAACTAACATTTTAGTGACACCAACGTACTAGAATTCACATTCCAAATTCCACATTTGTAGTTGAATTTTGATTTTTAAATCAAAATAAGAGTACAGTAATCGAATTCGAATATGTACATACAAAGATTATTATTATTATTTCCTAGATGAAGAACATGCTTTCGTTTTCCTATCGTCAACCGACGAAGTCAGTGATGTCGTCTCTGCAAAAACACAATCAAAATATCCTGTAAACAAATTATGAGAAACGACAGCATAACTTATGAAGATACATACCCTCCTTATCACTTGGTTAAGGCAATGCCTTCTAAACTACTGGCCGCTTACACCAACTGATGACGACACGCTAAGTCGACGGTTCAACTAGATGGCAGATAAATTTTAAAAAGGAAAATTACATCACAAAATATATTTAGTTGCAATTATTACATCGAAGTAGAAGGTTATTCATTTTTTATTTCCGTTTTCCAGTTTTTTCTAGTTTTTGGCTCCGCTTCGTTCTCATAAAACCAAAATAAAATTTGTCATACAAAATTACAAAACAATAAAAATATTATTTCTCTCTCCAGTTGTTTTGTAATTTTGTTAATTTGTTTAGTTTCGAACAAACTGTTGAAGCCGAAAGATATTCGTTTTTTAATTTTTCTAGTAATGCATGTACATTTTTATTTTAGATTTTGGCATTTTTTTGTCATTTTTATCCAACATAAGTCGATTTGTAATATCATCTAATTCAAAATTGTTGTAATTGGTACGTAGATTCAATAAAAATAGGAAAAGAAGTACGGATATCATGTAAATTACAGAAAAAATGCATCGTACCGTATGGCTTCGACTAATTATGTGACACTAAATGAAAATGACAATAAAATACAAAAATGAAATGACAAAATAGAAACAAAATGATCACATAATATTCTCTGCTCTCACGGTTTTATTTATATTTTTGTAGTGGAATACACTAGAACTTTGTATTACGTTATCTAAATAGGCGCATTTCTTTAAATTCTCATTAACTTCTTGAATGTGGATCGAAAAAATTCAATTTATGAATTAAGAAAATCGATTACACTAAAATTGTTCATAATTTATTAATTTGTTGTATAATAGTTCAGATTTTTATTTGTTAAGTTTGTGAAATTTATTGCCGTCGTAATAAGGAGGCAAAGTGTATTATTTTTACTTAATTATGCTGACATCTGGTTGTCGACTTACGTTGTCGTCATCAGCAAAAAATGAATGTTGTCACAGGCCAGTACTATAGAAGGCACTGGTTAAGGCCACCATACATTTTCAGTTTCCTTTCAAATTTTTGTATGTTGGAACAACTTGTAAAGACTACTTAGATGAAAAAGTTAAATATTATGTGTATAATTGAACAAAATTACAGAAAAATTCATTTAAAACGGGATTTACCGGTACTTTATTCATTTGTTTCAAATACTAATGTAAAACGTATGAATTTTTAGTGTTTCAGTAGGATAAGGCCATTTAAGTTTATACTTGATTAGTCATTAAATTTAAATTTTTTTTTTGATTTAATTACGTTTATTATACTAATATTTAAATTATTAATTGAATTTTAAATTAAAATGCCCAAAGCTAAGACCCTCAGTGAAGTTGAAAGAGCCAAAATAGATGTGTATAGTGAGTGAGCAAGGGTTTTCAAGTAGAAAAATTGCAGAAAAAATTAACCGAAGTAAGACTGTGATTAACAATTATCTTTCGGATATCGAAAACTACGGGACCAGGCAGAAAGGCCGTACTTCTTTGGCTACAACAGAAAGAGAACGGCGGTTAATTCTTCGTAAGGCTTCTAATTCTGGTCTTTCTGTTAAGAAAATCAAGGCTAAAGCTGAAGTTTCAGCTAGTGTTTCAGCTGTTTGGCGAGTAATCACCAACAGTGAACATCTAGTGCGTCGTAAATTTAAGCAAAAGCCCGTTTTGAATGCAGTAAATAAAAAGAAACGCATTGATTTTGCACGTACTCACATGACCTGGAATAATGAATGGAAGAAGGTGGTTTTTTCGGACGAAAAAAAAATTCAACTTGGACGGGCCTGATGGATACAAATATTACTTTCACGATTTGCGTAAAGAAGAAATTATTTTGGCACGCCGTCACAGCCGTACATCTGATATTATGGTTTGGGGTGCTATTACTTATTATAGTACCAAAGATAAACATATAAAGATGAGTATTTATCATGGCTCGCTGATGCGCACTAAATAAAATCGATACATTTGTAGGGGAAAAAGTGTTTATCCAAAATGAAAAGTGCAGCTATCATTTTACGTTGCTCTCTTTCTTCCGTTCAGTATTTTCATATGATCGAGTAAAATTTCATAACAAAAAATATTTTATTTGTTTGTACAGTATAAAACACAAATTATTCTTCAAAATTTGCTTTTCATTATGCTATGAAACTAGTGTATGGTGTTTAAACTGTAAGCGAAACAAAACAAACAAAAACAAACGAAAACAAATCTAATCCATTTATTATTTTCGTTTGAAAATATCTCCCTCTACGCATCATTTATACTTAATAAAACAGAATGAAACGAAAACTCAAAATGCACATAATATATTATTATGTATATAGATATCCTCGTATATGCATACTATTTAAAATATGTAATGTGTGTACACGATCGAGAATTCCTTCTTCTTTTAGATGTATCAAAATTAAACACGTGGCATGAAAAGAAAGATGATTGTATACGTGTATGTTAGCTACATTGAATATTTTTATTTTGGTGTGGTAAATGAAATGTAAACCAAAAAATGGAAAAAAAAATATTTGGAGGATTTTGATACGGAAAAAATCAAAAACTGCAATGAAAATGAAAGAATGTATGTACACAATATAAATACATATCATATTTGTGTTTTAATATCGCCTTAGAGACGATTCACAACCACTTCACTTATACAATATCACTCGTTAAAGTCTTGGCCACAAAACTAAAATATTTCCTTAAAAATCCTTACGGGATACAAATGATTAAATCTTGTCTCACAGGCGATTCACGAGCACGAATTCGGCGATATATGCCAAGTGCTCGTCAATCGCCTGCGTGCCTAGATTCAAACGACTATATCTAGAGAATTACAGATAGAATTTTTCTTCAAATTTCTCAGTTTGTAGTCAAAACTTCAACAAATTCGGTGGTATATTCCTAGTGCACGTGAATTGCCTCTGAGACGAGATTCAAACGTCTTTATTCGGGTTATTCCCTATAATTTTTTTTTAAATCTCTCAGTTTGATAGGCAAAACTTCAATCGACTATATCCATAAACATAAAAAATTAAAATTTCGGGCTGAAAGTTCTTGCTATATTCATAGTGTTCAATCACGTAATGCTAATTAAGTTTTCTCATTGTCGTTTTCAGGTTAGGTTTGGGGTGTCTAGATTTTCAAACAATTGAAGGGATAATTTATAATTTCCTAAAAGTTATATTTAAAATTTCGCACTGAATGCTCTAAATGTCATAACAAATTACCATGTCTCATTTTACTGTCGCAACAGTGGTATTTTTTCGGGCTGGGATATAAAACTTTCTCGCTAGTTATAGTTTAGTTTTGCTAACGGGCTTTTTGTACTGACTATCGGGCTAGCTTCATTTACCAATGCATTCCAGATCTTATGGAGCATGTTAAACGTGTTTCTCGCCTTGTTGATGCGTTGATTAATGTCCTCTTCCGTTCCACCGGTTCTTGATACAGTACAGCCAAGGTATACGAATTTTTCGACATCTTCTATTGTATCTTGGTTGATGCGAAGTGGTGTACTAATGCTTGTGTTCAGTCTCAGGGCCTTAGTCTTTCTTATGTTTATCTTTAGCCCGACATCTTGTGCTATTTCTGATAACTTCTGTAGCTTTTGCTGCATGTCTGCGTATTTGTGTGTTAGAAGGCATATATCATCTGCGTAGTTGAGATCATTGAGTTTTCTGATTGAATCCTACTGAATTCCGTTTGGTGATGCGGTATCTAGCTTGCGCATGACATTATCCAGTACTATGAGAAACAGTAGTAGAGATAGTACACATCTCAGTCTAACTCCTCGTGCATTGTAGTATGTGCCACTCTGCTTTTCTTTGTGTTGAACTTTGTTTCCAGCATCCCGGTACATTTCTCGGATAAGTTCAGAAAGTTAGTTAAGAAAGTTAAGAAAGTTAAATCGATTCAAATGATTTTATGGTGATTTTTCCTAAAAAAAAATTCTTAAAAAATTAACATTTTTCTTCTCTTTGACAAAACAATGGAGTGCCGTTGCGATAGTGGATACAAATCCTGGATTTTTCCATCCCATCGTTTTAACCAATTACATCACGTAATTTATCACTTTGGACAGTCCAAACGAGTGACGAAAGCACCTACTGTGCTCGAAGTCTAACTCGTATATATACAGCTAGTTTCGAACTTTTCCCTTTGAGGCTGCCAGGATCATGTTATATACCATTGGACAAGACCTTTACCAATGGTATATAGAAAGGTATATACAAATGGTATATACAAAAGTAGATCCAAATAATGTATAAAAGCTGGAATTTCTACCTACATTGAGTGCAGATATGACCTTCCGAAAATTGCCCCCAAAAATCAGTTTTTTCGGTATAACTGCCCAAAAAGTGACCCAAATAATTTTTTAACTAGCAAATTATGATCGTAGAGGTCAATACCAATTCAACGACACCTCAAACGTCCAAAACGGATGGTTTTGACCAAAGTTATGGCATTTGGAATTTTTCTCTGACGTCACCATATAATCTTGCTTTGGTATATATGTTTGTTTGTCCGTACTTCTTTCTTTTGATCTCATATTTTCAGGGTTTATAGTACTTGAAAAGCTAAGCAACTTTTGATCTAAAACTTTTTGATTTGGCCGCCATGTTGGCCGCGGCCAGCCTCTGAAAGGCTATTTTAGCCACGCCCACAGCGCTGAACTTATTTGACATACCCCGGATATATACATATCAGTAGAAAGGTATTTACAGCTATCAAATAGCATATAAAAAAATTTCAAAAAATTAAGGTTGAGGGTCATTTTGGCCAAAAAACTGAATAATGCCAAATCGGCCGGCCACATTCGGCAAAATTGCTAAAAAATTAGTCCAAAACTTTTAGTTCATATTTTCAGGATTACTAGCCACAAACCTCACCTACAATATGACATCAACCGTTTGTCCCAGAAAACTCGTATATTTTAGATATTGACCTTTATAACTTTAAAGACATCCTAATTTTTTGCAAAATTTCATTTTTTGGCACCCTAATATCGGTCCGTTGCGGTTCATAATGATAGTGAATCAACGTATTACAATGAAACAAATATAAATACATGATATTATTATCATTGCTAAGAGAATTTTTACCAGTGACCCTTTTTTCATAACAAACAAAAAAAAGAAAAAAACTGACAAATTGATGTGATCGAAAAAATCACCAAAAACATTGAACATTTGACAGTCTCCTTGCATAAAATCGATATTTTTTAATCTTTATGATGATTTCTTTATACAGTAGATGTTATCTTCCCTCCCATCGCATGAAGATGGAATATCAGCGAGAGAGTAGCTACCATTAATTTTTGTTTCCAAATAACACACTAAAATATGTATATTTTGTTGTATTGTTTAAGGAATCAAAAATGAATTACTATCGAGTGTGTGTGAACTGTTTTGACTGACAACAATAAAACGAATCGCAATTCAATTCATTTTCAATTTGCCGTGCCAAAATTATTGATATCAAATAAAAAACCTCTTAACGAGGTAAATGTTCGAGTGACGAAAGCCGAATTCAATTCACAAAATTTCTGATATCAAATTTGTGCCGAAAAAAACAATTGCATTCGATTTGTCAACGATTTTTCGGAATGTTAGTGCATTCGGCGCATTTGTTTACATTTTTCTTTCTAGCTGTCAAAAACAACAATTTGTCAACGATTTTTCAGAATGTTCAACAGCAACGCGCTGAATGCACTAACATTCCGAAAAATCGTTGATAAATCGAATGCAATTGTTCTTTTCGGCACAAATTTGATATCAGAAATTTTGTGAATTGAATTCGGCTTTCATCACTCGAACATTTACCTCGTACAACAGACACGCCACTTTGCATACAAAAAAGTTGAAAACAATTGAAAAATAATCTGGGGGCCTATTATGAAATTGGTCGGAAAATACGACACCGTCGGAAAATACGTTGTCGTAAAATCCGATCCGCGGCGGATATTCGTATTATGAAACATGTATTTTTACAGTCAAACTCGAAATGTTCAGTATTTACTTGTCACATTTAAATTTGATTAAAATAATTTAATAGAGATACATATGTACTTACATTTAAAAATTTATTAAATTTTTAAATAATTCAATAACATATAAAAAGTATGAATTATGATCTATTTTCCGTGCATATACTACAATATCCGTCACCTAACGAGCTGTCGGATTTGACAATTGAATTTTGTCGCAAAATCCGCTAACTCGGATTTTTATTTCATAATAGTATAATATCCGCGCGGATCGGATTTTTTTAGTTTCATAATATGAATATCCGACGCGAGACGGATTTTCCGACGTCGGAAAAATTTCATAATAGGGGCCCTGGGATAGAAAAATCCGAGATTTTTATCCGTCGTATGTTTCTGTGATTGAATGGCGCAGTGACATTTGATGATTGATATATTGATGCAGATGTTTCTTAATTTACGTGTATAATTTATGTGATGTTATTGATTAAAACGATGGGATGGAAAAATCCAGGATTTGTTTCCACTATCGCAACGGCACCCCATTGTTTTGTCAAAGAGAAGAAAAATGTTAATTTTTTAAGAATTTTTTTTTAGGAAAAATCACCATAAAATCATTTGAATCGATTTAACTTTCTTTTAAATAGTTTCTATTGTATCTATATTTGTCGATGCGATCTTTAATCGATCGATTCTACTCGATTTAAATTCAACAAAATTTATTAAAATGATTAAAACAGTGTTTTCGTCGAAATGTAAAGCAAAAAAAAAAAATAGATGTGGTTTTTCGTTCTTGATATATTCGGCAAGGTTGTTGGTCTTGACCTGCGCAACAACTTTGCTGAAGAAAGTATAACAAAAATCTTAATGGTTCAAGAGCTATCCACGTGAAAATGATTGTATATTTTGACTCAGGGCCAAAACATGTCGAATGCGATATCTCATAAATGGGGACTAACTTTAAAATGGAACTGGCACCGTTGAATTCAGCGTACTCGAATTAGGTTTACCCTCCCGGGTGTCCAGCTTGTCACGAAAAAAAGTTTGCAATTCAAGCACAGTGTAATTGGTTAGTTTGATGATCTTCTTGATATTATTTAGTACAAATATTAATAAAATATATATGCCATATATCAAAGCAAAACCATTAGATTATATGGATAGAAGACACCTAAACCTCTTTGACATTATGAATCTACAAGATGGCCTTACCGTCATCGGCAAGGCCATCCTGTATATTCATAATGTCAAAGATGATACAACTCACTAAGTACACATTCAGCAAATGATACGTGGGGCGCAGCAGCTGTGACATTTACTTCTAGGACAATATAAAAGTCCGCCCTACAGCCAATTAAAAATAAATTAAGAGAAACGCTTATATACGGATAATATAGCGAATTCTTGCATGTTACCATGTACCAGTAACACCAAAAACAATTTCGACAGGCAATTCGATCTTGTGTTTTCTTTTAATGTCAGTAATTGCGTTGTTGCAGAAAGAAATTTATTTCCTTGTGTTTTTAACCTTATGTTATGGAAGCTCTTTTGTACGACTATTATCCGAATCTTTGCTCGAGTACGCTTGTTAAGTCTGCTCCTCATATCAAGCAGTCCACCAAAAAAAATTGAAGCAGTTTCGAACTTTTACAATTTACCTCCTTGCTTTGAACGTTTGAAACTAATCAACATTCATCCGCTTAGTAAGCTTCGAGCTGTTTCAGATATTATTTGTGTCCACCTATTACTAACTGGTGGTTGAGCGGCAGGCCAACAACCTTCCCTCATAAAAATATTCAAGTTATGAACCCTAATCAAAGGCCTCGGATTACCATATCGGATTCATTACAAACTCGACCTCGTAAATTGTACACGGAGAACGTTTTAAAAATAACCGAACTTATCCGAGAAATGTACCGGGATGCTGGAAACAAAGTTCAACACAAAGGAAAGCAGAGTGGCACATACTACAATACACGAGGAGTTAGACTGAGATGTGTACTATCTCCACTACTGTTCCTCATAGTACTGGATAATGTCATGCGCAAGCTAGATACCGTATCACCAAACGGAATTCAGTAGGATTCAATCAGAAAACTCAATGATCTCAACTACGCAGATGATATATGCCTTCTAACACACAAATACGCAGACATGCAGCAAAAGCTACAGAAGTTATCAGAAATAGCACAAGATGTCGGGCTAAAGATAAACATAAGAAAGACTAAGGCCCTGAGACTGAACACAAGCATTAGTACACCACTTCGCATCAACCAAGATACAATAGAAGATGTCGAAAAATTCGTATACCTTGGCTGTACTGTATCAAGAACCGGTGGAACGGAAGAGGACATTAATCAACGCATCAACAAGGCGAGAAACACGTTTAACATGCTCCATAAGATCTGGAATGCATCCATCCTGTCAAGAAACACCAAGATACGATTGTTCAATGCCTGTGTAAAATCAGTACTGTTGTATGGCAGTAAAACGTGGAAGCATACCCAGAAAATAACAAGAAGGCTCCAAGTGTTTGTGAATAAATGCGAGATAAAGGAAAAAAAATTAAGATATATTACTATTGCTTGCTAAATGAAGCTAGCCCGATAGTCAGTACAAAAAGCCCATTAGCAATACTAAACTATAACTAGCGAGAAAGTTTTATATCCCAGCCCGAAAAAATACCACTGTTGCGACAGTAAAATGAGACATGGTAATTTGTTATGATATTTAGAGCATTCAGTGCGAAATTTTAAATATAACTTTTAGGAAATTATAAATTATCCCTTCAATTGTTTAAAACCTAGACACCCCAAACCTAACCTGAAAACGACAATGAGAAAACTTAATTAGCATTACGTGATTGAACACTATGAATATAGCAAGAACTTTCAGCCCGAAATTTTAATTTTTTATGTTTATGGATATAGTCGATTGAAGTTTTGCCTATCAAACTGAGAGATTTAAAAAAAAATTATAGGGAATAACCCGAATAAAGACGTTTGAATCTCGTCTCAGAGGCAATTCACGTGCACTAGGAATATACCACCGAATTTGTTGAAGTTTTGACTACAAACTGAGAAATTTGAAGAAAAATTCTATCTGAAATTCTCTAGATATAGTCGTTTGAATCTAGGCACGCAGGCGATTGACGAGCACTTGGCATATATCGCCGAATTCGTGCTCGTGAATCGCCTGTGAGACAAGATTTAATCATTTGTATCCCGTAAGGATTTTTAAGGAAATATTTTAGTTTTGTGGCCAAGATTTTAACGAGTGATATTGTATAAGTGAAGTGGTTGTGAATCGTCTCTAAGGCGATATTAAAACACAAATATGATATGTATTTATATTGTGTACATACATTCTTTCATTTTCATTGCAGTTTTTGATTTTTTCCGTATCAAAATCCTCCAAATATTTTTTTTTTCCATTTTTTGGTTTACATTTCATTTACCACACCAAAATAAAAATATTCAATGTAGCTAACATACACGTATACAATCATCTTTCTTTTCATGCCACGTGTTTAATTTTGATACATCTAAAAGGAGAAGGAATTCTCGATCGTGTACACACATTACATATTTTAAATAGTATGCATATACGAGGATATCTATATACATAATAATATATTATGTGCATTTTGAGTTTTCGTTTCATTCTGTTTTATTAAGTATAAATGATGCGTAGAGGGAGATATTTTCAAACGAAAATAATAAATGGATTAAGCCTCAACCAGTCAGGAATAAGAAAATAAAAAGTACGATTTTTAACGAATTTTAACCAATTGTTTTCTTTTTTTTGACATTCGAACCAGTGAAAAATAATAATTTTAAGTTACAGCTGTTCGTTTACAAACAGCTGTTTTTTATTGTAAAATGTCTTTTAGAGAAATTTCATATTTGTTCATGTTGTTACATATTTTTATATATTGATTTCGTATTTGAAAATGAACACATACACGAGATGCTTTTACATCACAATGAAAAAAGGAAATAAACTAAACAAAATTAAAATATTATAGTAGTAATATAGCGTTTACACTACGAAGTACGACTATAATATCATACCATTAACAAATTAATTTTTAACAAAATTCACTAAAACACCATTTTTACTTTATCACACATTATTAAAATTAATCACAAAACATGAAAAAATATTAAAATAATTTTATTTAATAAATAAAATAGAAAACAAAAAAATGTACACAAAATAAATATGGCTTCCACTCCCCGCATCACAAATTTATCTTCTTTTGCTATGTATAAAACACAACAACAAATCGTATTTTTAAGTATTTCTTATTTTCGAGCGAGAAATAGCGCACACTATTATTTTAATAAGTGACAGCTAAAATTTTACGAAGGGGAAATTCGGCTTCTTAAAGCGGAACCAGTCAGGAATAAGAAAATAAAAAAATAATAGAATAACAATGCGATAAATGGCATTTCAATGTTATTACCCAGTCAAACTTAATGTTCATGTAAGAAGACAAGACCGTATCCAATCAATGACTGATTGGATACGGTCTTGTCCAACCAAGACTGTATCCAATCAATGTATAGCTCACTCTCCAACAGGATTTTTGAAGTTATTAATAATAATGGTGGAAGTACTCACTATTAAAACCATTATTCCAATTTTATTTCAATAAATTTATTTTAATAATAAACTGATATTTTGAATTTTCATGTGGCCTTAACCTACTGAAAATGTGAATCCGGTGTTTTTGCTCATATTTTTTTGCTACTCTCAAATAGTTTTAAATTTTTCAACTGTGTATAACGTGTTTAGTTTATAAGAAAATATATTTTAAGGTTTGCAAATTTTTGGAACCCCGGAACTAGCAAAAATATATAAATTTAACGTGGCCTTAACCAAGTGACAAGGAGTGTATTTGTTTTTCCATAAAAGGGTTGTTTTTATTATGTTGCCAATGTTTTCGTTTTTTTTTCTAAAATGTTTGGTACAAAAACACAAATTAACTGGTTTGATATTATTTAACCAAAGAGGGTTTATTATATTTGGTATTTACGGCAAAGAACGATCAATAGAATACGAGGGCTGAATGATAAGTATCCGTGTTAGGGAAGACAACGCATTTTAAGCCACCAAATAATCAAAATAAAAATATTCAATTATTTTTGTTTCATGATTAAACATGTTTTCACTTTTGTGTACTTTTATCACTTTTACTTAAATTAATTATAAATAAAGCTAGTTTTATTTTTTTGAATTTTTAATAATATTTATTAAGTGTTTCCTTATAGTGATAATACTTTTTTATATTTGATTTTTAAATATCGACTTCGGAAATGTTTTCTTCATCAGTTTATCAATAACTATTCTGTTCAATAGTTATTGATAAACTAAGGAACGAGAAATTTCCGAAATCGATATGTAAACAAATTATTATCACTCAAGGAAGACTAATGAATATTGTTAAAAATTCAAAAAAATAAAACTAACTTTTATTTATAATTAGTTGCAGTTGTTGTTTCATTTCTGGCGTGTAGTGTATGGATCCATTCAGTTCCGTTCCCATCTCGCCGGTAAAGCTTTCTCCTGCTCAAATTTCCGTGAAGTATATTTTAAGATATTTATACAATATCCCACGATATCATGGATTTTGTGGATCAAATTCTTCGTATCAACCTTAATGGCATGCAACTTCACTTTGATTTTCTGATACGTCTTCCCATTTAGAAAATTTTATCGAATTTCTAATCGATATTGCTCTTTCCATTGTTGCAAACAAACACAAACATTCCATTTTTAAGTTCAACAGCTCTCAAAACAAAAGTGCCCGATAATTCGGTTAGAAATTTGACATGTTCGAAAGGTGCCTTTAAACGATGGCTTGCAGATTTTGAGACATTGGCGGTGGAGCATGAGTACTTATTATACAGCCCTCTCCATTAACCTTTAGACTAGAGAAGTTATTGTACTTCAACATCAACATTATCACTATCGACCTTAATTTTATTTTGAAAACGCAATATTTTTATTTATGAAAACAATATTGTTAGTGACGTCAGTCGAATCTTTCGTTTCGTAAGTTAGCTAAAGGTAGGATGAGAAAATTAAAATATTGTTTGTGATTTTTCGGTTAAATAGGTTGTTTCATCGAGGAATAAATATATAAGAGAAATCAAGAAGTGCAAATTTGATAAGCCATTTTCTCCGAGGTTAATCTTATTTTACAGTTTTGATATACATATTTATATACACAAATTTAATTTTTTTCGATATTTAATCCATATATACGTATCTTATAAAAATATAAACATATCGGCATATTTATTTTATAGTTTATTGTTCAAGCTAGGCTTATACAGGTTGCCAAAAGTAAAATAGATTAACCTCGGAAAGTCGACATCAGTCCTCTTATGTATATTTTGCTCTATGGTTGTGTATATATTTTGAACGTGTTTTTGTATTGTTGGGGGTACAAATAAGTTTTGAGGGATTTACAAAAGATGTCATAACTAATATTAAATCGGATCGGGCCATCTTGGTAAAGCATCATCATTTCCGTCTAAAAAACAGAATGTGTCTTTTCGCTGAAGTATGACACAACATTACGCTCATTTGCTGCAACAGTGACACAACTCAAAATCTTTAATTTGTCAGAAGATCGATTTGAAAATATGACTCAAAATTGTAAGCAAATAAAAATACATTCTGATTAGTAAAATACATTTTTTCTGTTCCTACATCCTCAACCGGATCATAATTTTTATAATTCTTTAATACTTGTCTTGTAATTTTTTTTGTAATATTTTCCAATATCTTAAATTGTTAATTACTTTCATTTTTATATGAAATTTTACTTAATTTCCTAGAAATAACTATATAAGAGAGTATGTTTTGAGACAAAATAATAAAAATATGAACTATTGGGAATCGTTTAATTCGAATACATATCTTGAAATGAGTGAATTTGGGGTTGTGTCACTATTTCAGCAAATGAGCGATATTTTTTGTGCACTAACCATGTCAACGTTTGTTGCAACTTTGTTGTTTACTGTGTGAAGCATATGGGGAACATGTTCCATCAATAAACACATGTGAGTAATAGTTCTGCCGTTTTAAAAGTGGCGATTTTGACACCGTAACAATGAACGTGAAGGAAGACCAGTAAAGTTTGAAGAAGTTGAGTTGAAGGCATTATTGAACCATGAGTCATGCCAAACTCAGGAGGAGCTCTCTAAAATTTTGGGAGTGACTCAACAAGCGATTCAAAACCGTCTCAAGACAATAAGTATGGTGCAAAAACAAGCAAATTGGGTTCCGTATGAACTGAAGCCAGGAAAACTCCGTTAACTGCTCCAAAGACAAAATCGGAAGGGGTTTTTGCATCGAATTTGGTCGGCGGGGGGGGGGGGGGGGGTGAAAAGTAGATCCACTACATCAACCCAAAGCTCTGAAATTCGTGGGGTCGTTCGGTCATGCATCAACTTGAACCATCAAACCGAATTTTCATGACAAGAAGCTAGTGTTGTGCATTCACCAGAAATTACTCCTTCCGCCTACCTCTTATTCCGGTCGATGACTCGTGGCCTGGCTGAGCAGCACTTCATGGTTTACGAAGAAGCCATAAATTGGGTCGATTCTTTGATCACCCCTAAACACGAGAAATTTTTTCGTCGCGGAATCCGTATGCTGCCCGAAAGATGGAAAACAGTCATAGCTAACGAATAAAATTTATTGTACCAATTTCTCTGAATAAAGCATCGGAAGTTATAAAAAAAACCTCAAAACTTATTTGTACTTCTAATATATTATACTATTGGCGATTTTCATCGAATGTAGATAGCGTTGGTTTCTACGTCTACAAGGGGGACGAGAATTGTCAAATTCATTGTTATGACAGTTTTAATCCCCCTTGCTTCATAGCAAACTACGATTTACATTTTATTCGACAGATGTCAGCTACTTTGTTGCAAACCACGAATAAGCGTAAGGGACGAATCATCCTTGATTTTCTTCCCTTTATTCGAATATTGTGTGTTCGTATGTATATTTATATGTTATTCTGGTATGTCGTATTTATATTTACATATATGTTATTCTGGTTTTCCCAGTTAGCACCAAAACTTTATATATTTATGTAGATACTTGTACATACATGCATACATACATAGTGGTACAACGCATATTCGTGAATAACAAACGCAGTTATAATATCAAGTTTAATTTTAATTTTCAATTTTCGCAAATGAATATTTTATCAATTTTTCATTTACTGTTATTGGAAAGTTGAAACGAATTAAGTAAGAAGAAATATTACAAATGTATTCAACGTTAAAGTTTTTAATACAATTATCTTGTTATTGGAAACTATACGCAATGTGGTAACACCGATTTAAAGTAACATTCTCATTACCGCATCAAAAGAAATACTGAAAATTAGGCAAATTATTGAATGAAAATTAAATCACTTCATGATATGTAGACGACTTAATAATAATTACAATATTATAATATTCTAATAATAATCATAATTTATTTTATTCGCCAAGGTCTACTAAACAATTTATTTTAAATTATTCTAAAAATTCCCACAAGCGCTTCGGTTAATAGCTTGTATATGTAGGATTTTCACCATCGGATTAATCAGAAACTAATTTACTTAAATGAGAATTCAATAAGAAATTGAAAATTTATGCGGTCCTATAGTCAAAAGGGGCTGTAAACGACGGTGAAAACAAAATACATTGAGTTCAATAATAATTGAACAATAAAAGACGAAATTAGATACGTAATAAAAATATTTGTGGGGAAAATGAAAAATTATGACGTTCTTTCATCGGGTAAGATTGTTTTTACTGTTTTATTTAATTTTAATTTTCCAGTTAATTATCTCGCAATGATCAGATCTACCTAAAACTTTTATTCATTTGACTATCCATTTTGTATTTGTTGTGTAATTTAAAAATATTCCTGATGGTTAAGAAATTCCTGTAATTGCTGGTATTAATTCTGGTTTTCTAAAATGTTTAGTACTTACCTACTTGATTCAGTTCTATATCATGTTTAGGGTTTAACATATAATGTACAAAAAGTATTAAGTACATACGAGTATTATTACCCTATATGCCTGAAACGACTGTTGCAGAATGATAATCTATATATATACTTATGGACAAAAAAAACGCATAATTTTTTTGCTTCATTTATAAGGGGAATTCTCAACGAAATATCTATTATTAAATAAAATTTAGTTGTGCAAAACGCTCACCTGGCCGACGGTCTGATGATCCAAGGCAAAATCTAAACTCGTCGGAGAACAAAACATTAGCCCATTGTTCCATTGTCCAGTTTTCATGTTCGAGAGCAAATGTTAAACGAGCTCTGCTGTGTGCTGTAGACAACTCTGAACATAAGGCTGGCCTTCTTGCAGTCAAATTGGATTCCTTGATTTGTCGACGAACGGCCCTTTCACTAATGGGTGCATCTCGGGATCCGATTAGGTCTGATTTGATGCTACGTCCAGTTACGAACCGTTTTCTCAAGCAAATTAATTTAATATACTTATCCTCAGCGAGTGTTGTACATCGATTTCTCCCACTACCAGCACGACGATGATTCTGTCCATTATCCTGGAATCGTTTGATCACTCTTGACATTGTGGATTGGTCCACTCTTAACAGTTGTGCAACGTAAGACTGAGTTCTTCCTTCTTCAACTAATGTAATGGCCCTCACGCAATCCTCAACACTCAAATGAATTCTTTCGGCCGACAAGTTATTCATTTTTATTTGTTTTTAATGAAAAACCTTACTCTTACACTTAATTGTATAATTTAAATAACAATTCACTGTAAATAAAATTTTAGACTGTACAGCCAAAATGCTCAAATTTGTGCTTTGAATTCGAAGTCGTATTCAACAAAACTAATGGTAGTATTTTTTTTAATGCATGGTTATTTCAGTGAGAACTAGATACTATTTAGATTTTATCATAATAATTACAAAAACAATTATTAAGCTACTCGTAATTTCAAGACGCAGATAATTCGTTTTTTTATCCATAAGTGTATATTAGTATGGTCCTTATTTGTATGGGGCGGAAAAAATGTAGACATATCTAAAGAGACATCCTCTAGAAACGTGTGATTATGCTAAAAACTTAAATAGAAAAAATATCGGGTCAATCGAAGATGGTTTAGAGGAAGCAACTTGAACGTGAAGTTCGATAAAAACGGTATCTCAATTTTTCACTTTCAAACGAACAGAAAAATGATTTAAAATTTTTTCTCAGCTTACTAAATAAATGTGGTGAATAGAGGAGATAATTACCTTTCCAAAACATCAAAGATATCGAAAAGCGGTTAACAATAATAGCGAATTTGTTGCCAATTTCCGAAATTAATAAAGAACCCAAATAATAAATGGTTTTTTTAAATCCTGGAATTCATATTTAAAATTACAAAAAAATAATTAAATAAATAAAGATGACGTCTAAACAAAGGAATATTTGATGATGTCATAACAAACGGTATGAGTCATAAGGAGTTAACATAGTTGTTATTATAAAACAACTATTTTAAGTCCTTATGACTCATTTGTCTCATTAGTTATTGTATTTAAATTCGCCTACCGCATTAATTATGGCCGACTATAGCCAATATGTTTCATTATATTATAAACAAAATAAATGCATATTAATTTCAGTTTAAATACAAATCTCTCGAGAAAAGGACACACATTTGTACTAATTAAATCAAGTCCTTTTAACAGTTTTATTAATATTTTTAAGAAAGTGCTACTAAAGTTGATAAAACGGCAGCTGATTTACGGTCCCCTACAGAAATTTATCTTCTCGGCCATGACTACTTCAAATTATTGGTGCTAAGTTACCCTAAAAAAAGCAAGTGTTGTGTTTTTTTTTTAACAATCACCGTACTGTAAAATATACTATTCGTGAAAGTGCAGCTCTGACAATAGAGGAAGTGTTTATTTTTTGGTCAAAAGCACGAATTCCAGTGGAAAAGGAACAACATTCCATTGAAAAATTGGAAAAATTGCATGATGAGTGGAAGATCTTCTAAAGAATAAAAATAAACATTCAAAAGAGTACCATGAAAGAGAAAATGCCTTTAATAGTAAACTGGATAATATTTTCGATATCCCACATACCAATGCCTTGTCCATGATGACCAGTGAATACGACAAACAATTCCTTTTGTGGCAGCGTGAGAAAGGGTGTCCCGGATATTTGACTGGAGCCACACAATATGAAATTGAAAAAGAAAAGAGGAAATCGAAACGTATGGAGGCAAAAAAAAATCGTAAACGAAGATATCTTGAAGAGAAAAGTAAATCAACTCCAATACACTCACAAGCATTATTAAGCATAATTATTATTAGTATAATGCATTTATTCAGTGTCGTTGCTGAAAGTTTTGGACATTCTATTGATGAACTCGTTTTGAATCGAACAACACTGAGGCGTCTTCGTGAAACAAATAGAGTAGAAATAGCAGCATCAGTTAAATCCATTTTCAAGTTTACAACAGGCGTAGTACATTGGGATGGAAAATTACTTGTGGAGTTATCTGGAACGGAGGCATCACGCTAATATTTTGGGCATGATACTAAATGCAAATGTTCGTTTTGATCTGCCAGGACCTATGCTCCTTCGATGGCCAAAGCCATTTATGTATTGAAATTATTTATCTTTCGTGAAGAATTTAAGTTAACAAGACAAGGACAGAATAATTTACGGGACATTTACATTTTTGTCGTACGATTTTATGTGAAAAATTGGTTCCATTGCACTAAAGCTGCTAAAGAGATATTTATTCCTACAAAATTCATGATGAAAAGTTGACGATGGCTGTACTAGATAAAACATGTGGTCAAATGTGGTATTTATCCAACGAAAGCATAACGTGTCTAGTGCAGAAAAAAGAGGAATGGTGCAACAGTTGGATATTGTAGCGGATAGTTTCTTCAACTATAAGAAACTCCGCACATTTATTCTCAACGGACAATACTCCGTTCACATAATTCTTTATAAACGGACAATTCTCCATGTAAAGAATTATTCCAAATAATATACAACAATCTTGTATATACAAATTATATTGTATATACAACTGGTACACATACATAATCGTACAACAACACTTGTACAAAACGAAATTTGTGTAAGCAAAACATAATTGAAAAAATATATTTTGGTTTCACAACAATTTCGCATTACAATAAAATCGAATTGATTTTGCAAAATCAAAATCAAGGAAAACGCATTCACACATACACCGTGCCATCGTTCAAGAGATGGCATTGCCAGCATCTATGTTCATTACAACATACATTGTATCGGGTGCACCTAAATATTTTGGTGCGGGTAAATAAAAACAAAACCAGTTTTGGATTGTTTTGTTTTTCGATTTAGGCAAGAAGACAAAAAATTAAAATCCTTCTGTCTATTCGATTTTGGATTTTGCCGGAGCAACACAATGGAGCACCATCACTCACCAGCCAACAAAACGGAAAAATATTATTTAATAAATTTTTTTATTACTTTTAAAAATTGAATTAAAGTTTATGTTTCACTTATTTATTATTAAATTTTCCAAGTGCTTAAAAACAGCATACTTCTTTAATATGATGAGGGATGTAGAGTCCGAGTCTAGCAAGCGCATCGAGTTGAAAATTGATGATGTGAAAACATTCATTACGAAACAACTAGCAGATTTTATTACATCAAACACTGGCGATTTTTTTAAACGGTTCAAGATTTCCATAGATTCCTTAATCAAAGATCCGGATATGTGGCCTCATGATGATAATTTCAAGAACGGAATGAACATTATCAGACAAATGGAAGTCGTAAATGATATCGCAGAACGTGGTGTTAGGTTAATCCAATATTATAATAAGAAATTAACAAAAAATGAAGATGACATGCAATATTTACTACAAGTCGTAAAGGACTACATCCAGATATTTTCAACACCAAAACATCCTTAATAGGTAGAAGGTCATCCTAGATTGATTATTTTCATCATAAAAATTAATTCATAATATCATTGTATATATAGAAGAAACATCATGCATCTATAATAAAAATAAATAGTAATAATTTGTCTTGTTTTTGTATTTTGGAAATTTGACAATAAAGTCGCTATTTGTTAACAGATTTTCGATATCTATGATGTTTTGGAAACGTAATTATCTCCTCTATTTTTATTTAGGCTGAGAAACATTTGGTCTCAAATGATTCATCCAATATAATATGAATTCATGTATGTGTTGTAAATATTATAATTTGTACATGTATTGATAGGTGTTATTATTATTTATTATTAACTGCTTTAATGTTTGTTTAATTTTTTTTTATAATTTATTTAAATAAAGTAATTTTCTCTCTAATTCCTAAATTAAGATTCGTTTAAGTTTAAGTTTTAAACTTATAGAAAATTGAAATTTTGTCGAAATTCATGACTTAAAACAATAAAGTTGTCGGCAAATGTATAATTCAATTTATTTTTATATTATTATTGATTATTTCAAGGTCAGGGAAGATTGTGATTGCAACATTCTTGATCAGAGGGTCTATTTCATTACTTATGCTTTGAGGATAAACTCAATACAATCAAATATGTTAACGATCCAAAGACTTTTTGCTATGGAATTTTGTTTTTCGACGATCTTCTCTGGTTGAATTCAGCTTATGTTCTAGTGAAGTGTATAAATGTTAGATATAAATCAACCCTGCTTTTAGTTGGATGAATTTAAATATAGGTAGCTGAATGACAATACCGATTTTTTTTTAATTTTACAATATCAACGGAATATGTATGATAACGCTGTCGAGTCATTATGAAAGTGAAGTCCCTCGGTTAGATGGTGTTGGATGGGAAGATAGAGCAAAATAAGGTTACAAACAGCATATAACGAGATGACCCGTAGTTGTGAATTAAATAACCTAACCAGTCTATTATGACTGATGCCGAATACATATGATGAATATTAGTATCCTTTACCTCAACCACAACTAACCCAAATTAATAAACTAACAAAATCTATTCTAGAATGTGAATTTAATTGAGAGTATTGAGACTAATATTTTATTATATATTTAAATAGTTAGAAAATGACTTTGCTGCGATTCACCCTATTAAGGATGCAGACAGGGCCTTGGTCCGCATGATGCTGAAATATTCGCATTCAGATATAATTTACATACCAATTTTGATTGTTGATATTTTAGGATTATGGTACGTACCTAGGATCGCCGTTATTATTGGCCTGTACGCCACTATCATATCATATCATATCATATCACTTTAAGAAACTTCGGAATCTTGGAATCCCGTTCTTTTATGTTTTTGGTATGTAGGTTTGATTTCCGTTTCCTTTGGGTTTCTTGGCTCTATACGTTTATCTTTACTATTTTTCTCCTCTTCTGCAGGTCGATTCTGAATACCATAGGAATTCTGATTTTCTTTTCCTACATAGGAAAAAGAATCCTTGCAGTTTTTTCTTATATAATAGTTCGGTGTGTTCGGGCAAAATAAACAACAAATCATAGGAATTTTTAATTTAATTTTAGTACTCTACGATGAGGCGCTAATACGAGCTAAATGAAGGAAATCGTACATATTATATTATATGTAGTAATAACAAGCAGCAAATAATAAATTAGACCGATACAACGACGATGATACAAGGCATTGATTGACTCGTTATAGACGAAGGTATTATGCAATTATGTGTTACTTTATAAGCAGGAGAATAAAGGATTTTCTACAGCTATGTAGTAATAAATTTTTAACTCATAAATATTTGCAGAACACCTGGGTTATACTTCGCGATCATTTAAGATAAAAATGGAAGAATTAATGTGGGAGTTTACAAAACAGCTGGCTTCTTTAAAAATATTTTAGTAAACTTCAAGATTTATTGTTGTTGTCTCATATTTACCCATATATCATTTAATACTTATTTTAATTTATTAAATTATTTTAACAAAAATCACATTAAAAATATCGTTAAAACCTTAATTAAATCTTAAGATTTCTTATTCAAATATTATCTCGTTAATTGAATAGAAATTTCATTCCGTACCTCAAATAGATTCGGACAATTGTTATAATTAGGAAAAATGAAATTCGGAATTCCGTTTTGCCACCTGTCTAAACGCAACCAAATTATTACAGCAGTTATGCGTTATAATTTTTAACAACCGAAATAATTTTTGAATCATATTTTGTTCACGTTGGAAATGCGCCATATTTTGAATTGTTAAATTATTATGTTCAACAAATGATTAATTTTTAAACTGAATTGACATATTTAATTTAATATTTAAACCAAAATAAGCTTCAGTTGCTTTATTTTCTATATACAATTACAATTACATATTACAATTTTTTTTAAATATCCAACATAATTTTGTATTCGGACTGCCAATGAAGTCATTTGTTATGCGGACGAAAAAATTATTATGTTAAAATGTCAAAATTTTCACGGGAAAATTATTTATTACAGAAATCGGACACGTCCTTAGGAATAAACAGAAAACTACTAGAAAAATGTCAAATATTTTTTCCTTTTCCTATTCCTAAGTAAAGCCAAAATCGACCTACTGAAGTCCTTTGGCAACTATACTATCCTCTGTAGGATATCTCACACATGCATTCAGGCGTGTTCACTAATTTTTTTGAGAAATCTACTTTTCCAACAATATTTGTTCGCGATCTACTTTTTAATTTCCAAAGTATTATAAAGGTGCCCTCAAATATGCTGGTCATTTATTATCGATTTTCAATGGTCAAAATCAGTCGATTAAATTATTCAAAATTTAAAAAAATCGACCAGTCGATCGCGATCATCGACCTTATGAACACCTCTGATATATATAGTATTTAAAATTACGGGGAACGTTTCTCGGGAACGCGGAAATTTTATACAGTTTTTTTCAAAATAATCTGTAGATTGTTTTATTTGTGTCCAAATTTGGTTAGATTTGAATCAAAATAAATAAATTTTAATACTTTTGGTCGACCGAGATTGAATTAAACTAAGTTTGATAGCCGATTGTTTAACTTTGAACTAAACCGTTTGAATAACAAAAGACGTGGACTACAAATTCAATAGCTTAAATATTTTCATTTTTGGGTTTATACATCATAAACGTCATCGGAGTTTGAATCAATTCCATCTCCATAATTGAAAACATTTGTGAACCGCAAGCCCATCAGAATTTTTATCATTTATCGAAATTTATCGAGTTTACCGGTTATTCCAAGATTTATATTACAGGTTTCTTTAAAACCGGTAAAACGAGAAACCCTAGTTTATACAAAATTTACCAACCTAAAAATTAAATTGTTCTTGAGCTGATCATGAATTTGTTTTGTATTTTAATTTCAGAACCGATGGTAAATCGGTTTGCAACAAGGCGTAAATCAGTGTTTGCTGAAACATACGACCCAGAAAAAGAAGATGAAGAAGAAGGAGCAAATCCAGTATTTCCGAAAACTGATGAACAGCGATCGCGTTTAGTGGATTCAGTGAAAAATATTCTACTTTTTAGGTCACTTGATAAAGAACAAGTAAGTACATCTCACGTAATAAACCACGTAGAATTTAGTTTGGTTATGTAAACTGTTTTTCAGATGAATCAAGTATTAGATGCCATGTTTGAAAGAAAAGTTTCACAAAATGAAGTTGTTATTAGGCAAGGCGATGATGGCGATAATTTTTATGTAATTGAATCGTAAGTCTTATAAGTAAAAATCGTCTTCTACATGTATCAACTTTTTGGAGTACCATATATGCACAAGCAACAAATCAATAGCAAATTTATAGTAAACATCCAAATATTTAGAATATTATGATTAAGGGCAAAAGTTTTGTACAAAACCTTTTTACCTCTGCCATAATATCTTCATAGGAGCTGTATTTTTTATATTGAAAAGATGCTTTCACAAAATATTTTATTATGAAAAGCTGTTGCATGTAGATGCCTCTAAATGATTGTATGTACTTAAGGATTGTGTTTTGTGGTGGTTTTTATTTATGTAGCGGACAATTCAAAGCATTCGTTGATGACAAACATATTCATACTTATGATAATAGTGGAAGCTTTGGAGAATTGGCCCTCCTATATAATATGCCAAGGTAAGTCTGTTTTAGGAGATTACACTAGTTTTACACATTCTACTTATCAGAAAAATGTATATATTTCCATAGAGCTGCAACAATTACAGCTGGAACTGATGGTCATTTATGGGCAATGGACCGACAAACATTCCGAAGAATTTTACTAAAATCTGCATTTAGAAAAAGAAAAATGTATGAAACTCTGTTGGATAATGTTCCAATGTTAAAGGCACTTCAGGTCAGTATTCTAATTAATCATAGTTTTTTTAAATTTTCCAATCGTATTATAGATAATATGTATTTATAAGCTTAATTCAACTTACTAACTAGTTCATTGTTGCCTTTTTTCTACTTCGTTGATTTTCAATTTATTAAAATTCGTTGAAAAACGTCAATAAAACGTTATTTCTTTAACAGTTATGTGTATACGGAATTTTACCGATCGACAGAGAGCGGAAAATGACAACCAATGACGGTTGATGAAAACTGCACAATTATTTAGCGTGTAGCATATAGAGATGACTGAGGTCGAAGTCCATAAGCGACAACATTGCATTGTGTATTTTTCTCTATGTTAGGTAATGATAAAAATATAGGTACGTGAATTTCTCTGTTGGTTTGCCTTATAATACCTTATGTGTGCTACAGTTGATATATGGCTACACGAATGTGCAAAGGAATACTATAATTTTGCGTGTGGTTTTATTGATTGTAAATTGGCGTTCAAAATACAATAAATAAATCTGTACTTGAGTTACTCGTATTTATGAATCAAGGCATTCAAAAATAACTAATAGCCCCAAAACCGGTATACACGGTATTTGCACGAATGTGAGCTAACGTTTTACACAAATCACCAATCCTGTGTTAGTTTTCACATGGCCGACTAATATTTGCATTGGCCAACATTCGCCAGATAGGCAGTAAATAAATACTCATCGAACAAAACAACCAATGATGGCTAAAAAATACACACGATTTGACAAATAGTAGTCATATTCTGTTTGAAGTTAACCAGTTTGAAGTTAACTACCTAGAATACTACAGGCCATACTGCTTCAAAAATTTTGCTATATGACGTCAATTTATGTCGTCAGTTCTTTCTTTGGCTATTTTAGGCAGCACTAAAATTATAAAGATTGTTTTGATTTTTTTTTTTTGCATTAAGTATATTGATAATAAAAATAGTAAACAAACATCAAAAATTTCATAAAAAGCTATTCGTAAGTATAATTCATAATATTATTATAAAATTATGCATTCTAAATTGTGTTAAATATGTAAACACGTATAAAATGTGAACACATTTCGTCGATTTCGTGTAATTTACGAGAAGATATAACCTTACTTTTTGCACTCGTATAAAAACAATTTTTTTTTCTGTTTATTTTTTTTCTTCTTTTTATGAGCATGACTGCCATCTACAGTTCAAAGAATAAACTGTAGACATATTTTAGTAATGAGTATTTCCCCGTGCCCTTATAACAGCTTCCATTCTTCTGGGCATACTAAGTAGTATGCTTTGTATCATTTCTTGCGGAATGAGATTCCACTCTTCTTGCGCTGCAACACTCAGATCTACTATCGAATCTGGTTTCTAGCACTAATACGGCGTTTTAGAATGTCCCATACTTGTTCGAAAGAATTTAAATCCGGGCTCATTATTGGCCACCTCAATACACGAATGCTGATGTCTTGGAGATATTGATGTACCGTTGCAGCTAAATTTTTTTAAATCGAGGAATTAGCAATGAGAGTTATAATAATTTAAAACACATGAAAGTTCACAGGAAGGTTGTAGCTGCAACATTTTTGATCAAACATGTCTCTTTATTTGCAATTCTCATTTTTATCATTTAAAAAAACTTTTAAAGGCCTTTTGAAAAATAATGTTGTATTCGATATTCTTTCTAATTTTATTCAAGTATGTTTATTTCTGTTATTAAGCTGGCATGAATGTTGTATTTTATATCGCGAGTGCTTTTAGCCCATTAAAACCCGAACTATGTCTAATGGCCCGATTTCTCTGAAAATCACAATTCACGTATATTTCAAGTGGAAAAATGTAACGGTGAGAAAAAAAATCAAAAAGTCATGTCAATGGGGCTGTGGAGCTGGTATGACATATCATACAATGGGTAGAAACAGTATATTTTTTATATTGTTTCACCTTTTTTATTTATTTATTTCTGTTGCTAATGATAAATTTAACAAATAATATTATAAATAAAACATATTACAATTCATTTAAAATTGAAAAAATAAGAAATTTTAACACACTAAGTAAGTATTTGAAAAATCTCTTAAACAATTTGGAACGGGGTTTATGTAGAAGATTCTCTGCAAGTATTAAGCGAACTAAATCTCTAGTAAATTATAAGAATGGGGCCTTTGGATATGCCTGTCTGTACAAAAATCGCCTGTTAGTAACGGTTCCATTTATCGTGAACGTCTTAGCCCGTTGTATGATTTACCATATACCATCGAAAATATGTCATTATAATTCCTTTAATGGCGAGTTATAATTTTTATATTCTTTAAAATTAAATTAATTAGTATATCCCTTTTTCAACCAAGAAAATAAAACAATTGGCGCAATTTTAGTCTAACCCACGCAAATGTGTGAGTAAAAAACCATAGTATGTAATGGCGTTGTTGAAAAAAATTTCGCTTGATTTGAAGTAGAACCACACAATTGTGTGTATAGATATAGTGTTTTAGTTGGTTCGAATAACATATACAACTAATGTTTTGACATGGTACTTTTGCCCTTCCCGCACAATTGTGTTAGCAAATCACAAAAGGGATATTTTTTTTGTAACACAATTATTTTTTTATGAAGTCTCTAGTTTCCAACGACGATCCATTTTATCCTTAATGCACATCGTTTAAAGTACAACTAAACGTTTTTATCTGTTAGGTTTTAAATTGTTTTACAAGTATACACCATCCTCAACCACTAAAAAAATTGTATGTATAGTCCATGAATTAACATCTTCTCAAGAGAGAAGATGTTAAGAAAGTAGTGGTTTACGTATGATATATCATACATCGGGCATCAATGGGTTAATGTTTGGTAATGAGTAACGCAGCTAGATATATAACAATACTGATTTCAAATTGAATAATTGACAGTGGACTAAGAATTATGTATCATAAGTATATAAACATGCTACATATGAATCCATCATATATATAAACATGCTGTCGAACTTTTACAAACATGTAGCCCTCGGGTTAGATGGTGTAGTCTGGGGAATAGCTGCTACAAAAAAAAATATTCCCTATTTTCGAGGAATTACCACATTATATCCGCAGTTAATTTAAATTAATATCTACCTTAAGTAGTAGTACCAAAAATAAGTTAAAGTTAAATAATTAAAGTAAAGTTAATAAATAAAATTATATATACAATAGTAAAGTTATGTCGTAATTAATTACCCGAGGTCGTAGCATTCCGCTATATTTATTGTCAAAAACGAAAAAATAACTACTCTTCATGCGCAAATACAAACTTTGCTCTATATTATACGACGATCATTAAATTAACGACCTAATAGCGGAAACGAGAAATCCCGAATGAAAACTACTTTAGAAATTAATACAATCAATGAAAATTAAGGACAATATGCAAGGTTCAGGCTCGGAAGAATGACAATTCATTTCCCTGCCACACCCACGAGATAAATGGAAAGTAATTTATATTCAAATGGTTCAGTTTTTTAAATACGGCATTCAAAAAATTATAAATAAATCGATATTCCAGCGGCAGAGTCTTCTTTGCTTGTTTGTTAAATGCTAATTATAGTTTGCACTTACAGTGAGTCGCACTCGTATTCGTAAATCAAATATTTTCCAAAAAAAAACTCGATTAAAAAAAATATTCAAATGATATTATAATTTAATCATTTGCATAATTCTTAAGTTCACTCTAAATCTTCATTATAGAATGAATAACAGGTTTCGATGACGGTGCAATTCAGAGAAAAAAATTAAAATCTGTACATGAGGGAAAATAAGCGTCGCATTCATATTCGTAAAATTCCATTTGTGTTTGAATTTTACTGTTATTTATCATTACCCTTTTTTTGTTTTTGCAGTTTCGCTTTGCACTCAATATCAGTATAGCATTTAGTTTCGAATTGACTGGAAGTTATCTTAATTTAATCCAAATTTTAGTCAAATGGGCCGTAAGCAAAGTGAAACGTCAATTGAATCATGAAAATTAGTAATTTTACATCGGGAAGCAGGGAAAACATTTAAAGAAATCAGCCAAATAGTGCAAAGAAGTATTTCTACAATACAATTCATCGTAAAACGACAGCAAATTGAAAATCGAGTAGAAAATTCACCGCGAAACACAAACCGCAAAACGTTTACTGTTGCAGAGGAACGGTATATTGTGCGTGAAATTAAAAGAGATCCTCGTTTAAGTACTCCAAAGTTAACAACGCAAATCAACACGTCTTTTAATAAAAATATACACCCAGATACTGTTCGGCACGTGCTAAAGAGAGCTAGATATAACGGTAGAGTGCCAGAAAAAAAACATGGATCAGTAAGAAGAATCGGAAAATAAGATTAAATTTTGCAAAGTGTCATGTAAACAGGATTTTCGAGTTTTGGAAATAGGTTTTGTATACAGACGAAACCAAATTTAACATGTTTGTGTCTGACGGGCGACAAATTGTATGGAGAAAACAAAATACCGAAATAATATAGAGAATTATGACCTACAGTAAAATATGGCGGAGGATCTTTAATGGTATGGGGTTGTTTCTCGGCATCTGGAGTGGGAAAATTGCACATAATAGAGGGAATAATGAATAAAACAAAGTACATCGAAATTTTAAAGGCAAATTTACCTGAAAGTGTGATAAAATTGGGCATACGAGACGATTTTATGTTTTACCAGGACAATGATCCAAAACATAAAGCTTACGATACACGACAATGGTTATTATATAATTGCCCAAAAGTCATGGAAACCCCACCGCAATAGCCCGATATCAATCCCATTGAGAATCTGTGGCAAGAATTGCACAATAGAATTCGAAAATATTCGATATCTAATAAAAACGATTTAATATATCGATTGAGGACGGAGTGGAATAATATTGATACGAAAATAGCGGATACGTTGGTACAATCAATGCCAAATCGTTTGTCAGAGGTGATCAAAACCAAGAGAAATCCAACTAAATATTAATTATTAAAAAGTCTTAGCCTTCTTTTATTTAACTGGCTAATTTAGTAACCTTCTGTGATGAATTACGAATACGAAAGCGATATGAATTTTAGACTAAGTTCAATTTATTATAATTTTCTTAAAATATGTAACACATACCTCACAAATTTTTATATTAAAATGAAGTTTACTATAGTGTTTCTGATTTAAAAATAAAAAAATTAAATTTTTGATGCACGTAAATGTTTTTTATTCATTTATCGTTTTTAAAACTGCAATTTCGAATACGAGTGCGACTCACTGTATATAGTAACAAGCATATACTGTCAATATCGCCTATATATGATCTGATGACGTCAGTTATACTGATGGAACATCGTTTTAAGATCATGACGTGATAGTTTTCGTGCTCCTGCCGGTTATTGCATTAAAGTTGCTCGTGATGATTTTGATATCATGGTGCAGGATGTTAGTGATGATGTCTTCTAGCTCAACAAAGAATAAGTCTTTCACATTGTCTGAGTTGTCTTCGGTTAGCGCAAATGGATTGACGTGATATTGAAATTTTTTGTGCGTAATCTAATCGTGCATATCCATATGTCGACAGGGTGGAACTCTATGATATGCTGGTGCACTCGCTGATGTGGTTCATCGCCAAAGCCAACTCCAAATTCTCCATTCTAATTAGGTTAATCGTAGGCCTTTGTGTATGGTTCAATGTGAGAGTAGGTAGTTGACCCGCCGCACAACCTACATTTTGCGTGTGAATGTGTGAGTCACGTACTTATGATACATCTTACGGCACCCAGTCGTATGGAGACAACAGACATTAACAGAATTCTCTCTACCGTCTCCCCTACAACACATGATTCATTTAGAGAGTTGTGCGCTATGTTGAAAAGATCGTGATAGAACGAAAAGCAGCGAAGACTTGTCATACTTGTTTCGCTTCGAACATTTTCTTGTAAATCAAATATATGTGACATGTTGTACACTTAGTCTTCGATCGATCGTTGATATTGGTGGTCGCGTATTTAGGAAACTAACATGACTTATCATAAATTAGTCATTGAATTTTTTCATGATCTTATTAGACAAAACTTCATCGAAAAAATTTAGCTTCAACTTGATCATAAAATACTTTTTACGCTATTTGCCGTAGGCACTTGGCGAAACACACTTATACTTAATAAACACATTTTTTATTAATCACTTGTCATAACTGCGAAACAAAAAACAAGTGATTAATAAAAAATGTGTTTATTAAGTTGATCATAAAATTAAATAAAATGGGGGTTGCTTGGTAAAGAGCATTTATATAATTGTTCAGCGATTCTAATATATTCCGTGTTATCTGAAAACACAACTAAATGGCCTTAGGGTCGATATATTCGATGTATTGCTTTGAATTAATTAATTAATTCAGCAATAATTGGGAAGGGAAAAATATTAAAAATGTTAAAGATAAATGTAAATACGTTAAACGATTGCAGCTAAAAACCTCCGAACATAATATTTTCTTCAAAGTCTGAACTTACACAATCCATAAAACATTCTAAATCAATAAAACAATATTTTTTACTTCTTCAATTTACGTATTCCTTCCCAAATTCTTTTAGAGAGGAATTTCCAAAAGTAGTAAATTAATATATCCAGGTCTAATTGACCATATGTTTAGTGAAATCCCGAAATATTTTTTCATTTTTCTTTAAATTTTCTTATTTCATTTAAAGATACTTTTTGTTTTGATTCGATAAGAAAAGAAAAATCGTTTACCTTATTTTTTGGTATCTCTTTAATTTTCATTAATGTTTTATTGATTGAAAATTGATTGAAAAAGAAGTTACATACAAGTAATAAACAGAAAAGGTTAAGTTCAAACCTTACTAGAATGATCTGGCATTATACCTGCAATATGCCTACCACAATATTAACTGATATAGGCGAAAGTAAAATGTAAAATGTCTCTGCTAAATCGAGTTTACCTCATTATGCGCAGGACATCCCTAAGAGTTTTTTTTATTTTATTACAATATTAAAATAAAATCCGAAAATTAAAAAAAAATGATGAAAGCTTGTTAATTGAAAATTATTTTTTTCATGGTTGTTTTAAATAAATTTGCTGCTTTTCCTATACCATATCAAGGTATCGTTCGAGTAGTGGAAGCCATCTATCATATTTTTAAGTATTTGCCCAGTTTTATAATTTTTTATATAAATATGTATTAATTTTTATATTTTTTGGCAAAGAAAATCGGTAATTTTGTTATTCACTAATTATAAATTATTTCATAGAAAACATGAATAAAATGCCTTTACTCGTGTTATGTATGTCAAATAAAACTAGTGTTATACATTTTACATGGGATCTCTTTTGTTGTATTTTGTTTGTTCGTGTAGTGTTTATTCATTCATTGGGGGTGTCAAAAATTATATGAATGTTTTTTAAGTTAAGATATATTGCTAAGATAAAATGCCTTGGTTCTAAATAATTTTATTTAATCCGTAATGTTTTCATTTATTACTAAAAGCTTGGTCTTAATTGTTTAGATCTTTTTTTATATTTCTATTCATATATTAATCTTTTAAAAATGGTCTAATTTTGACCAATTTCATTGCCGCAGAGTTCCAATATTATTTTATTGCACTATAGGTATCTTCTAAAAAATAAGACACCACTTCCGTGTAGTGCCACCCACTGCAGAACCTTTAGATGGTTTCTCTAATACTGATAATATGCAGACTGATTACTCGCGGAATAATTTGCATTTATATCATATTTCTTTCTCTAAATTTAGCTGAATTTAATATTCAGGAACAAATTACATAAATTCCTTTTTGTATGAGATGGAATAACTTGAATATATTTTTACCAACATATAAAAATTAAAAGTTTCTCTTAAGAGTTACTGAGAACGATCTATTTAGGAAATCGCTTGTTAATCCACGTTTATATTGGGGACCCTGAATTATTATTTCGGATGTCATTCATTTGTGTGTGGTTTTGGGGTGATTAAAATTCCTTGTTTTTTCGTGTAATATTCTCTTAAGCCGAGGAACAGGAAAAAAAGAAATCAGTTAATCTAATGTTAAAATTGACATTATTTGAAAAGCGAATTTAAACAAATACTAATACAAAAAAATATAGCACACATTCCTAATGTGTGTTTGTAGTATTGAAATACTGGGTATTATTAAATAAATAAATATCTTAGAAGGTCCTTATTTAAATATTCAATAAATCTCAAAATGAATGAACTGTTGTAGTGAGTAAAACAACCCACAACGAATCTTGTAATATTAATTTTCTCCCCTTATGGCAATTTAAATAAAGAAACGCAATTTAAAATTTTGATCTGTTTTTAATTTTAGAATAAATTTACTTCAATTATTTTCGCCCACCTAAACTCTAAAATGTCTTTTATTATCATTCCAGAGTTACGAACGAATGAATTTAGCTGATGCCCTTATCCCAAAAACCTACGAAAAAGGAGACAGGATTATAAAGCAAGGTAAGTTTATAGCTTAGTTCGTACAAATAATTTGTTGTTTTTAGCAACGTGCCATTGTTTAACCGTTTTGTATTGCATCATAATCACTACCATAATCATTTACGTCTGATGTTTTGTATTAAATAACAAAACCAGTTCGAGCTTAACAAATTGAATTTAATGCAAAACCCTGTCGTCGTTCTTATTGTGATTGTAAACAGTGTTCTAGTCAAATCGTCGGCTCGGGTTCGATACTTGTATACGTTGTATTGTGGTTAACGTAGTGTTAACTACAATACAACGTAATACTGTTATCTGTGGTAATACGTAAAACAATAGAAACGGTACGCATGAAATACTGCAATGATCATTATGGCCGAAATACTCCACTGTTTTTTTTGTTGCCTCGATAACAAAATATATTTATTATTCACTATGAAATTCTAAGGATTCCAAATTTTAAGGATAATTAATTTTAAATTTGAATATATATTTTGCAACTTAGTTTTTCTTCATTTTTATAATTAGCATGCACCTTTTATTCGATATTTTATCATCCTTAATAAGTGTCCTACATAAGATGATTCAATATCCGATTGGGATTCCTAGGATTCCTAGTCAATCCTGGACCTACGAGGATTTCTAAAACTGTAACATAAGGATTTGTTAAATGTTCCAACTTATTAGAAAACCTACTTGAGCAAACTGTTTTCCATATTACAACTTGATGTTTCTCCTCTCAAGTGTTATCATTTCAAACCACCTTATCCCCATATGCAAAAATCCAATAGGGTCAGTCCGCTGATTCTTCCGATAGTATAAAATCAAATAAATTGGCATGGCACTACCCTTGAGCTAGTTTTGCTTTTTGTGAATGAGCACTAACTTGCTGGAAGCAGTTATATTCATTTCCATACATCATCGCCTTGACATGGATGATCAAATGATTGTTAGGAAGACACAATACAGTACTCGGTGTTGATTTTGACACTTCTTTCGATAAAACGCCTCGGTAACTTCTCTTTTTCTGAAATTGCTTCCCAATTCATCACAGATGAAATATTTTGAAACCTTTACATTGCTAATTTATTTGGTCTTTAAAATGCTTCTCAATGGCATTGATCATATCCCTTTTTCAACCAAGAAAACAAAAAAATTGGCTCAGTTTTAGTCCAACCCACACAAATGTGTGAGTAAAAAACCATAGTATGAAATGGCGTTGTGGATAAAAAAATTCGCTTGATTTGAAATAAAACCAACATAATTGTGTGTATAGATATAGTGTTTTTTTCGGACGAAAATAAATTAAAAAGAAATTCACAAATGTGTAAGTTAGTTCAAAAAACATACAAAACTAAATTTTTGACGTGGTACTTTTGCCCTACCCGCACAATTGTGTTAGTAAATCACAAAACGGATATACGATCATTTTGTTTATTATGAGGGTCTTGTAGTAGTTCATCTGAGACGAAAATTTCATCGCTAATGCTCCAAGTGAGTAACATCTTAAAATTTGTGATCCTAGCTTTCTTCCGAGCTTCAGTTAATCCGTTTCAGTTAATCCCCTAACTTTTTTTTGTAGGCTTTTAAGTGCAGATTCTTAGTGCGTATGCAGTATCAATGAGGGTTAAGAAAAATCATATATTCATGATAATTGATGAAGGTTCCACGCTTTTTCATATGAACTACAAAATTTCTTCAAATTCCTTCTCATACAGTTTTCGCTCATTTATTTTGTGCACGTTTGTAACGAATTAACCTTGCATTGTTTCAAAAATGTGAATTATTATGGCACTCAATAATTTTGGAAAAATAACGATATTCTTGTACTAACACCCTTTATACGTCTTGGTAGTTGGTACTAATATTGTAAAAGTTCAGTAAATTTTCGATGTTTGAAACTGTTTAACAACTAGTTAAGGACGGTAATTAATAAAATGCACATCATGGAGTAAAAACATTGTGGAAAGGGCGAATTTAGAGAAAGTAAAATAATCTAATTGATAGTATCTCTTTTGTACAAAAATTAAAAATATTTCAGTATATAAAGCATGCGTAAAATTTTTGCGGGGGGTCGTTTGGAGAACCTTAAAATTTATAATTTAAATGTAAGCGGGGTTTTAAAATTAAATTTAAAAATATTAAAATTAATAATTATTATTTGTAAAATAATCAAATAAAAATTAAGATCAAAATTAAAAATAGCTAAATCGTGTTAAGTTAACCTAAAATTGTTTGATTACTAAGTGCTTTAAGTTTATTAAACAAAAAATAGAGTATCGGATAGAGTATGAGACGCTCTTTCACATGATGAAAACCAGAAAGTCATAATTTGTGGAAAAATTTACTAAAAATAAAGAAAAAGCAGAGTACCAACAGAAACGATTACATTGTGGTGATAACGAAAAAGACGGCCGGCGATAACATAGATAAAATTTGTAAACTCCACTTAACGCGCTTACCTATGATAATCTTTCCAGCAGAAACAACACTTATGTCCGGCTGCACAGAAAAATGGCTAACGGCCGTTTAGTTGTGCGTCAGTTAAATGTTTTATAGTGTATGAAATCTGGGGCGATATGTTGTACCATCACTATTTTCGACTTTCGACTTAGTTTATGTTTCATTTTTCAGGAATCAATTAACATTCTATTTCGCGTAAACAATTATAGGTTTTATATCGCGATTTCATCCTCTTGATATAATTGTTAACTTTCTCTATTTTCTATATTTCGATAAACGTATATCACGAAAAAATTAGTTGATGATAAATTGAATATATTAATCTAGTAGTTTTAGAAATCATTTAAAAGAAATAGAGTGACGTTTTACTCGAGCAAGCTGAGAACACATTAGAAAATATGTGATTTTCGAAGTTTACTCGTGAAAATGAGACATAAACTACCTAAGTCGAAAATAGTGATGGTACAACTTGCCGTCACTATTCCGCAATCAGAAAAAAGTCAGCGCAAACTTGATTTAAATATACTTTATTCCATGGAAACATTTAATGATTAGTAAAATAGTTACTCAATCAATATTGGCAATTTAAGTATTTATACGCAAGCTAAATCCACGGAATTAAATATATTTAATCAAGTTTGCGTTGAATTTTTTTCTGATTTTGAAAACAGATTTCATTGAAAACATTTAACTGGCATCTTAATCTTGGTTTACGTGCTTACAACATTTAACTTGTGCAGGAATTAAAACCATCCGACCATCGCATACGCCTCCAATTCAGCCAATGGGCTAAAGCACAAATTGATATTGATGCTGATTTTCCAAACAAAATTTTGTTCAACAATGAAGCTCATTTTTGGTTGAATGGGTACGTTATTAAACCGAATTGTCGGATTTGGAGTGAAGATAATCCATAAGCCTTTTCCGAAACACCATTACATCCAGAGAAAATCACTGTTTGGTGCGCTTTATGAGCCGGTGGAATCATAGGTCCATATGTCTTCAAAAACGATGAGGGGCGGAATGTTACTGTCAACGGTGAACGATATAGAGACATGATTTCTAACTTTTTTATACCCCGCTGGCACAAAACCTTGCTGATATGTGGTTTCAATAGGACGGTTTCACATGCCACACAGCGCGTGATATAATTAATTTACTCAAAGAAACATTTGATGAAATAATAATTTCACGTGCTGGGCACAAATTCCGGTTTAATGATAAATGATAATAAGTAATAATTTCATTATATATTGGTAATTTCTGCATTAGTTTTCAAATAATTATCGGATTTGCTTCTTTAACCAGGCTATTGAAACTATTTTAACCCTCATGTGAGTGAAGAAAAAATATCTTAATTTGAGTTATTAACTTATTTTTTCCACGTTCGTCCAATTTGTAACATTTCTAATTTTTAAGTATGATCGTAATCTATACCAATTGAACTAGAAGTTCTCATAAAATTTAAAGTTTTTATTGGGAGTAAAACATACAAAAAATACGTCTAAAAGTGCAAAAGATACCCGGGTACTCACGTCACTCACATTAGGGTGGTCATCCCCATATCCCCATATGATATGGTTTTCCAGCAAACTTTCATCAATATTTTTCCAGTCTGTGACAATGGATTTACGTAGTTGGGTAACCGTTTCACATTGGCGGCCATTATGGTAAACGCGGTAAGAAAATAATGCCCAAAAGTTTTCCATTGAGTTAAGATCTGGACTAATTGCAGGCCACTGTAAAACATCAATACCACGTTGTGCAAAAAATGATTTTGTATGTCGAGCTGAATGTATTGCAATACTATCTTGCTGTAATACCCAATATTGACCAAGCGTATTATCCAAAAAATCAACTAAAACGTCTTCCAACAGATTTACATACTTGGCAGCATTCATTTTAGTTGAAACAAAACAAATTCGAGCACGTTTGGTGTAAAAAATTCACCCCATACCATCAGCGAGCCACCCCAAGATTTCGTGATTCACGAGTAAGCCTGTTCTGACGAGTATCCCCCAATACTATTGCCACCCATCAAGGCCGTCAAGAAAACTTTCTCATCGATAAATATAGCATTATGCGATTTTAGGCCTTGGTAAAAGTCGCGGACGAGCATCTCGTTTCATGTATTTCAGATGTTCCGATTCTTGTAAAATTTGCCGAATACGCCTTTTTTAATTGGAAGTTGAAGATACTGCACTATCTGTGCAGGAGATGTTGAATTTTTAACTGCAAGTCTTTTAATCTCTCATTTGTCACGATCAGTCATCGTTGATTTACGACCACAACGCTTTTTAATGCCATAATTATCTCGAATTGTTACGTAATTATGCACAAGGGTTTTTATTCTACATATTCTGTTGGCAATTTCACGTAATGTCAAGCCGCTTTCATGAAAAGCATCAATTTTGCCGCGCTCCGCCAAGGTTAACTGTTTTTCTCGTGGCATTTTGTAATTATAACCTACAAAAAATATATTAGCCATTTATAAAAATTTCGGCCTAATTTGCAATAATAATATTACTAAACTTTTCACTATTACCTCAAAATTAAAAAAAATTATGTTAAATTTCACTTTTGTCCTTATAATTTTTGCCTTTTAACCTTTGTTTTCAAATCAAAATTTATAAATGAACTGCACTAGCTTGTTCTCTGTTACCCATATTATATTTAAAATACTAAAACACAAATACCTGTAAATTTAAAAAAGTATACAGTGGTGGATTTAGGAGAAATTTCTAATTACAGTTCGCCCCATCCAATATATATTGCCTCCGCTGTATGTAATGGCGTTTTTGATAAAAAAATTCGCTTGAATTGAAGTACAACCAACACAATTGTGTGTATTGTTATAGTGTTTTTTTTTTGACGAAAATGAGTTTGAAAGTAATGCGTAAGTTGGTTCAAAACACAAACAAAAATAAATTTTTGACATGATTCTTTTGCCTTCCCCACACAATTGTGTGGGCAGTTTGGATAACGGATATAGAAATCGAACGAAAGACGGTCATCTATTTAGTGCATTCCATTCCAATTCCATGCAATTATAAATATTAATAATCCGATTTTTAAATTGATTTTTATCTCTGGACTCTGTGTGTGAACTAATTAAACATAAACTGTTAAGACGTCGGTGTGTATAAGCAGTTCAGTAGATCCAAAATGATTATCAGTTGCTTCCACTTGTATTTTAAAAAGCCGCCTCTGTAAACTGCTTTCTCGAATATAGTTTGCTATTTTAAATGTTGTGGCCATAATATCTTTCATATTTAGAATTTTTGCACATAATACCTGTTGATGTAAGATACAATAATACAATAGGAAATTGAGATAGTTATCATCATTTCGACAAAGAGTAATAATGTATGCTATGATGGCCAATCATTGCGGGGGCCCCATCGGTGATACTAGTTTAAAAACGGGTAACTGAATTTTGTTAATAAATGTCTTAAAAGTAGAAAATATATCCTCTCCTTGAGTTTTTCCCTTCATAGGGATAATTGTTAATAATTCTACCTTAACGGTAAAATCTTTAAAAACCATCCGAAAGGATAAGATTAGCTGAGATACGTCGACAACGTTAGTAGATTCATTTATACATGCAAAGAAAATGCTGAGCAGTTTTCAAGATCTTTCATTAACTGCCCTTTTAAATCCAAATCAACTTCTTCCACTCGTCGTGTTACACTATTTCGCGATAACTGCATGTCATTAATGGCAGATACTATTTCACTTTTATTGGAAAAGGTAGAAAACAAAGAATCGGCAGCTTCTAAAAATGCGTTTTTAAAAATGATTCCATCGCTCAATGCTTTTTTATTCTTGGTAAGAATATGACTGACACGAAGTGATGCAATCGTTGCTGATTTTGCTTTTGATACTTGTCTGAGTGGAAAGATTCATTTTTAGTTCTTTTATTTTGGCTGCCCGTATACCCGTAGCTCTATTCGGCGCATACCTATTTTCATAGTTGTTATGCATAGTTTTGAAATGTCTTTCCACATTTCCTTTTTTTTGCCATTGCAATGCTAATACTATATATCAAACAACAACACTTGTCTTTGATCATTATAAAAAATAGTCGTTCTTCCATTTTTCATGATAATGGTAGGTTTTAACTTTTTTACGTTCATTTCGATAAAACACTCACTAGCAAAAAAAGTTAAAAAACATAATTATCGCTGTTTTGTCAAAATGACAGACTGAAATAACGAATTAAAGAGAAATGTAATAGATCAATAGATGCCATTTCATCTACGTTTTCTTTTTTTCGTAATCGTTTTAATAAAGGTGCATTTAGACGACGCATATAAGCGCTTATGGAATAATGACGTAACAGAACATAAACAAATTAAGAATTTTTAGAGCAATATTTATTTAGTTATTAGAAAATAAATAATTCATTGAGATCGATCAAAAAGTGTCAACAAAAAAAAACGATCAACCGGTCGATCGCGATCGACCTTATGGGCACCACCGTTATATACTATTCATGTTATGTACTATTTGTTTCTATGTACATAATACTCGTACGCATGCATGCATAATACGAGTAGAAAGGAAAGGGAAATTTAATTCATTTTGTATCAGTTTGTAATGTTTATACATATCAACTTTAACAAAATACGAAAAATGCGTTGCTCAAGGTCAATATGGATTAAAAAATTTCATGCAAACATAGTATAATTTAAATAAAAAAGGAACTTTTAGTATAATTTAAATTAATTTAATTTAATTTAGTATAATTTAAATAAAAAAGGAAATACAAAAGAAACTTCACCGGACAAGTGGTGCAGTGGTTAAAGCTTCGGCACTTGGACCGGGAGGTACTGCGTTCGAATCCCTCCAGAGGCTGGATGCAAAAAGTGAATTTTCGTCATCGATTACGATCGGTGATGTTTCGCAAAAAATAAAATACAAGTGTCTAATAAAATGTGCTTGTTATGTTTATTTATTTCATTCCGTTGCATTTTTTTTCGACTGTTCGCGTCGACGATCAAACACATCCTTTATAACATAATTGTGAACTTAGAAGAAAATTACTTATAATAAAAATTGCTCGGTGTCGTTGGGGAGGTTTAGTGGTATTTAGAACAATCTTGAAACCCATTAGTATTGGAGATATCTCTTTTCCTGCCTGTGCACACAATTGTGTGGGTACGACAAAAGAATCATGTCAAATTAATTTAATTAATTAATTTTTGTAAGTGTTTTGAACCAACTTACACATTTGTGAATTCCTTTTTAACTTATTTTCATCCGAAAAAAACTGTAACTATACACACAATTGTGTTGGTTGTACTTCAAATCAAACGAAATTTTTTATTAAAAACTCCATTACATACTATGTTTTTTTTTCTCACACATTTGTGTTGTTTGGACTTTAATTGAGCCCATTTTTTTTGTTGTAGAAAAAGGGATATTGACGAAAGTTAATTTTTTTAAACATAAAGGGTTATCCAATTCAAAGTTGATAAAGTAGAAATCTGTATACCGACATCTGTCAAAGATAAACGTCAAGTACGCTGTCATTTATTTAGTTGACATTCTGCCATTTAAGAATATGGAGCATTTAACAATCGACCAACGCGTTAAAATTAAACGCGGAAAAACAGGCCGTCGATGCTGATTTTTCGAACAAAATTTTCTTCAGTGATGAAGCTCATTTTTCGCTTGGTGGATACGTTAATAAGCAAAACTGTAGAATTTGGGGCTCAGAAAATCCACAATTGATTGTAGAGAAGCCATTACACCCGGAAAAAGTCACTGTTTGGTGCGCATTGTGGCCTGGTGGTGTGATTGGGCCGTAGTTTTTTGAGAACAACCATGAACGAACCGTTACCGTCAATTCTGAGCGCTATGGCCGCATGTTAACCGATTATTTTTCTACGAAAATCGAAGATTATGATCTTGACGATATGTGGTTCCAGCAGGATGGAGCAACCAGTCACGTAACACGAGCAAATCGAGATCTTTTGCAAGAGAAATTTCCTGGACGTTTGATTTCGCGATTGGCTGATGTCAATTGGCCTCCAAGATCCTGTGATTTAACGCCTTTGGATTTCTTTTTGTGGGGCTACGCGAAAGATCGTGTTTACGCAAACAATCCTCAAACTCTTGACGAATTGAAAACTAATATTCGTAAGGTAATGGCCGAGATACCGCCCAAAATGTGCCGAAAAGTCATTGAAAATTACCTCAAAAGAATCAAGGCCTGTAAGAAGTCCCGTGGAGGACATTTGAATGATATCTTGTTTAACTAAAAATGGCAAGGATCAATCTGTAAAATGAAATAAAAATTACAATACATTCCGAATATTTTGTGTGTTTTTTTTAAGTTTACTTTATCAACCTTGAATTGGATAACCCTGTACTAAAGTGTGTGGGGTGAATGGATGATGTGATGAGAAAACAGGGAGTATTGATTGCTCTTTAAAGAAAGAACTGTAGGATATGTACATTGATTAATCAGTATATTTTATATTAAGAAATAAACAAGATGTTATTTATTTTATGTAAATGCCTATGTTTTGTTAATCAAAAAATGATGATAAAAACATGTTTTCTTATTCTAGGTGAAGCGGCCGATGGTATGTATTTTATAGAAGATGGTGCCGTATCTATTCAAATAGAGCAAGATGGTGGCGAAGTAGAAGTATCTACACTTGGGAAAGGTCAATACTTTGGTGAGCTTGCACTGGTCACGCACAAACCTCGAGCAGCATCTGCCTACGCCGTTGATACTGTTAAAGTTGCATGTAAGTATCGTTTTTTCTAAATTACCGAATTTATTTATTTTCTTATATTTGATTTATATTATTTACGCATGAATTTTTTAGTTATTCATGTTATTCTTTTTTCTTTTTTAATTTTATAATTTTGGGAATTATAATAATTTGGTTTATGATTTCCGTTAACCATTTACTACTGCTGATCAAACATGTTTGTGGGCACAGTTTTGTCAACAAATAGCTTTGAACGGTTGATGGGCAAATCGCTAGATTTTATTACACGTAGAATATTCAATTATAAACATATAGATACATCCGTTTTGAAGGATTTATTATATCACACTAATAAAGTCTACTGACAACAAAGATATTTAAATATATACTACAGTCGTTTCCGGAAATCAGTATAACTTCATATTAAATTGGCTAGAACTCATAATAAGATTAAATTGAATGTTTCTTTTAAGCTGGCTAGGGTCGATTTCCGGAAACGCCTTATAATAATTATTACTAAAACAGATTATACTCTTTACCAGCGCTGTTCAATTTAGTCACGAAGACGGTTGGATGCAAATTTTTTGAATTTAATACAATTTTGGACACCGTTCGAAGTCCTCCGCTTAGAAAAATGTTTGTTAACATTTTTATTGGGTGCCTAACGTTGTACCTAGCATAAAATTAAGCAATTCTTATAAAAATGATAATTATTTAATTTTTTATTGTTTTTCCGGATTTATTAAAAATTGTAATTTAATACTGAATAATTGATTATTAGTATTAGAAACTTAATCTAGATTAGAGTATTTAATCTGATGGGATATTGGCAAGCAATACCTACTTAATTTTTAGCTATATAATTTTTTGTTAAATTGTGTTAAATTGAAATAGAACAATTTTTCAATTCGGTAAAACTATTGTGAAACGATAACAACCGGTTATTATTTGCAGTCGCAAAAAAAAAAATAAATCTTCGTCACTAGTTGAGACAGCTCTGGTTTATAAACTATTTATAAATTGCATGTTATTAAAATAATGTATAAGCTAATTTGTGATTTCATCTTATTTAAAAGATATACTGTAATTTTTATAATAAGCTTATTTAAATAATATTTTTGTATATAAATACTTGTTGGTTTTGCGTTCTAGCACTTTTGCATGTTAATTTCATTGCTGTATTTGAAATAACAGTAAATAATTATTAATTTAGAATAAAATGTATTATTTTTTTATAATTAAATTTGTATTGTAATTATTTTAATAATTTAAATATAGTTATTTATGTTGTTTGTGTTTAATTCGATATTATAATTAGGTTTGTACTAAAATAAATTATTTAGATTTTGTAAATAAAAATGTCAAAAAGTGATGAATTTGCTACTAACACGTGTGGTGTGGTGGGTGTTTTTGATTCAGATTTATGATTATGTATATACATTTAGATTTATCCGCGTTTCCCTTTGCTATATAATATCCTTAGTTGCGTTTTTTTTTCAAAAAAATTTCGCAACAGGTTTTTCCGTATTTAGCCAATTTAAAATTTATTTTTCTTTAAATCAAATAACTTAGGTCACTTAGTCATCTATGTATTACCAAAAAAAATCCATTATAAAATTTGTATATAGTTAGTCTTGTAATTTAGTTGTTTCAACAGTTCCGTACAGTTCGGTTACTATACAAAAATCTTTAGAACAACGATACTACTAGAAAACTATAGAATATTAGTAATAATGATTTTTTTGTTATACTTAGAAGATTAGTTTTTCTTAGATTTAATCTAAATTATTTGATTTAGAAAAATACACTTTTTAAGTTTTAAATGGCTAAATTCGGTAAATCCATCCAGCAAAAACGCAGCTCTTAAAATTAATAGCGTTTCTTGGATCTCTTTTTAAGTGTGGGCTAATCAAATTGATTCTTTTTTAAGGCAATTATTTTGGCAATTGTTATAGAATAAATGTTCGCAAATTTGTCGTACGAATAACAATTATTTAAATTGTGTACAGGGTCGTATCAACAGACGCAACTACAAGTTGTAGTCGTTGATTTTTCGAAATTGATGTTCGAATTCCGTATTTTTGAACCACACTATAAATGCAAATTAATTCACGAATTTATTGTAATTTTTAAACTTAACTAAAAGTGACAACTTTTACGTAATACAAAATAGATTCAAATTATAAAAAAATTACAAAATTACTTTTTTTATTTCATTACGTCCAGAAGAATATATACAACACAAATAAATAATAATTTGATGATTAATGAATTAAAAACGTTTCGAAGTTTAAGTTCGCAATTAAACGTCAATTGAATTTTCGATTGTAGTCGTCGATATCTGCGACTACAACTTTAATCATCACTTTAAAGTGTCAATTTATGCGGTTTAAAAATACCAAAAAAGACAATTTAGTCATATTTGCGAATTAATGGTCGTCCGTCGATTTGGCCCTAAATATCCAGTAGACTGCATTACGTCTAATAAAGATAGTTAAAATAACAACTGGGGCATTCTAGTGAATACTGATCACTTAAATATGTATATTTTTATATAATATGTATATTAAAGTCAGCCGACTACCAAATAAACAGAAAACAAGTTATAAATCATCAGTTAAATATTATTTTTCTACGTACGTTTATGTTTATTTGCATTAATCAAAGACAAACCAAATGATCTTATCTATCTCTTCTTGCACTATTGTAACATATAAATGTCTGACACAGACTATGATTGAAATACGTATGTGTCCAATTAACAAGAGCAACCAAAAACCAAATGTATTCATACGTTATTTATGACGTTACTTGACATATAGTATACCGTTTTGTTGGTATGAAAAATTTGTATCATTTACACAAGGAACATTATTTTCGTGAAAAATGCTTAAAAACGTTTTAGTCTCGCATTAAAATAACAATAAAACAGGAGAACAGCAAAATCGCAAGCAAAAAAAAATAAAAACGGAAAAAAATAAAAATTTAAATTATTATTTTCATTTTTAGTTTTTATTATTGCAATTATAACATCTTCCTGTTATCATTGTTCGTTTCTTTCAACTACTCGAAGGATGGGAAAATCCACATTTTGTAATATTTGTGTTAAGAAATATCCCTTGTTCTTAACGGCATTATTTTTTATTCAGTCTGTCCTCTTACATGGTATTAGTAACTTCGATGAAATGAAGATGGCAAAACGAGCCAACGGATTAGCAACATCATGTCCAATTATACCAATATTAGTTTTGCTTTTTATAATAATAACACAATAAAGAAAATGATTTTTAACAATAAACCTAGAGTTGATCGCCTTTCCAAATCTGGTGTCTATAGGATCAATTGCAATGATTGTAGTTTCTCTTATATTGGTCAGACTGGGCGCAATTTTGGAGTTAGAGCTAAAGAACATTTATCTGGTTGCAATCAATCAACTTTTCATAACCATTTTACTTCAGAAAATCATACAGCTAGCTTGAACAATTTAGACATATTACATATACAACCCAAAGGCAGACGTTTAGATACCTTAGAATCTTACGAAATTAGGAAATCAATATTTCTTAACCAAAATATCCTTAACGAACAGAGAGAAATCCGGTTCTCACCAATTACAGATCCCGCCCTTTTCTATTCTCACGTACGCAATAATATACCTTGAATTTTGTTACTCAACCTATGACTCATCGCCTACCTGCGCGATCCGTAGATTAATTTTTATTGCTTATTTTCTGTCCCTCCTTCTTTTATTTATATTTTGCTTTTTTCTGCTATATAACAAAATGTTTACTAATACAAATCAGTAGATACTCCTGATGATGACCTAACAAGTCGAAATCGATCGAGTGATTTTTTAAACTTTTTGAATTTTATTCAAAATAACTGCGAAACAAAAAACAAGTGATTAATAAAAAATGTGTTTATTAAGTATAAGTGTGTTTCGCCAAGTGCCTACGGCAAATAGCGTAAAAAACATACGTATACATTTCACACTAGAATTGTCAAATCCAATGTTGTCCTCTTTCTGCCAGTAAATGTCAGCTACTTTGTCAGAAATCATGGTTATAGGTTGTCTTACAGACAAAGAATATTTAGAAGCATTTGTGTTTTATCCTCAGTTAAAATAGTAGACATTTCAAAATACATCGGTTAGTTTTTTCGTGGTATTATTTTTCGGTGAATATTTAAAATCCTATTAACTAACATGATAAAATAAATCTTAGTCTTTATTAATAAACTCGGCAGCGTTATAATTGAATAATTGTACGCATAAAATCATATAACTGATAACATTGGATAATAATTTAACAAATACCTTCTAATTTTAGTTTTTTTTTTTTTTTTTTTTTTTTTTTTAAAGTTTTTTTAGTTGAATAAAGTATACTCATAAGTATCCTTACTAATTTTTTGCATGACCGGGATTTAGTTATTTATCTGAACAATATTCAAATCGAACTTACGCTTTGCCAGCACACTGATTTTCACCATATGTTAGCTCGTGAATCGTAACCAAGTGTGTCGTTCAGCGGAGTTGCGAGAGGATAGGGGTTCAAACTTCGTGATTCTGTCCCTGGGTACCAACGAAAAACAAGAAAGAAGTGTGAAAAATGACAACATGTGAAGCTAAATTAAAATAACCGACATCAAAATCTGCGAAACACGTTTATAAAAAAGAATTACCATTAATTGTAGCTGGAAATAAATTGTATGTAGATCGATTTTTTTGGAGATCAATGATACGATGGTGAAAATTTCATCTAACCGTATTAACTTATTAAATTATATATTTTAATTTTATAAAATGTGAAAATATAAATCCATTCTAATAAATGAAAACCCGAAGGTTTGGCTAATTGTTTTGTAAGCCAGCTGTTTTTTGTTTTTATTTGGTTTTGTCGACTCTGAAAATATATTTTACAATGCCTTGCAAGGAACTCGCCAAGGGTATCTTAAAAATAATCAAATTTTTTGATTAGTAGTTTCTTTTCATGTTAAAATGTTGGACAAGTCAGTGCACGAGCCAGTTTTTAGTGAAAAAAGGACGGCCCTAATCAATGAAAGGCCGTTCTTCAACGCTTATAACTAGACACCAGGCGGACATCCATGTGCGAAGAGGTACATGTAAGGTCATCGTGGCTTCGATCAATCAATCCAACGTTACCATTCGTGTCAGTCAGTTGCGGGACACCCTATATATATATATATATATATATATATATATATATATATATATATATATATATTATATAATATATATATATATATATATATATATATATATATATATATATATATATATATATATTATATAATATATATATATATATATATATATATATATATATATATATATATATATTTATATATATATATATATATATATATATATATATATATATATATATATATATATATATATATATATAAATATATATATATATATATATATATATATATTATATAATATATATATATATATATATATATATATATATATATATATATATATATATATATATATATATATATATATATATATATATATATATATGCATTATAGTTATTTGTGGTTGTTTGATCCCTTTTTTCTTACTGTATAGCTTTTGTCACTATTCAAACTTGATAATTAAGACACTTTGTAATTATTTCTATCTTATAGTGATAATATTAGAATTTTTTTGAATATCGATTTCGAAAATTATAATTTTCATCGTGAATCTGAACAACATAATTATACAGACTTCGACACCAACTTAACGGTTTTACATAAAGCTAGAAAAGGACATATACTCGATTCGAAAAATATACAAAGAAACAATATAAATAATAATATAGAACAAAGAACTGTTTGTAGATCTGACGGTAAAAAAATTAAACTTATTGAGTCTATTTTTGTATGTTAATTTTTATTTTCATAAAGTATGCCGTGCTAAAATTTCATGTTAAAAAGACTCAATCAGCTTATTTTTAATGCGCTAGATGTCACATTCCCAACTTTAACAGTCCTCAATAAAGAAAAAAGCAGAAAGAATGTGGTTAAAGCAGTTAATCCAGCAATTATACACTAAAATCAATAGACTAACAATTGAAAAATATAACACGCAGCTACACATTTCAAAAGAATTTATCAAGCTTGAATACGAGAACATCATCCACAAAATACAACAAAAAACAGAGGAAATAATAAAGTCAAACAGAATTAAGGTGGATTTACATATCCGACGATTTTTCTGCGCCGAACATCAAGTGGTTGGAATATTCAACCAATCAGAAAGGGCTTCTTCGCCGAATTTTCGGCACGGCGAAGACATGAACAAAATTTATCTTTTCGGCGGAACGACAGAGCATACTTAGAATAATTTTTTTTTAACTTCATCTGTTTTTTTTTATATTATGTGTCAAACTATTGTTTATGTATGGATGTGTGAAAAAACTGTGCCGAAAAATCGTCGAATATGTAAATCATCGATAATACGCGTTCGCCGAATTTCCTGCGGCAAGCAGTCACGCCGAAAAATCGTCGGATATGTAAATCCACCTTTATAATAAAATCCAAATTAACAAAGTTATTCAAACAAAAGAAACCACGCTGCAAATATAACACCTCACCTAGCACACAAATCACCAAATTTACCAGAGATGGCAGAACAACACATATGTATATATCTTTTACTGAGAAAGAAATAGCATTATTAAACAAAGAATTAAAATACAACATAACTCATCCGAGTCAAGTTTCTGCCGAAATAACAAAATATACACTGTGTGCTGTAAGTACTTAGAATTGAAAAAACACTCAAATATTGAACTCTCTTAATAATATGTGAAATTTTTTCAGATTTCAGTTTTTTCCACATGCTCGGAAACCTCTGAGATCTTTGTTATTCGAGACAGAACATTATTGAGTGTAATATGAAAATTCTTAAACATTTGAAATTATTTATCTCGGCCCCTACGGATCGCACAGAGATGATCGAAGTGGTTCTGAACTAGTAATTGATCAGAACCACCGAAAGCATGATCATCTCTGTGCGATCCGTAGGGGCCGAGATAAATAATTTCAAATGTTTAAGAATTTTCATATTACACTCAATGATGTTCTGTCTCAAATAACAAAAATCTCAGAGATTTCCGAGCATGTGGATAAATAAAATTTGTTTCTTACATCAATTACGAGTTCAGAACCACTTCGATCATCTCTGTGCGATTCGTAGTGTTTTGTTGTAAAAAATTTTATTTTATAAAATTCACTCAAAACTTTTCACAAAACTCAAATGTTTGCTACTTATAGTGTAAAAATATTTCAGTTTATTAAAAAATTTCACATATTATTATGAAAGTCGAATATTTGAGTGTTTTTTCAATTCTAAGTACTTATAGGGCACAGTGTATATTTTGTTATTTTGGCAGAAAATTGACTCTGATATATAACTCCCATCAAAACACTAACCAGAAAAAGCAACCACTAATGCAGATGGAAAGTGCAATCACAAAAACCCAACCGAAACATTATAAGAAGCGAAATCTTACAGAACAAAAAGCAAAAACACACATCCAACAAACATAGAAGACAACACAACAATCAAAAAAATCATAAATAAAATTAATGAAAACCAGGCAGTCATCGTAAAATGAGACAAAGGAAATATCTCTGTTATGATGTTGAAGGAGGAATACAACTTAAAAATCGATGAATACATTCGAGATAACAAAATCGAACCATTACCAGAAGATCCAACCGAAACAAACAAAATGCCATAAATAAGAACAACTTAATAATCAGCACAGCGAGAAAGTCCCACCTCAAAATGATAAAAACCAAAGCACCCGAACTAAACGGACTACCAAAACTTCACAAAGAAGGAACTCCCATAAATAGTCTTATGAACTACATCACCGCACCAGGATAAAAATTGCCAAAACACAGTAATAAATACTTAAACAGCCAACTTAACATAAAAACGCACCAATCAATAAATAATATCAACGAACTCGTGAACAACATAAAAGATATCCACATACGGAAAAATAACATCATTCGACAAAACAACTATGTATTGCAAAATATCCATGAGTGAATCCTTCGGAATAACAAAAAATCTCTTAATAGATCGAAATGTGAAAGAACGAGAAATAGATCAGGTCATAAATATATTATTAACCATCACGAAGCAAAACTATTTTCAACACAACAACCAGTTCTACAACCGACAAGAAGGCCTACCAATGAGGAATCCTCTATCAGAAACACTAGCTGAAATATTCATATCAAACTTCGAGCAGAAACATATATTCAATTGTTTTGTTAGCTTCAAAAACAACATCATTTACTGGTACCGATACGTCGATAACATCTTAATCCTATTCAATGGATCCAACAGGCAGCTTAAAAATCTACATAACTATCAACAGCAGACACCTCGATATAAAATTCACATTAGAGAACGAAAAGGAACACGAAATCAACTTGAATATCAACAACAAGTATAATTTCAAGGTATATAGAAAAGCAACCCAACCCAATCACACAATATACGCCACATCAAACCATCAACCAAGGCATAGATGGTCAGCATACGAACACATGATCAAACCTCTTGAATAACATACCCATACATAAAAGTGATTACATAAATGGAATGAACATCATAAAACAGGTAGCCATATCCGACGGTTTGATCGATAAAATGATCGACCAATTAAATTGAAAATATGTACCACCAAAAAGCAAGATTAAGATCGCTCACCACACTGAAAAGTGACTCGAAAAACCAATAAATACATAATAACGGAATACAACACAGATACATCAAAAGCAATGCACAACGCTCTCAAAAAATATAACACACCAGCACATAAGACAGGAAATAAAATGGAAAAACCGCCTGGACAAACTAGTCGGACTTTTATTACACGATTTAAAGAACACGTAAAAGATGTAGGAAACCCATAACACAGTCTAAATATGCAGAACATCTGACTCATCAACAGCATACGTACACAGGATACGACAGTAATTTAGAAATCGTACATAAAATGAAAAAAGGTAAAAAAATGAATAGAATAGAGGAGTACAAAATTTATCAACATAGGAACAACTCACAATTATTGAACGATAGGATGCCGTACAACGAATTCTACGAATATATTATAAAGAAAACATGTGTGAACCAAAAATTAGAATAGTAGAAATAGCTGAAGAGAGAACTCTCGGAATTAGTTCAAAATAAAAATAATACAATAAATTATTCCAAAAAGGAAAAGTTATTCTCATTTATTTAAATTTAAAATTAAAAAAAATAGGAGAACTTGAAATATACAAGAATAAAGACAACGATCAACTAATGAACGATGAACTCAATACTAAAATTAGCTTAACCATTAGAAGCACATAGTAAGGAGAATAACTTTATATAATTCATAATAGTTGTAATTTTGAACTGAAGATAATTATATATTACGAAATCGATATTCAAAATAAAATTCTAATATTTGCTGTGTTTTTTTATTAGCGCCCGATAGCTGTATCCGGAGCAGCCAATTTTCTATGTGAAAACTTACATTTAGCTCGCTATTATTGCATTTAATTAATTTATTTAACTCTAAACTAAGATTTTTCATTCAACTTTTTAATTAAAAATCGATAAAAAAAATATCTTGGCTCACTTATTTATCGGGAGCCGCTATCGGGAGCGCTATCCATTTCAATGGGAAATTTGAAAAGGCTTTTATTTTGTAAACCCCTGAAACCATTAGAAACTAAATCTTACAATAACAATTTAAAACGCAGCAAAAGGAATTCTTGTTTATAACGCCATGTCAAAATAAATGCCAATTAATATATTTCAGGTGATAAATGTTTGTTTTATTGATAAATTTAGTTTTAATTTTTATAGTACAGCGACACCAGTGAATAATAGCTGCAGCTTCAATAGAAAATTGCCATTTGGCTCCGGATAGTGCTCCAATATTAAAACACAGCAATTATCACTATAAGGTAGAAATAATTACAAAGTGGTTTAATTATCAAATAAATATGGTTATATTTTGGCGATTGGCACCATCGATATGCTGCGATATACTGTTAAAAACCGTTTAAAAATGTTAACTCATTTTCACTCAAATCAACAATAAGAGACAATAAGCATTGAGATATGTCTTCGAGATAAGCACGTAAATTATGGGATGCTGAAGACTACTCGTATGTCTAATTTGTCGATTTTTTTGTTCCGTGGTTTGCATTAGATCTTAATATTGTACAACCTTATCACATATTCGCCTAATTAGTTGTCTTGATAAGAGTTCGTCAATAAGTTCAAGAACAATTTAAAAGTTGATTATATGTATAACAGAATCAGTGGAATTGTTAGAACGTTCATTTTATTGTTGGAATTCAAATAGGCTTTTTTGGTTCTCTGTATTTTTTTATAAATACATAAAAAAACCTTTCTGTCCCAGAATAGTTATGGTTCTTCGGCGAAGGATCTACAGAAATTATTCCATCAAGCTAGACTAATCAGAATATTCATAACCCAAGTTAAAGCTTTAAGCCTAATTATATATCTCCATATGTGAACATTTTCGGTCCATACGACTTAATCAAGCAAGATCAATTGAACCTGAATCGAAGTTTTTGTCTCATTTCTCTAGAATAAAATTAGAAACTGTTTCACTTTTTATAACATTTACCGGTCGGGCCTGCTTAAATAAAACAAGATTGTCTGTGATTAAAATATTGTTATATTTCTAATCCATTTCTATTCGCCTTTTGACTCAAACCAAATCACATTGATAAACTGAAGAAACATAAAGTCAAGTTTTTATTTGTGGTACGCCAAGCCGCTTATGTTCATAATAACCATGTTTAAGGTCGACCTGCATTGTTTTTGGAGATGCTACAATCAATTATTCAAACGAGACAATTGAGATCGTCTAACTAACAATCCAATTTTAACCAAATATCCATATTAAAGGGCTAGATAAAGGAAATGGTGTTATGCCTTTAGATATTACTTCGCCTAATCACTTAGGAACCATTAATTACAAAGTTACGCCTTTCGCAATTCTGTATCTAGTTAAATGACATTTAGTTAAATTATTCTATTTCGTCTGAACTAAACGGCAATTCCTTCACATTTTCTCCACAATTAGTAAAATTTTTATTTTTTGAATTTTTTTATACTTCCATTATAGTTCTGGCATTTAATTTATCGTTAATCACCCTAAAAAACTGGATCATGCCACACAAGTCACGAGAAAATCAAATGTTCCCAAAAAAGTTCAACGCAAACCATTAAGTTGTTTGACTTACATATCGTCTGAAGAAGCATTAAAACGTACTTAAGTTCATTTTTGAATTTATTCTTTTGATATAAATTTTCTTAAAACTTTCTATAACAATTATTTTCAAAAAAAAAAAAAATTCGGATAAAAATATATTGAACTTAACCATTTTCCTATACCAAGTACAACATTTTTAATTGGAGTTAAACAAATTGCATTAACGTTTTGAATCGTTAAACGAATAAATGTATTTCAAATATATGTGGCAGAGCTGTGGAAATTCTCCATACTAACAGGATTATTAATTTTTTATTATACCTTTGGGAAAGTTCCGCCCAATCGTCATTGAAGTTTAGCTTGTATCATATTTTTCGATCAGGCTTATATAATGCCCGGCCTGATTTATGTCGTCAGTTATGTCATATTATGTCATCACACAATTGTAGTTTCTCCCTGCATGAAAAACTTGAATTTCATTAAATCTATAGTACAGAAGCCAATAAAACTAACATAACTACAAAATATATTGTGCAGGTATCATAATTTTGCATATATGTATATAAGCATATGTGAATATGTATGTACACGAGGGTACACATAACCATGACCTGAATAATACAATTAAGTTGGAAAAAAATGTTATTTTTTAACTATTCATTAGGATGTGTTGGTTATATTTAGAACAAAAAACTTAATAATTTCTTGTAAATAATTTTATCGACTTTTAACCTTTCATGGGTTAACGTTCTATTAAACTACTAATATATAGTAGAAACAACATATATTTTATTTAGTTTCGGTAGATGGATTATACTGTTAGCCGTTGTTAGTATTTACGATACGGTTTTGGGCAACAACTTTCCATTTTCCTTAAATTCTAAAATAGTCTAAAAATACTTATTAACCCCCTAAAAATCTATCTTGCTATATGATAGAACAGTTAAGGCAGAAAAATCAATTAGTGCCATTTCACTTTCATAATGATTTCTAATTGGGTGATAATTTAGATTTATTTATTTATTAATGTGATTAATTACCACATCTATATATTTTTCTTTATAAACGCTTTGTTGTCCGCGAAATCTGTATCGATGGCACAAAATAGGGATAAAGGTGAAAACTATAATTTTCTTGATAACGACAGAAGTATACATCTTGTATATTTCCACTTCACATTTTTTTTTCATTCATCTCAACAGCACTGCAACAGAATAATATAACAAGGATAAATTGAAATTATACTACCACCGAGAAATTTACCCGGTTTTAGTTTTGATATTCATGGACTTTATTGCATTCGGTTAATGTCTGCGGATGTCGAATAGATACGAAGTTGGGATAATTTAGAAATTTTCGGTTTCGCCCTTGACTGATTCAACAGTTTCGTTCAACATTACAAATCAATATAACGTTACTCCTACACTTCTTACCTTTAGTCTAACAGTTATCGAAGAACTACTATATTTGGCGTAATTCTAACGATATTTTTAAATTCTAAGACCAATATGATTCACTCCATTTAATTTTAATAATCTTATTGTTTAAAGTTATTTGCACTTTAAAGGAATTAAAATTTCGTGTTTCGTGCGCTAGGAATGAAAGGAATGAAAATATCGTGGCGCTGTTTGTACAATGAATTGTTAATTGTTTGTACAATAATTGTTATACGCATGTCGTATCTTTTATATACTTCAACATTAAACATATCACACATTTGCTGCAAGAGTGACACAATCCAAAAATTTTAATTTTGCAGTAGAGCGATTTGAAAATATTACACAAAATTGTTTGTAAAAACAGCGTTTTTCAAAAATAAATGAAAACACATTCTGATTAGTAACATAATTGTTTTTTTCTATTCCAACATCCTCAACCGGATCTTTATTTTAGTAATTCTTTAATATTTTGCAAATTTTTTTAGGATAATTTCCAATATCTTGAAATGTTAATTTCTCTCGCAAATTGAGTAATTTTTTATATGGATGTTTACCTAATTTTCTAGAAATAACGTCATAAGAGAGTATGTTTTGAATCGTTTGATTCGAATATCTTATAGAATAAAAACAATAACGTAAGAAGCGAAGCAAATAATTTGTTATTACAATTTGACATTTCGACCGGCCATAGCTAACTTAAAATATTAAGTTCATTCATACCGACAAAATTGCATAGTGGTTAAAGCTTCTAAACCGGGAAGTACCGGGATCAAAACCAGATGGGGGCAAGATACAAAGTGAAATTTCATCAACAGATTACGATCTGTGGTGAAATGTAACACATCTGTGTCCCCCTGTCGATGTGCAAAACTCATGGGCCGACCCATTTTCTTGCCAATATAGGCTGGAATGGAGCTATGCAATGTGCAGATGGTCTTAAATCGGTCATATAGCCGTATGTCCTCGAGTTGGCTGAATAGGCGCAAAGTAAGGACGGAATAAACAAACACTGTGAAAGAGTAGGGAGAGCCTTGTACCCCAAAACAGATTACATAGAAAATAATAAAATTAAAAAGTTCATGGAGTGAGGTTGGCTTCCTTCAAGCGTCTTCTTACTGTCCATTGACTAACAGCTCCATCTAGAACTTGTCTTAGCTCCTGCTGCACATCGACGCCCGTGAGACGACGATTTTGCCGTGAATTTAGAACGAGAAATTGATCGTTCCTCTCAGATGAACACCGATACCGGCTGGTATGTGGTCTCCAATTGAAGGTGCCAGTTTTGGTACAGATTTGTTTGTTTTAAAACTATCTGTTTCGCTGTCATTCTTAATTTCTATTTCTTCATTATCAATAATATCCACATAGTCATTTTAATCATTAACAAAATCGTTATCTTTTCAGCCATTTTATCATTAATAATATTATTTGAAACAGTTTTGTTTCCATTAATAATTAATAATATAATTAATTAATAATAATCTCGAAATTTTCCAGAGAGTTTCATTTATTTGGTTTCTTTTTATCAAAGATTGCCCTTTGAATACGATTTCTCGTTTCATTATTTCGTACAAAATTTACGATCTTTAAGATCTATTACGATCTTTTAGTCGATTATGTTCATTGACATTAATATGACACATTAATATGAAGATTTAAACATTCCTATTTTTTTTGTAATATTTTTTTGATGTACATACGAGGGCAAATCAAAAAGTCTTGCAATATCATATGAAAAAAAAGAGTGAGTGAGACAGCAATATTTTTATTTTTCGACATAATCTCCTTTAAGGTTTATACATTTGTCACATCGATCATTTAACTTGCCTAAACCCTCTAAAAAAAAAGATTTCTTTTGCTCCATAAAATATTCATTTACAACAGACTGTACTTCATAGTCACTGGAAAATTTCCGGCCCCTTAGTGTTTTTTTCAAATTGGGAAACAGAAAGTAGTCACTGGGTGGCAAGTCTGGACTGTACGGTGGATGAGGAATTTCCACGAACCCGCAGTCCTTTAATGCAGCTTGAGCAATATTAACCTTGTGCACTGGTGCATTGTCGTGAAGAAGCAAGATTTTTTCCCTAACTTTCCTTGGCCGTTTTTCCGGGATCGCTTTTTTCAATTTTCGGAAAACCTCTGCGTAATATATGCCTGTGATTGTGCTTTTCGGTGGCATATAATCGATTATCAAAATTCCTTCAGCATCCCAAAAAATTGTTGCCAAAACCTTACCAGCAGACAATTGAGTTTTGAATTTCTTTGGTGGTGGTTCACTACGTTTAATCCATTGCATCGATTCTTGTTTGGATTCCGGATCCCAGTGATGAAGCCGTGTTTCATCGCCTGTTATTATGTTATCCAAGAAATTTTCTGGATCTTCTTTGTACATATCTAAAATCGCCTTTGAAGTTTGAACACGCATTTTTTTTTGTTCTGCATTCAACAAACGGGGAACCCATCGCGCACTTACTTTCGACATGTGAAGGTGGTCATGTAATATAGTATATGTGGTACCGTATGAAAGAGAAAGTCTCCACGCTAACCGCGGAACAGAAATACGGTGGTCCACCAATACAATAGATTCGGCCAAAATTACGTTTTCCTGGCTAATAGCGTCTGCTGGCCGACCCGAGCGGTTGTCGTCTTCTAATGACTCGCGACCACTTTGGAATAATTTTACCCACCTTGTTACTGTGGCATATGATGGTGCAGATTTGCCGTAAACTTTTGATATACAGTTTAATATATAAATTGCATTTCGTCCATCTTTACAGCAAAATTTAATAACGGCGCGATATTCAATTTCATTCATTTTAAGAAAAATTCAAAACACGTGTTACTAAATTGACAAAAACAAACGAACTGTAAAATTTACATCGAAATGTTCTTCTAGAAGTTTCATCGCGACAAAAAATGGTTTTGAAAAATATATTGTTGTCTCACTCACTCTTTTTTTTCATATGATATTGCAAGACTTTTTGATATACCCTCGTACTTATATCCAAAATATTGAATGAAACTACTACAGCAGTTTTGAGTAGAAACGTATTACATATCAACAAATATATGTTTTTAAAATTTATATGCGGTTTAAATCACCGCAATTCAATAAATATTTTTTTTAGATTAGGTTTAGAAAAATAGAATTCTAGTGTATTGAAAATTATTTTTGATATTATATTTTGTGATTTTTAAAGATCATAAATGAATAAAATTCATCTTAGTAGATAAATAAATATTTTATAAATTTTAAATTATAAATTACTCGAATAATTCAAAATTCCCTTATATAAAAAATAAACATGCATATTACATTCAACGCGCTAAAATTTGTTTTGTTTTTTGTTGTTGTATTTATCAAGTTTTTTATTCCCGGACAAAAATTTCCGCTTGTCTCATTCTTTTAAAGTGACAGCAGAATTGGACGAATATTAAAAGCAAATTTTGTCATTCTTTTTATTTCCCTTATTCTGAGTGGGTCTCATACGAAACGACACATTTCACAATAGGATGTGCTAAAACAGGATGTCACAATACAGTAAATGGTACGCTACAGTACATGGTACAAAACAGGACCGATTAAAACAGTACATCACAAAACAGTACATGTTATACTAAAGTACATGGTACGGAACAGGACCGATTAAAACAGTACATCACAAAACAGTACATGGTACACTAAAGCAGTGGTTCTTAACCTTTTTTTACTCGCGGCCCACTAAATAATTCATAATTTTTAAGTGGTCCCCATTTTTTTTTAATAATAATTTATATTTGTTAAATTATCTATAATACCAGGTGTGGAAATATGAAAACGGAATTTACCAATAAATGGCACCATCTATATCAATGTACCTTTCTACAAACACGTCATCGGTGCCATTGTTTTCTTTTGACATGTGTCCACAACATCCAATTTTTAACCGTACAAGTTTGATTACAATAACGCATGTTTCTTACGTGTTAAAAATGTCGGGTTGTTTGCCTACATATTACGATTTGGGGACATCATTGATTTTTTGTTATCATTTGAAGAAAACTGCTGCAGAATCACATAGAATGCTTATCAACACTTATGGTGAGCATGCTCTTGGTTTAATAAATTCAAGAGTGGTGATTTTGGCGTGAAAAACGAAGAACGTGGAAGACCACCAAAAAGTTTAAAGGCAGGCAAGAACAGCTCGCGGATCAATTGAATGTGTCATGAGAAGCCGTCTCCATACGTGTAAAAGCCATGTGAAAGATCCAAAAGCTGGAAAAATGGGTTCCAAAAAACTGAATAAAAGGCCAGAGGAAAATAGAAAAACCACTTGCGAAATGTTGCGCCAGATACAAAAAAAAATTATTTTTCCATCAAATTGTGACTGGCGATGAAAACTAAATATATTTTGAGAATCCAAAGCGCAAAATGTCTCGGGTTGATCAAGGACAACCATCGACATCGACTGCAAGCCCAAACCGCTTCGGACGGAATACAATGCTCTATATTATTGGTGGGATCAGAAAAGTGTGATTTATTTTGAGTTGCTAAAACCTCTCGAAACCGTAAATATTGAACGCTACCAACAACAAATGATCAATTTGAATCGATCTCTGCGTGAAAAACGACCAGAGTATGATAAAAGGCAACACAATGTAATTTTGCGTCATGGTAATGCACCATCACTCACCGGACAAGTGGTGAACTGGTTAAAGTTTCGGCACTTCGACCGGGAGGTAGTGGGTTCGAATCCCATCAGAGGCTAGATGCAAATCGAATTTTCATCATCGATTACAATCGGTGATGTTAATAAACACAACTATGACCCTCTGATGGAGTGCAGAATTCAGCGCCGACCCACCGTCCATGTCAATGTACAGATTGACATGGGGCTTGCAATGTGCAGGTAGTATACTATAGTTGTGTGAACAGGTGAACGGGTTAATGATGTGGCGTAAATGCGTGGTATCTCAATAGCTAAAAATGGTCTAAATGTCAACAACTGAAACCTAAATGCACCATCACACAAAGCAAAACTGGTCATGGAAACGTTGGAACCTCTTAATTGGGAAAAACTTTCACATGCGGCTTACTTGACAGAGTTGTCTCCGTCTGAATATCACTTATTTTCATCGATTGGGTACGGGATGGCTGAGTAGCACTTTATTAAAATGGCTCGATACTGAAATCGAAGCTTTCCAAAAGAATAATTTTAGTAAAATTGTGTCGATAATACGAACAAGTGCTGTCGGAAATTAGATCAAAATTAAATCGTATGCCGATAATAAGAACATAGACTATGCAATGAAATTATTTGATTTTTATGATTAATATGAAAGAATCATTGAAACTTTTAAAATATTATTCATGTTATAAACTATATTTATACGTCATATTAGATAAAACAAAAATTTACCCGAAAAAAATATTTTAACAAAACATCAACGAGATTCTATGTATACTGTAGGTAATTGGTACATTTACCTTATACATCAATTTTATTTTTTTTATATTCTGAAGGAAATTTTGCAAACTTTGGCGGACCCCTGCAAACTTCTTACGGAACCCTAGGGGGCCGCGGCCCCCCTGTTAAGAATCACTGCACTAAAGTACACGTTGAGATAATGCCGTAGACAGATTACTATGTTGGGCTGTTCTAACATCACATTTTGCAATATTTTATCGAAGTATACGTCTCTTTCAACTAGAATTAATTTGACCTCTGTTTCTTTTATCAATTGTTTCTTCTCTATTGCTATCACAACCTACTAGCATATATATGAACAATACCTATCTATTTCACATATATTCGTTCTAGAATCGAAAAAAAAATTATTTGGTGATAGAAACACAGTAGAAACATCACAATGTTGCAATCTAACAGACTGGTAAATGATATAAAAATTGACAGATAAAAAATTTGTTCCCGCCAACCCAATATCTCAATGACAATTAGAAATTTCAAAAAAAACTAGATTTGCTTGGTAAACTGTTAGTGTCCGGAATCTCCATTTGTGGTGTATTCGGCGTTGGGAGCACAAAAATGCTTCGGGATGAGAAAAATATCTCATTCCGAAACTATGTATAAACCAAGTCGAAACCATGGTTAGGGGTGACACATCACAACGAAACCATGGTTAACTCGAAACCATAGTTATGAAACCAGTAATGTGTCTATAGCATACGTTTGCCCATTTTAAAATAAGTTTCAATGTAAGTGAAATTGGCTATGAAAGGCAAAGATGAAATTGTCCAAACAACATAGATTTAGATTGTTTAGAAGAATTAAAATTACATTTATCGTTTGACCATTTGAGTTTTTTCAATTTTTAAACAAATTGCTTATTTACCTTATTGTAGAAACAAGAAAATCATTTTGTCTCAAACAATTAATTAATTTAAAATACACTCATGGACAAAAAAAACGCATAATTTTTTTTTTGCTTCATTTATAAGGGGAATTCTCAACGAAATATCTATTATTAAATAAAATTTAATCGAAAACGAAGGCCGACGATAAACTCTCATCCCTCGGACTGTTGATCCAAGGCAAAATCTAGACTCGTCGGAGAACAAAACATTGGCCCATTGTTCCATTGTCCAGTTTTCATGTTCGAGAGCAAATGTTAAACGAGCTCTGTGGTGTGCTGTAGACAATTCTGGACATAAGGCTGGCTTTCTTGCAGTCAAATTGGATTCCTTGATTTGTCGACGCACGGTCCTTTCACTAATAGATGCATCTCGGGATCCGATTAGGTCTGATTTGATGCTACGCCCAGTTACGAACCGTTTTCTCAAGCAAATTAATTTAATATACCTATCCTCAGCGAGTGTTGTACATCGATTTCTCCCACTACCAGCACGACGATGATTCTGTCCATTATCCTGGAATCGTTTGATCACTCTTGACATTGTGGATTGGTCCACTCTTAACAGTTGTGCAACGTAAGACTGAGTTCTTCCTTCTTCAACTAATGTAATGGGCCTGACGCAATCCTCAACACTCAAATGAATTCTTTCGGCCGACAAGTTATTCATTTTTATTTGTTTTTAATGAAAAACCTTACTCTTACACTTAATTGTATAATTTAAATAACAATTCACTGTAAATGAACTTTTAGACTGAACAGCCAAAATGCTCAAATTTGTGCCAAACTCGAATTCAACAAAACTATTGGTAGTATTTTTTTTAATGCATGTGTATTTCAATGAGAACAAGATACTATATAGTTTTTATCATAATAATTACAAAAACAATTATTAAGCTACTCGTAATTTCAAAAATACAGATTATGCGTTTTTTTTTGTCCATAAGTATATATACATATATAATATAATTTCTCTAAGCGTAAAGCTAAAGTAGAGACAACCTATAAGAGGTATCTCATTTTTGACAACGTAAAATTTTAATCTGCGTATACATTTTCTTTAAATAGTTGCACACAATCAAAAATATTTACCCTAGTTAAGCTAGTCAAAAACAATCGGTGCAGAATTGTAAGCTATTTATGAGCTCTCGATATCCGCAAATCACAAATTTTGAGTTCGATCAGCTGAGCAGGAATTTAAATAAATGTAGTGGGGGGCTAAGTCAACCCCCACTACTAAAAATGAAGTATTTTGAATAAATTTTTAATTTAGATTTAAGACTTATTTATGAGCTTTCAATTTAGATAATTCCGATTTTTGAGCTCACCCTTAAAACCATTAACAAGCCCTTAATTAATATTCATAACGGAACTATCGTATATTGTTTATTTTGTACGTATAAACGACAAACTCTTTTAAAATGGCAAAAACTAAATATTTCAATGTCGGATATGATATACTGCTTTATGAGCCAACGAAATACGTGCAGTTTGATTTTTGAGCTGCTACCTTTCATGCTCACGTCTGAGCTGCTTACCTCAATCATTTTGAGAATATATGTGGTGGTTCAATCACCAATCCTGTAAAAATGATTTGAGGATTTTACTCTTCAATCATACACTTGCGCAATCATGAATCAGAGAATATTATTGTGCTTTTCATTCTTGTACGGAAGCTTCAATATTTAAATTCACACAATGGAGCAGTAGAGTTACATAATAAAAAATGTGTTCCCCAATGTTCTTGCTTTTCGTTTTTTTGGACTCTTGTAAAATATAAGAATGAGCTGCACAGAAATTTCTTTAAGCATGCTTGCTATAAATGTCACCTCAGGTGACATTAAACTTTTTAAACGACTAACGGAATACCATTGTTGTCACTTCAAACGATGATTGCGCTTCAATGGACTAAGAGAATATAAAAAAATGATTGTCGTAAGAAACGACAGGCGACACGACTAAGAGAATAGGTTGTGTTGTTTTGTCGCTTCAACGCTGACGAGATTGTTGTATTTGCCAAAGCGACATCGCCAGCAGACAAATGTATTTTGTCGATGTATCTTGTCGCTGTATCTCTGGTTCTGTTTATACCTTAAAATGACAGCCAAGGCATTTTATTTCCAAAATTTCACATTTTCTGTGTTCTCAGTTTGCTTGAGTAAAACATCATTACCACTAGCTGTTTTGCTTTGGCAAAGCCCACTTGCTTACAACAACAATTGCACTGTATAAAACCGAAGACGCTTTAATGTAAACCAAAAAATGTTTAGTTCTAAGAAAATAAAGCCATTTTAAAGTTATGGTGTTCACCGCAAGGCGGTCATTTTTTAATTTTTTTTTTATTTTTTATTTTTTTTAAATGTATTTTTATTTAAAATCTGTTAAAAGTACATAATAAATTATCAACCAATCAATTAAAATGCATCGAAAATTAAAGCTAGAAGCTGTTGCTTTGAGATATTAAAGTAAAACTCGCTTAATTTTACCAAAGCAAAACACCTATTGCTTTACGATTTCTAACACAGATTAATCAACTCTATCATCAAGTAATTTTTTGTGAAACGTTTATCGAAATTAGAAAAGAGACAAAACTCACAATTATATCAAGAGGTGGAAGAAATAGAATGTTAATTGATTCCTGAAAATTGAAACATAAACTTCAAATCAATACTTGTGAACTAAAACCAATTTTGGGCCAAGTTTTCTATATAACATTTGAACCGATCTGGGTCACTGGCTGTCATGAAATACAGCAAATATAAAATTAATAGATTTTATACTTTCTAAAACATAGCCAGTTTGTAAAAGGTTAATGAAATTATAGCACCTCTAGTGCTTACCAAATTATTTTTAGTGAGACAATAATCGCCGTTTAAAACGTATTCACTGGAAAAAACTTATATTCAACATACCACCAAAATCTTATATACTAGTGTATGGTACATAACAGGAATACCGAATAATGTATGAGCCGTTTATTTTGAAAGTGGTTGAAGTCCATTTTCCAAAAAAAAAATAGTTAATGGTAACAATAATCACAATTCTTATAATTCTTTTCATTTATAAACAATTTTAATCTAGTATGATCAAAATCGCAATGATTTTGTCATTTGAAAATTATAGCTAGTTAACGAAATGTAAAAATAAAATTTTGATAGTGGTGTTTAATGAGTAGTAGAGTACGACATTGTAAATATTCTAAAGCTAGAAATTATAAAGATGTATTACTTCCTATTTCAACTTCTAAGTACAAAGTAATGATGGAGTTATTTAAAGTACATACCTCCTGTGCATCCTAAATGTTTTACAAACCTCACACATAATCCAAATGAGGAGAAAGATTATATCAAGAGGTGGTATACATATAAGATAATTTTATTTTATTTTTATTTTTCAGTATGCTTAAGACAATGGTACTTTATACTTTAATTTTGTGATAAATGAATTAATTTTATTATTAAATAAATTTTTCTATTAAAAATCTGTTTGAAGTTATAAAGCTGTCTTTACTTTAAACCTAATACACTCATCTACATTAAAAATAATAAATTTACAATTTCTACTGTTTAATTTCTATAAAATAGTTATTTCTAGAAATTACATTACAAAAATAACTATTCAACGATTAGAAGAATCACTAAACAATTGTATTGGAATTATATAAACATAATTGAGTAAATTTAAGTGAAAAATTCACTTATAACAATCTTAAACCAATACGCAAAATTTACTTACAGTGTCGCACTCGTATTCGTAAATCAAATATTTTCCAAAAAAAACTCGATTAAAAAAAATATTCAAATGATATTATAATTTAATCATTTGCATAATTCTTAAGTTCACTCTTAATCTTCATTATAGAATGAATAACAGGTTTCGATGACGGTGCAATTCAGAGAAAAAAATAAAATCTGTACATGAGGGAAAATAAGCGTCGCTTTCATATTCGTAAAATTCCATTTGTGTTTGCATTTTACCGTTATTTATCATTATCCTTTTTGTTTTTGCGGTTTCGCTTTGCACTCAATATCAGTATAGCATTTAGTTTCGAATTGACTGGAAGTTATCTTAATTTAATCCAAATTTTAGTCAAATGGGCCGTAAGCAAAGTGAAACGTCAATTGAATTACGAAAATTAGTAATTTTACTTCGGGAAGCAGGGAAAATATTTAAAGAAATTATCCAAATAGTGCAAAGAAGTATTTCTACAATACAATACATCGTAAAACGACACCAAATTGAAAATCGAGTAGAAAATTTACCGCGAAACACAAACCGCAAAACGTTTACTGTTGCAGATGAACGGTATATTGTGCGCGAAATTAAAAGAGATCTTCGTTTAAGTGCTCCAAAGTTAACAGCGTGAAATCAACACTTCTTTTAATAAATATGTACACCCAGATACTGTTCGGCGCGTGCTAAAGAGAGTTGGATATAATGGTAGAGTAGCCAGAAAAAAAACATGGATCAGTAAGAAGAATCGGAAAATAAGATTAAATTTTGCTAAGTGTCATGTAAACAGGAATTTCGAGTTTTGGAAACAGGTTTTGTTTACAGACGATGTTTGTGTCTGATGGGCGACAAATTGTATGGAGAAAACCAAATACCGAAATGAATATAGAGAATTTACGACCTACAGTAAAATATGGCGGAGGATCTGTATTGGTATGTGGTTGTTTCTCGGCATCTGAAGTGGGAAAATTGCACATAATAGAGGGAATAATGAATAAAACAAAGTGCATCGAAATTTTAAAGGCAAATTTACCTGAAAGTGTGATAAAATTGGGCATACGAGACGATTTTATGTTTTACCAAAACAATGATCCAAAACATAAAGCTTACGATACACGACAATGGTTATTATATAATTGCCCAAAAGTCATGGATACCCCACCGCAATCGCCCGATATCAATCCCATTGGGAATCTGTGGCAAGAATTGCACAATAGAATTCGAAAGTATTCGATATCTAATAAAAACGATTTAATATATCGATTGAGGGTTGGAGTGGAGTAATATTGATACGAAAATAACGGATACGTTGGTGCAATCAATGCCAAATCGTTTGTCAGAGGTGATCAAAACCAAGAGAAATCCAACTAAATATTAATTATTAAAAAGACTTAGCTTTTTTTTTTTATTTAACTGGCTAATTTAGTAACCTTCTGTGATGAATTACGAATACGAAAGCGAATTTTAGACTAAGTTCAATTTATTATAATTTTCTTAAAATATGTAACACATACCTCACAAATTTTTATATTAAAATGAAGTTAACTATAGTGTTTCTGATTTAAAAATAAAAAAATTAAATTTTTGATGCACGTAAATGATTTTTATTCATTTATCGTTTTTAAAACTACAATTTCGAATACGAGTGCGACTCTCTGTATATGCATTTTAAAAACGTCCATTGCAGGTTATCAACAACAGCTTCTTTTACAAGTAATATTTATAAAATGTATTACACTCTGTAATCTAACATGTTTAAAGTCACAAAACCACAAAATCGACTTAATAGCAGTTATTAATATTTTTAAATCAATTCAAACACAGACCCTTAAATATCTCAATATAAAAATAAATGAACTTAAACCATGTTCAAAATAAACGGCTCAATAAAAATAAATTGAGATTAATTTCAACATTTTCACAAACTGGCATAAGCAAACTTGTGAGAACGTAGATTTATTTTTTTAGGCTTCTGATTTATTGATTTTTACTATTCTACATTATTATTCAGTCTAGACTTTAGTTTAGACTTGTGGAGCCCAAGGTCTTCATTTTATGATCGTTTTTCACATTGCATGTAACATGTGATATAAAGAAATTGTCGTAGTCTACTTCGGATAAATTCTGGATTGATGCGACTGGAAAAGACAGAAATAAGAACGTTTTTTATCAAGTGCTTTTTAGGTTGTGATAAACTCGGAAATTTCTTAACGTATTTCAATAATAATGTGATTGATATAAGTTTCTTGATATAAGTATCTTATAAATCCTGATTTTTGGAGATGATCCACTCAAGGTGATTTTGTATTGTCGTGCTGAAAAATTAATTTGTTGTGTCTATTCACACATTCTGGTGGTTTTTCCTTTATAGCTCGCTTCAAACGTATTAGTTCTCCTCGGTAGACGTTGTAGTTGATAGTTTCACCTGATTCCAGCAGTTCATAATATTCGACACCTTGCTGATCCCACCAGATACAGGTTATATTAAGAATATATCGCTTTGGTTGCGATGGACCAGCTTCACCCAAAACTTTATGCGTTTTTGAAGCAGTATTTCACAAATGGTTTTTCGAAGTTCGAGGTTTCTTTCTTTTAAATCATGTGAAACCCAGTTGCTAACTTTTTGTGCCACTCCGATTGTTTGTAAACGATTTGCTTCAGTTGAAACCATTCTTTGCACGTTGTATTTGATTGATTGGACTGTAGAACCAAGTATTGGATAAGTGCCCGGAGCCTATTCCTACAGCCTGTTTACACATAACAATAGCGGTAAGGTTTTTTTATTGGTCGGAACGACCCGGTTTCGTACGGCACAACACAATTCTAATAAAGGCTTAATAGGTTTAATGGGTAACGATTGTATTGGTCTTCGACAATTGCTTCTCAAAATCGGTAACGTGAGAACGTGAGAAACAAATATTATTATTTCACAAATTTCCTGAAATATAATTCTATATTAACACTTTTCAGCTTCCTAAACAAAATTGATTGATTGAATCGGCCCGGTTACATACATCTTGATAAAAACGATAGCTGACACACACAATGACAACACAATTCTAGTCTACACACACAATCAACAATTAATATTTCAAAGAAACATTATTATTTCACAAGAAGCATCTGTAGATTTCCTAAAATTTAATTCTAAATTAATATTTTCTGGCTTCCTAAATAATATAAACATTTATTAATTTAATCCTCCACAAATTACAATAGAATTCTCTGAAACCATATAGTTATTTAAATTATATTAAAAATTACTCTAAAATCCATTAGTGTTTAACCCTTGAATTGGACAACCACGAAATAGCAAAAAAAATTCTGCAAAAAAATATGTGACATTCCAAAGAAGTGGAATGGAAGAAGTTCTGGAATATAGCCATCTGGGACGGAACTCGACCAATTCTTAACTGATTATGATGGGATTGCGTTTGTTGGATGGAAATGGGGTTATTAAATGATTTTTGGAAAATATGTTGGATGGTAGTGGGATTATTAAATGATGGAAGAAGTTCTGGAAATCGTTTAATAATCCCATTTCCATCCAATATATCCAATCCCATTATAATCCGTTAAGAATTAATCGAGTTCCGTCCCAGATGGCCATTTTCCAGAACTTCTTTCATCATTTAATAATCCCACTACCATCCAACATACCCAATTCCATCATATTCGATACTGTATAAAATAAATCTAGCGCTATCGTGCCGCTTGGTATTTTTGAACATAAAATAAAACAAGCGCTATCGCGCCGCTTGGGTTTTTTCGCACTCATTTAGAGAAAGCGCGATCGCGCTATTTGGTATACTTCGACAGTGTTTTTTCAATACCGTCTGGGACTCAAACGGTTAAAAACCGTCGATAGAATCAGATTTAAGATAATGGTTTTCGTAAAATTAATGCTTTTCATTGTGATGTGTTGCGTCAACTTTCAATTGCTCTCTAGAGTATACTTGTTACGGTTAAAGTGTATAATTGGCTATTATTATATAATTACCGGTTATTATACACAATCACCAACTGCGTCGGTTAATATGTTAAATTTTTTAGAATTATTCAGATCTACCGGTGATTATATATAATTACCAAACCCCTTTGGTTAAAGTGTTAAATATGAAAGTTTAAAACTATAATAATAGCGTAATTTTACTTTACGTATACATCGAGAAAATCAGATAAACAGTAAAAATTTAGAAATTTTTAAATGTAGGATTATCAACAGTTAAATTTTTCCGGAATTTTTTTCGTTTTTTCAACATAAGGTACGATGTTAATGTTTTGATAATTTTTGACGTTAGTATTGCGGGCATTCTATATCCAGGCAACCTTCATGAAACTCCTGACGAGGATCACTCACAACCTTAATGCAAATGAAGATGAAGTACAAATCGACGATAAATTCGATTTTGAATAAACTAAAATTGAAATTTTGAATCAACAAACTACATTTTATTTCATTTATTTTTATTAAAATAATTGCTTCGTCAACCTTGCAGACATAGAACAAAGAGTATTAATCGCTCTTATCGCTTCTTCTGATAGTGCCACAAATGTGAAAAAACATCAAGTTTTGTAAATAAACTTTTTTTTTTAATGTAATTGTAATTCGTTGTATACCTTAGAGGATAGGGGCTGCCTCCTCGCACCTCCGCTTGCTTTTCCAGAATTTATTAAATTCTTCAAGTGTCAAATTTTATTTATAATTTTAAACTAATTAAAAAAACTTTCATATTATTCACTTTGACCAAAGAGGTTTGATAATTATATATAATAAAATAACCGATTAAAATGTAAAATTAAAGGAAAATCATTGATATTTCAGAAATGTACCAAACGCACTCGGCATTATATATAACGACCGATAATTATATGTATTAACCGGATTATACACTTTGACCGTAACATATATATATATATATATATATATATATATATATATATATATATATATATATATATATATATATATATATATATATATATATATATATATATAATATATGTATACATAACTTCAGCTTCAATGGCACACCGCTTTTGGATACACACACATTATATCAAGCTTAATCACTTTTATTTTTTATTTACATTATACTTTAAACTTACATTAATGCATAAAAATGTTTCTATTATGCTCAACTGAAAGCTTTTTACTTTTAAATTTTATATTTTCGTTTAGTTTAATTTATTTATTAAATTATTCTAAAATTATTTTTTTCTTTCTTTTTAACTTTTCCTTTTCTACTTTTCTATTTTGTTTTTGTTTTAACAAAAAATATACTTTTCAAATTACAGTTTTAGATACAGAAGCATTTGAACGATTATTAGGAAAATGTTTAGATTTAATGAAACGGCACATTGAAGAGTACGACGATCAAATGAAAATAATTTTTTCTAGAGGATCTTGTTTATAAGGGATTCATGATAATTATTATATATGTGCGTCAGCGCGCATCATTGTTTTGATGCTACTCTTCCCAATAATAATAGAAAATAAGTTTTATGTATAACTTTTATTAAATTATAAATACGGCAACATAAATAATAATTATTGTGTATGACAGAAACAACAACAATTTACATGTACTTAATTTTTAGTTTTATACAAATATTATGTACATAGCACATTTATGAAATAACGGGAAAGAGCTGAAAACGATTTTAATGTGACCATTAGGCCGCGACCTAGGATTGAATATGGGCATGTCATGTGATAGCCTTGTGGTTATTACATTGTTTTGTTGTTGTGATTGTTATTTATTTTAACAAATTTATTTATATGTAAATTTAGACTATTTAATGTTAAAACATGTTTTGTATATATTAACATCTAATCTGTAGCTAGATGATATCAAATGGTATTGTAACACGAGCTTTATATAGTTCTTTTATAATTTGGTATCAACTTGAATTATCAGATATGTACATTATAGGGCTAACTAACTAACCTAAAATGAAATGCAGATTATTATTAATTATTCTTGTTATGGTAAATGCTAATTTCAATCCACTGATGTTAATAGTAGACAATGTGTATCGCTTAAAATAATTCTGCGTATATTTGATGTTGGGATGAATAAGCCAAACATATGTAGACATATGGATTTGTACTTATCCTTAAATTTGCACGTCAGTAATAAAGCTCAAAATAAAGAAATTATTTGTAATTTGTAACTTAAACATACATATATTTATAAATTATCTGATATGAATAAGAAAAACCCGTTGTTGCATTTATATGCACTTGGTCGTGCTCATCAGCTTAAACAATCATCTCAAGTAGATTTCTCACTATGCTTTTTTATTCTTTATATTGTATAAAAATCTCGGGTGTCTTTATTATAATTTTTATATGGTAATGAAAAAATATCAGCCACTGAAGTTTACGACTGAAACTATCTTCTTTTGTGCTAGGTAGAGCCATTCTCATTTTACAGTATTAACCCGATTTACCGAAAGGCAAATAAAATTTTGCTTTCGTAAAATCGAACATTCGTTAAATCGGATATTTTTTAAAAAGGGGTTTTTGATCTTAAATTTCTAGGAAATATCTATCATTAATTTCGAATTTATTAAAATAAAACTAAAAATTTAATAGTACATAATTAAACATTATATTATTAGGTGTATGGCCTAATTTTTACAGATTTTTTTATATATAAAAAATAGACAACTAATTTAAACTTGAAAATATTGTTCATCTCTCAGGTAACATACAAATGCCATCGCGAAAGAAATTTTGCAGTCTTCTGAGTTACGCGAGCAACATGAGGTCGAACGTTGTCATGCAGCGGTATTACTTGCCTGCTTCCTTCCCCAGTAAATGGCCGTCTCTGACAAAGTGCTTCGCTCAGTTTGTTCAATTGTCGGCTGTAGTGTTTAGTCACCGTCTGACCAGTTTCCAGGAGTTCGTAATAAATCACACCCTGCATGTCCCACCAGATACATAGGAGAACCTTCTTTAAGTGGATGTACTGGGTTTCTTGTGTCTATCCACGACTTTTTACGATTGGGGTTCTCGTAAAAAATATACTTTTCATTACCAGTCATAATTTTCCACAAGAAGTCCTTTTTTTATTGCCGAGCAAGCAGTGAAAGGCATGTGTTCATACGCTGACCTATGTTGTGCTCGGTCACCACATGGGCATCTTTCATGTTTTTGAATTTTTCCCATTCGGTGCAAACGCTTGGGTGACCTGTTTGGGTGACCCTAGCTGAACTGCAAGCTCTTGTTTCGTTTGCATTGAATTTTCATCCAGTAGATCTTGCAATCCTGCATCTTCAAAATTTCGTGGTTGTCCGGGACGCGACAAATTCCCGAGCTATAGAAGCATTTTTTCCTTGTTGGAATTCTGGAATAAACTCTAGCTATTCTGAGAGGTTATGTAACTCACGGTGACTTAGCACGCAATAAATTTTCATGTTTTTATAGCTTTCGTAAAATCGGATACTTTTCTTTCGTACAATCGGATGTGGCAAAATCGGGTATCGTCTAATCGGAGATTCGTTAAATCGGGTTACACCTGTACATGCAAACTATGTATAAATCGGTATAGCTTAACGAGTATCAGATATTAACTTATTGTACCGTCATCACATTTAGTAATTTTTTATATATGCCCTAACCCTTCAAGCAATTAAAGTATTATTAAAGAGAGTAACAATTTATTTCAAAATGTAGTTCAAACATAGAGTTATACAATATGACTTAGCACAATTATTAAATTATGGAGTTTGTATCATATTATGGCACAGTCGCGATAGAGATAGAAAAACGATACAAACTGTTAAGATAATTGTGTAAGTGTATCGTATAATCCATTTGAATTGGTTGATCCGTGATTTTTTTCTGATTAATTTGTTTCCTTTGTTTCACTACTTGTTTAAATAAAATATACTCTTTGCTTCAAGTGCATTATTTGCACTTAACCAATCAAATTATTATTAATACAATTTCATCTTTGTGAAGTTGGTCTCAATTTCTATCTCAAAATATTACAAATGTTTACACTGGCAATACCATCATCAACTGTGAATACTATCTTGTCGGAAAACTATAAAGGCATTAAATTTGACATATCTCTTTTCCGGCCCGCTATCACAATTGTATGGGTGCAAATCATGTTCGAACGAAAATCATGGCAAACTTTTATTTTTGTATTTGTTTTGGACCATCATACACTTTTGTGCATACCAGTTAAATCGTTTTCGGCCGAAAAATAACACTATAACTATAATAATAATAAAATAATTAATATGTTATCAAAAAAAAAAAAAATTAATATGTTATATAATTTATATGTTATCAAATTATTATGCCTTTTTCAAAAAGAATTCCGATTTAATTAAGATCCGTTAAAATCTGGAAGGCATTACAACCTGTCATTTTTTACATACACATTTGTGTGTGGTTGGTGGTGAACTTATATTAAAGAAAGAAAAAAAATGTTTCTGGCCGGAAAAGGGATATAGCTATTTGAAAACTAAATACAATTTTTTTCATGAATAATTAGAAATGTATGCGAATATTATCTTAATTCAAGATATCGTCATGAAAAAAAAAATTCCACTACCAAAATTCTTCACACTAATGATTATCAAAAAAATCATAATTTACGTAAAATTAAATAATTACATAATAGATACATATTAGAAAAGTCACCTCATGGCGAGAATGCCACTTTGAGAACACACATTATTTTAATGGAAGTTGAGATTTTGGCTATTAGTCATCGGTCTCATAATGATTTTCAAGTAGTTCTGGTTCTATTCTTTACCAGTACATAGTATCAGGCCGATGTAATTGGTAGCTCATGCCGAGAATCGGCCAGGAGTAGCCGCTTTGAGAACACACATACTATCTTAATGGAAGTTGAGATTTTGGGCATTGGTCATCGATCTCACTATGACTTTCGAGTAGTTTTGGTCCTAATCTTTGCAACCAGTGCAGAGTTTCTTACCTCATGGCGAGAATGGCAACCCTTGTTGAAAATTGAACTTTTACATTTATTTAAACGTTCAATTTTTGCCTTTGTCGTTTTTTTGTAAATGCTAAACTTTTCAACGTCATTGCGAAAATACCGAATGAAAAGCTACCATAGAAGCTGCCCCTCCTTGTACAGATTTCCTCCAAATTTCGCAAGGATCTGCCTATTAATGAAAGAAAGAAGTATAAAATTGTATTCCCAAATCAATCCGCCGAACTGTAAAGATGCCAAATTTTGGCGAAATAAGGTTTTTATTATCAAAATGTATCATTTCCGGTAAAATTTAGAAAATGATTTGAACTAATTTTGTTTGTAATTTAACATACAATCTTTATGTTATTAATCATTTTTTCAGAAATGCCATATACTTATCAAAATATTTGAGCCAAAACATAGATCTCCCAGTTTATGGAAAAACCTTAAGTATGAATTTTCATCGTGATCAATCATTCCGTATGTACAGGGATAGATTTTATGCAGAAAAATAGTTTTTTTATCAAAAATCGTTATTGCCGCTTAAATTTTAGAAAACTGATCTGGATCAATATTATTGCAATAATTTAGAATCTTTTAGTTCATGGTCAAAATATTTGCAAAATACGAAAAAGCTCCTATGGAAGCTGTTACACCCGGAGGTCCGATTTCGGCCAATCATCAAGGGACCTTCCAATTTATGGTAAAAGCTTAAGTATGGAGTTTCATTCTGATCAATTAATCCATATAGGCCTGTGCGGGGTCGAATTTTTTGTTAGAAATCGCCATTTCCGTTTAAATTTTGGAAAACTGTTCTAGGCCAATATTGTTGCAAAATAAATTTGTAATTTTTAAAAAAACAGAAAGTTCTTACGGAGGCTGCAACTTCCGGTGGGCGATTTCAGCCAAGAATCACTAGGATATCACAATTTATGAAAAAAGCTTAAGTATGAAGCTTCACAGGGCACACTCATTTAGTCTGTACAGCCAGACACATATTTTTAAAAACCACCTTTTTGACCGGCAAATAAGGTTTGGGAAATTGGGTCACTCTGGGTTTCTGTAAGTTTGCCTTCAACTATCACCCTTCATTTTATTCCATTAATTTAAACATTCATAACAACACATAGAAATCAATTTTGATGGGATACCTAAGTAAAACAAAATGTCCCATAGCATGTTTCTTTGGAAACTAATAGACAATGAACATCGACTTTTTCTCGTATCCGTTCTCTAGCAGCATTTTCAGAGTAAAAATTTGATTGTTGTGGATCTTTTTGGACGAATCCCTCACTCGCAACCCTCAAACTTTCGCTGGCCAGAACCTTTCAGTCTAAATTCTGTATAGTTATTCCACTATAATTATGGTAGTTTGACCGATCTGCTTTCTTGTGTAGTGAGCGGACAGATTAGAGCATTCTTCCAGTCTTCTGGAATGTTTTCTGGAATAGACCAAGCTGACGATATAACTTTAAATGCGGTAAAATAAATGGTGAACCCCGTGTTTTAACATTTCACTACAAATCCCATCACCATTCTTCAAGCGCCTTTTGTTGTTTTCAAATCGCTAACACTTTAAAAGAGTGTTCAAAAATAATTTCACCATATTTCGAAGATGGTTGGTTTTAGTATCCATCTGTAGTTCTTCAAATTGTCGATAAGACGTTGTTACGAAATTGTTATTTAACGATATCGATTTCTAATGTTTACATTTTCGATGTTAACCTCTTGTTGTTTGTGCTATTCTCATTTTTTTCGTTGTAACAATCGGCTCGAAAATTTCCTATTCCTTGGAGAAATCGCCTTGCTTTTTGAGATATATGGAAGATATCATAGATGTGCCGGGTTCTCCTCTCGAATTTTTGTACATTCTTCATCCAACCTGTTATTTTTGGCTTAGTTATTTCGTCCTAAAGTAAATCGAAGTATCTATTACCTCTATTTGTAAAATATTCCGCTTCATTATTCCAACGGGCGTTTCACTGAATGCTAAACGTTTATTGTACGTTTTAGACAGACAAATGGTATAGCAGGCCTAGCTCAGTGGTACATGTCCGATTGTTGTTAGAAATAGATTGAATGAGCGTTGAGCAGCATTATTTTCACGTCATTTTCACGTGATTCGTTATTTTCACGTCGCGTTGCGTATTTTATACAAGACGCTTTTGAGAAGTTCGTAGATAGGATCCTTGACCTGATCGGGCTTATCTTTACTTGAAGCATGGCTGTTTATAATCGAAATGTTAGTGGCGCCATGATCTTGATTATGCATATACGACATTGACATGATCATTCGTTTTCTGGCTCATACCTTATTATTGACATCGGAACTTTTAACATTTGTAGATGTTCGTATTTTATTTAATAGGCCCTTGTTTTCTTCATAAGTTGATGTAATTTTACAGGCAATTCGAAAAACTTGTACAGTCGGTTGTCCTTACTCGTTTTTCGAATGGAATTAGAAAGGTAATCAACTTTAAAAGCGATAACATAAAAATGTTCATAATATGACGTGCATAAAATGTATAAGTAATATTAATGATTTTTCAATTAGCGAACGAACATCGATTTCTTACTTAAACACTTTTTTTAAATTTCTATAAATGTACGAGTATGTGCGGTTTGTGGTAGTTAATTTTTTATTTATTGCGAACTAATAATCTTAAAGTACGTTTGCACAGATTATGTATGTATGTAGTTTATTTAGTTGTTTTAATTCATTTTTACATTAATCTTGTTACATATAATATTTTTTTACGTAATGTTCAAATTAAGTCAATAATAATTATGCCACCAATATTCTACAGCATTTAATCATGAACAAATTGCATACTGAACTAATAAATAAAAAAAAATGTTTACTCAAAGCTTTAAAATTATTTACTGAAAACTATTCCAGTCCTTGATGTTGATGCATTCGAACGTCTGCTTGGCCCGTGTATGGATATCATGAAACGAAATATAGATGATTATGAAACTCAACTTATCAAAATTTTTGGTAGTAAAAATAACATTTCAGATGTTCGACAAACTAGATAAATTACTCGTATTTAAATGTATGTAACAAAAAAAAAATTAAACATTTTTTTAAACATAAATACTTAAATTAAAATGATAAAAAGAGAGAAAACCAAGTATTTAATTTATTATAATGTAAAATTCGAAAATTATAAAATACCAAAATATAAATTATAAAAATAAAACAAATAAAAATTGAATGTAAATCCTAAGTCAAAATAAATAAATTAAATGTTAAAATAAAAATATATTTTTAAATTCAATATATTATAACTTATTATGGTGGATTGAGGGGTAATGAATGTTTTTTCGTTCTTATTTAATTATAATATTTAATTTATTTAATTTTAAAGTGAGAAAAAAACCAATTGTAATATATTTGTTGTTAAAAAAAATCAAATATGTGTGTTAATGGAATTTAATTAAAAAATATTTATTTTTACCTTTTAAAAATATTTATGAATTTGATGATGATATTAAAGGCAATTTTAAATTTTAATTGAGGTTATTATTTTTTAAACTTCAGGACAATCAGAATTCCATTTTTTAATTTTATTTAATTAGAAGAGTTATAAGCAATTTCTGTATTTACTTAAAAATTCTGTCATCATCAAGAGTTATTATAGCAATTTTTAATTAGTCGGTAATTGCTATTAATTTATATAATATATACTTATATATTGTTAATATTGAAAATATATATTATATATGAATATCAAACGCTGGACGTTTAATCATTTTTAATTTATATTTAATTTATTAATACGTTTGGGTTTTTATTAAACAAGATAAAAAGTAAATGTAAAACCAACCAATATAATTTTTTAGCTATTCTTGCCATAAAAATAAAAATATTAATTTTTATATACATTATAATAAACAAAAATAAAATTAATAATTAATTAGAGGCTATGAATTAAAAATAATATGAAAACTATATAAACATTTTTAATTAAATTAAAATAACTAAATCGCTCAAAAAATAATTTTTTGGAGTAGTTAGTTGTTGACTTTCTCATCCACAAACTTCTATACAAAATAAATTTAGCGTCGCCATTCACAAAATCTGAATCTTTACTGTCATTTAACAATGTATTGACTTTTAATATGTTTTTCTTTACACTATATATTTATATAAATAGACTTATTTTTTTAAATTAAAAAATTGATTTCCATTTTTTGCTATAAAATAGCTTTATGTAGTTATGTATTATTAACTAACCATCACAGGGTGATTATATAAAATATATATACAATATTTATTTTATGGCAAATAGAATTGAAATTTAATGAAATTAAAGAAATATTTTAACTAAAGAACGCCAGTTATATATTAATTAACTAAATATATTATAATAATTATATTATAATTGCCAGAACAATCTTTTTGCGTACATATCTCTTCAAACACGTTTAAAATAAATAATAAAATGCTTTTCTACAAAAAAAAAACATGAATATAATATAAATTATATTTAATAAATAAGCTAAATTTGTAATTTTATTTTCCCATAAAAACGTAAATAAATAAGCACAAATCATTAATGCCATATGCATTTATAAAATAAAACAAAATTAATTAATTACAAATTAATTCGTAAAACAGAAAAATAGTTAATATAATAATTTTTAATAATAAATATTAATAAATATAATATATAATGTATATATATATATATATATATATATATATATATATATATATATATATATATATATATATATATATATATAATGTATCTGCAAATGACGATGTCATATTAAAAATAAAATAATATACATAATATTAAATGTTTTTTGAAAAATTATTATTGTTTCAGTTTATTCAGTTAAAGATTTTTATTTTATTTTTTGTTGTGCTTATTTTATTTTTAATTGATTAACCAAAAAACACAAAAAAACAAATGAAAGCAAAAATATGTAAAAAAAAAAATTTATTTAAATTTAATAATGAAAAAATAATTAAAATACAATTTGAAAAATTGGAATGATAATTAAATAGTTAAAAACAAAAACAAAAATGAAATGAAAAAATTAAATAAATGTCTTTATAAGTTAATGAATAAAATAAAAGTAACAATAATTTTTTACTGTTTTATTTTGAGAATAGATCTCATTGGGTGCAGAAGTTCTAACAATTTTAAAGGAATATAGCGCTATATGGAAACAAAACAAATGGTTTTAACGAGCGTGCATGTTACCTAGAGGGTCGCCTCCATACAAATATGCTTTGGATAAATTCAATCCACATATGCCATGATAAATTTTGGTTGTATAAAAAATGCCAATACAATTTCAACATTGGAAAGATGCGAGTTAGGTATTTGTAAATTTATTTTCGACTCTAAAAATGACTTTATAACAACATGCTGACCACATATGTAAAACATTTTCACGCCAATTACCATAGTCGTGTCACTTCAAGTGAAGTGACAGGTGACTACAGTCACATCACAGAAAAATTCATAGTAGATATTGGAGTCATTTTAAACGACACGCATACTACAATAGAAATATCAGGCAGCACTAATTATTTCCCCAAATTGCACAAGCCATTCGATATCAAAAATCAAAATGTTTACGAATATTTTATTGTAAAAAGCACGCAAATTAAAGAAAATCTAATTATTTAATTATTGATTTTTTAGAATGATAAATTTATCTTATGTATTTACTAAAGCAGTAAAATTGATTGATTGATTGATTCTGAATGTACGACCAAGTTCTTACACAGGAGCTCCCGAGTAACGCCGGGCCCACCGTACACTCTTTTTTACATATATAACAAAACCGAAGGATTGGATAGGTATAAGTTAAGTGGGACAGAATCGGCCCGGTTACAGACACCTAGGTATAGCCGATAGTTAGTAACATAAAGACAGCACAAAACTAATCTACTTGGGGAAGGATAAAGGTTTAATAGGTTAAATGGATAATGATGGTATTGATCATCAACAATTGCTTCTTTAAATCAACAACCTATAAGAAAAAATGTTATTATTTCACATGTATCTGGAAATCGCCTGAAAATGAATACTATATTAATACTTTTCGACTTCCTAAACAAAACTGATTGATTGAATCGGCCCGATTACATACACCTAGGTAGAGACGATATAGTTAGTAACACCTAAGGCAACATAACTCTAAACTACACAATCCGCAATTAATTTTATGTATAATTCCTGAAAATTAATACTAAATTAACATATTGCTGCTTACCTAAATAAAATGAACATTTATTAATTTAATAAAAAAAACAAATAATAATAATAATTAAGGGAAACGACGCGTTTATTACTTTTACCTCGAGCCGGTTTTTAAATTTTGAAAAGGTGGAATCCTCAGGTTTCAGTGGTACTTCAACTCTTCTAAATACTAAACAAAGTAAAACATTAAATCATATACATATTTAGAATTATTAATAAGTAGCTAATAAATTTCACTTTTACCGAATAAACCTGAATCAGAAAATAAATGAGTAAAGTTAAATAATTAATGTAGAGTTAGTAAACAAACTTATAAATACAATACTAAAGTTATTTCTTAGGGTCCTTTCCAAACACCGACCCTTCCGCTCATGCGGTCGGTAAAAGCAATCGGAACAGCTTGACCAACTTATTCTGGGGGTCTATTATGAAATTTATCCGTCTCCGATTTTTCCGTTAACGGATATATCCGTGCTATTATGAAACTAAAAAGTAAAATCGAATCGGATTTTTCCGTTTACACTACAAAAAATCCGACTTCTATTTAGTTGACGTATTTGTATCCGATTGATGTCATTTTGTTTTTGTAACCTCAAATTATTAAAAAAAAATAATGATGCTTTCTTCAATTTGTTTATTACCAATCCGATAATACAAGTTTCATAATAGGGTAAATCCGTGTCGAATCGGATATATCCGTTAACGGAAAAATCCGAGACGGATAAATTTCATAATAGACCCCCTGTACTTTGTTGAGAAACAGAGCATCTTTGTTCCAGCTGTTTCAGCTCAATTATAGGCTTTTTCAACTAATGCAAATCTGCATTACCTTCAACCAAAGCAAAATTTTAAAATGGTTTAGTTTCTACTTTAGCCATGGTGGTATTGTTGTAATTGTCTCAACAAAATACACCTAACATCCTCCACCTGCCCGTCAACACCATCGCGCGGGTAACGAAAAAGAATCACGTCAAAAATCCATCCCTGCGCGCAACCCAGACCAACATACGCACCCGTGCACCCCACCCAAACCGCCCCGTCCGAAAAACAACACCACAACTACAACAATAGTAAAACAATTAATATAAACAAACAATTGACATGCTATACGATTTATATGTTATCAAATTACAATGTTTTAATATAATTAAACAGTTAAAAATCGGAAGACACCACAACCTGTCATTCCTTACACACACCTGCGCGGGTTAGACTCAAACTGAAGCAAAAAATAGTAAAAATTTTGTCTGGCGGGAAAAGGGATTTACTTTACAAGGATAACAATACCTATGGTAAAGAAAGCACCCGTGCCCCCGTGCAATATTGCGCACGTTAATGTCACGTCAGTGTAGACAACAAACATATGATTTTCGTTTTTTATCGTTTTCTTAAACAAATGGACAATAAACGCATTTCTTTTTTAAATAAAAAGCTTATTTAAGTTTGATAAGTATATTTAAAGAATTTTTGATTCTGATTTTCAGTTAAAATCAAACATTTTTTACTTAAATAAATCATTTAACAATCTCGAAATCATATTTACAAAGCAGGCAGTAAAATGTATATAAATTGTATTAAAAAAAATAAATGTGTTTCATAAAATATTATTTTCACTTGAAAAAATTAGGTGACTTGTCATTTCATGTGACTAGAGTCGTAGCATACAACTACGATAATAGGAAACTCGAGGTTTTTTTAACAATTTTCTTTATTATTTTATTGAATCGTTCAAACATGAAAATAACAATAAGTTTTCAAATCTTAATAACTAAGGTAATTATGTAAATCTGCGGGAGCAGAATCTACTTCCTATCAAAAAGTAAACTTTACAATTTTATTATTTATGTTGTTATAGCCATCGTTTTCTTCTTTAATCGCGGAGACGCGAGATACTTTTAGGTTTCGCGCAAGCAAATTCGGATGTGATACCAGTTTCCCTGGTGATCCGCATCTTTTGTAATTCGTCTTTGATAGTTAAGGACTGGATTTGGAATTTTTGGATTTTTAATAGAAAAATTGTAATATTAAGAAATTGTGAAAAAATCCAAAAATTGTAATGTTTTTTTTATAGATAATTGGTATATAATTGTTTATACTATCGTTTCTATATAATACATAAACAAATTAATGCATATTTAAATTCGCCGCTCGCCGTCGACGCTTGGTGTGTCTAATCCTTTAGGATGGTAAGGTCCTTATGTATATTTTTGTTTTTTACGAACCAGTTTATTCGAATTTGAGGTTAATTGGCATAATTGACACCCATATGACCAAATTGGTTTAATCATTGTGTTATACAGGAGAAGTTTGTATTCTAGGTCAATAGTTGAATATTTCCCCATCAACCAGTGCTTTTTATCAATTTTTATTTTGATATGGTCTCGTTTTATTTCAATGTGTTTTCGCCAAGTTAATAGTCGATCTAGATGGACGCCTAGATATTTTGCTCCATTTGATTGAGGGATTTGTATTCCGTTCATTGTGACGGGCGGACAAGTAAGCTTATTTAAAGCGAATGTTACGAGGGTCGATTTCTCTTCATTGACCTTTATCTTCCATTTCTTTAGCCATATTTCGAAGCCATAAATATGTTGTTGCAGAGTTTCGGATGCCGTTTGTGGAATTTTATGGCTACATAGGATTGCCGTATCATCTGCGAAAGTAGACGTCCGAATTTGCGAATACGTTGGGAGATTTTAAGTGAAAATTAAATATAACGTTGGGCCAAGCACAGTACCTTGTGGTAGCCAAAATGTTTTTACCGACCCATTACAGGTATTATATTTAACAAATATAAATTCATAAGCTGGTAAATTTCTGGCAATTAAGATTTGTAATTTTATCAAGCAGACCCTCGTGCCAAACTTTATCGAATGCCTGGGCAACATCCAAGAAGACAGCGGATCAGTATTTTCTCTCTTCGTATGCTGACTTTATTTCTGTAGCTACTCGGTACACTTGCTCAATGGTTCCGTGCGTGGCTCTGAAACCAAATTGATGACTAGGGACGATTTTTCGTAGTTCCGGTTTAATATTTGCGATAATAGTTTTTTCAAATACTTTCGACACGATTGGTAGTAGGTTTATTGGTCTATATGAGGAGACTTTTTTAGGATCCTTGCCAGGCTTTGGGATCATTTTTATAGTTGATAATTTCCAGCACTCAGGGATATATCCTGATTCGTAAATTGAATTGAATATTTGAGCCAGTCGTCCAAAGGCACACTCAGGCAGTCGTTTAAGCATGTCACCTGTAATTCGATCATACCCAGGGGCTTTCGTTAATTGAATTTGATGTACAATAATAAACTTTACCAGTGGCTTTTTTATCTTAAATTTCCTCACACCGATAATCCAAGGTTTGGAGTGAATACACATTCAAGGTGATCAGCAAAGCCTTTAGCTTTTTCCTCGTCACTTCTAGCCCATTCAACGTTAGAAAGGCGAATTGGTGCATTTGTACAACAGTTTGTGTCCGAATGGGAAGATAACTCTTTAAGATAATTTTGCATATAATCCATCTTGTTTTTTGTAGGCTTTGTAGTTTTCTTTTTGCCTGATTAAAGATATGTTTAGCATCTGGCGATCGATTAATTTGCCAGCAACGTTTCTCTGTTAAATTTTTTTCTATTTCAGCGAATGTTATGGTGTGTCTTGTATGTTTGCTCTTTTGTTTAGGCGAGGCTGAAATAGCTGCGTTTTCCATATCAATATTTATATCGTTAGCCGTCTGCAGTGTAGACGTTAGGTCGATATGTGAACTGATGTACATCTTGAATTTCAACCAGTTAGTGAAGGTGTTCGTTAGATAGTTATTTGTAGAACATGGCTTTTGGCCGGCCCAGTAATGTAGTAAGACCAGAGAGTGGTCAGAAGATAATTTTAAAAGTGGTTTAGCTTGGATTATTTCTCGATTTATTTTACTTGTGACTGCAAAATCAAGGACGTCAGGGATTTTTCGACGATCAGTAGGCTAATAAGTTGGATGGCCACACGACGCAACATCGTACTGGTTTTCGTGAATAGCATTCATTAATTGACGTCCTCTTTAAGTAGCCAATCTTAAACCCCAGTAGGTATGTTTGGCATTAAAGTCAACGGTGACCATAAAACGCTGACCCAGGGTTGCAAAAAATATTTTGTAGATATCTGTCAAAACGCTATTATTTGGAGTCTATCTATATATTCATTTAGAATATAATGGCAAATCCGCTTTTTTATAATAATAGCAGTTCCTCCTCGACTTCTGCCCAAGGGATGTTTTGTGTCATAAACTTCGTACCCATTAATTCTGAAATTGTGTTTGTCGGTTAAGTGGGTTTCGGAAAGTAACATAAGATCAATTTCGTGTTTAGCTAGGAAACGTTCTAATTCGAGTTTGTGTTGGCTTATACCGTTTGCGTTCCAATGGCATATCTTCAGATAATTTATCGTAGACATTCTAGAGGAAACTCGAGGTGACGTGACTATAGTAACGTAGAATAACGTGATACGACTTCGGTAATTGGACTGTTTATTAAGGAGTTGTTTCCTCTTTTCCCCAAAAGTAGGTTTTTAAACGGTTTTAATCAACTTGAGCCAAATTACAATTGGCCGTGTAGTCTATTCATTATCAAATGCTTACAGAAAACAAGTAATATAAACAGAAGTAAAGCTGAGTGCCAAATGTTCACGAATATTCTCATAATAAAATGCACATTGAATGAATATTTACATCGTTATTTTCGATGATGTTTTGGGCACATCGTGGTGCAACAACATATTATAATAATTAAACTGGTCGTTTTTTTTAAATGTATGTAATTACTAATTATGCTATTAAAGGCAATTGTTTTTTGAAAAGACTTAATAGTGTTCTTTACTAAATTAATATTGTAGTTGAATCTAACCTAAAAATTATATTTCAATGTGTTTATTTATACATTCTTTCTGCACCATTCGAAGCTACCTAATAGAAAAACTCCGTATTTGCATATTAAATAATCCCTGGTCCAACTATTGGTAATTTTCTGAGTTAGGTTTCATAAAATTTTAGGAAATTACGAGTAGCCTGTTTTTATTTTTTGTTTTCTGAAAATATTTAAAAACAAACAAAACTAGACCCGAGCTTATGGATTTAGCTTTCAGAAAAAATATTGAGTCTATTATTATTGTATATTCCGATCAAGCTTGCACGACTTAAGAGCTAATAAAAAAAGACGGGAAAGGTTTGGAGCCGAACTCTATAAACATTTTTGTTGCCTATAAAGGTGTGATGTGTGATTTGCGTATTTCAAATATCACACTCACCCACACCAACCTAACCCCATCTACACCCAGCCCAAGCGACCCCAATCCACCATAACTCTACCAACCCCAATCAACCGTAAACCACACTTAAAAATTATTACCACCCCCACCCACTCAATTCAAACCCTTAAAACCTACCTCACCCGCACCACTCTATACCGCATTACCCATATCAACACCACCCTCATACCTACTCCCACACATACACCATCCACACAAACCCTTATCCACCAAAACCCAAATTCCCACACCAAACCCTAAACACCTCATCCCACCCCCTTCACCTCCCATACCACCACTCCTACTACCCCAATAACCACACCATCCACACGAGGTATATTTTTATTCCACATTCACATGCTCTATGAAACCAAAATAGTATAGAAAATGAAAAACAAATTCTATCAATTTTAAGGAGGGGGGTTAACAAAACCCTACATATCTCCGAACACCATAAACACATAAATGTCTAAATCAATAGGGCTCAATCCCATGAATTGCTTGAACTTTTAGTGAAGAAATTAAGTTGATATCTACATCCGTTCTTAAGTTATCCTGGACACAGACGGCAAACCGAAACCATATAGCATTTTTTTTTTAACAAAAATGCTTTAAAATATTAAACTAAAATTTCGGGAAAACGAAAAAACTAAACACGAGTTTTCCATAATAGCTATTGAATATCAAAATACTCTAGAAGAAAATGTACCCTTACTTTAGTAAGGACCACTATTAATATGTATTGGTTCATCGTTATTTACGAAAACAACGAAGAAATAACTGCTTTAAACCTGCACCGACCAAATTAGCCCGCCTCAGCAAATACGAGAAAAATAAATTTTATTTCTCAACATCAATATTTCGAGAAGGACTTAGTACTGAGAATGCACTAATAGAATTACTTACCTCTACTTACAACACTTTAAATGAAGGCCGTTTTGTTAATTGCTTGTTTATTGATGTTAAAAAAGCATTTGATACGGTAGACCACAATTTATTAATTACTAAATTATCCACAATCCGAATCCGCGGAGTTACTAATCGTTGGTTTCGATCTTATTTAGAAGATAGAATTCAAGTAAGTAATATCGTTGATTGAATACATTAAGATATTACTACTCGGATTTTTGCCGCTACGTTTGGTTAATGTCTCTTCTAGTCACATATAGATAAAGGCATTGTTGTGCGAGAGTGGTTTTTTCTTTCTAGCAACATAAAAACCGAACAATTTAATTGCTGTTGTTTTCTCCCATATAAAAATTGCATTTGTATTGTGTATCAACTTTTTATTACATAAAAGAATATCATTTTGAAATGTTACGACTGCTATTTCACTTACTCTTACATACAATTGTACCATCAGTAACAAAATAAATATATGGTTGAACGGAGTAACCTTAGTTTTAATTTGTTTCGAAAAATATCAACAACAAAAAAATAATAACAAACAAATTGTGTCGCAGTGCAAATAAAAAAAATTCCCATCGCCATATCTGTAAAATCTGTAAATACGTCATGAACAACCTCCACTCATATAGTTGGAAATTTGGAATACGACTGAAAAAATGAAGACAGAATGAAGACATAAATACAATTTCATTGTTTTTGTCTATTTATTTTTGTCATATATATTTCATATATTCAGTTGAGAAACTGGAAAATACATTTGATTGAATTTTTTTTTAATTTTGTTAAAATACATATTTAGTGGTGTGGGTAAAAATAAATTAAAAATATGTTTTGCTTCTTTCTAGCTGCTTTGAATTAATTGGGTCTATCTTTGTTCTTCTTAAACCTACATGAAGTGAGTTGTGTTCTTCTTTTACAATGTGTAAGAAGCAACAAAAAATAAAAATTGTTGTAATTCGCAGTGGTATTATCTTAAGTCATAATTAATCAATGGTAATATCAATGGAAATTTGAGTAACATTGAACATGTTCAATGTGGCGTGCCTCGAGGTTCTGTCTTAGGGAAACTACTATTCCTCATTTACAGTAACTCATTTCTCGAACTTAATCTATATGCTGATAAAGTAGCATTTGCAGATGACGTGGTACTGATATACCTATAGTGGTACTAGTAGTTTGAGTTTATCTGTGAAAATAACTCATGATTTGAGAGTTTTGTGAGCTTGGTTTGATCATCAATTTATGATCGTGAGTTATGTCCACAGATTCTTCTTAAAAATTTGTATTACTCCTTAGTTCAATCTCGACTTAGTTATGGAATTAATTGTTGGGGAGGAATATACTATAGTAATTTAAAGCGAGTGCATGTATTCCAAAAGTTGATTTTACGAAATCTATATAATGCATCAAGACACATGTCAAGCAAACCGTTATTTAGGAAAGCGAATATTCTAACAACAAGGAATTTATACATTTTTAAGGTGCTAAAATTATTTTTTATCCGAAGTGGAAATCGTCATTTTAAAGAATCATTGTATCCTTTAAGAAATAAATATTGTATGGTTCCTGCTTCAAAGAAAGGATTCCTCAAACGATTTTATGTGTACACCGCCCCTATGTTATTTAATCAGCTGCCAAATAATATAAAAAGTATGAATAATGTCATTGCGCGCTTGGTTAATAGAGTTGGATGATTCCGAACTTTTATTCAAGGTAATGAAGTAATTTCGTTTATTATTATTTTTATTAACCCTTTCAGACCCGAGCTTTCGTTTAAATATTTAATGACAATTATTGTGTGTTGTTTAGTTAATTTGGAATCGTAGAATTCAAATATAGCATCTAAATTAAATTATGGGTTCATCCAAGAAAGTTATGGCGTGGCACCATATGATGCCAAATCGACCAAACAGTCAAAACAAAATGATAAGAAAAATAATTTTTAGTACTACATATTTATTTCAAGTTTTATTTTAAATAATAAAATCACATATCAGTTATCAAATGGTTTTTAACTTATTTTGAATTAAAGCAAATACAAATCAGACTTATGTTTGCATAAAAAATAAATATAATCATAAATAAGAAGTTACAAAAATAAAATAAATAAAATAAAAATAACAGCCATTTCATAAATAAAATAAAAGGTAACAAGTATTTTATATCTAAAAATTATTTAGTGTTGAATAATAAAAAACAATTATTTTTGCCAGTTCTACACAAATGCACTTTATATTTAATGCAGACAATTCTGGAGCGTGAACAGCCAAGTCGTTTGCAGCGATATGCGGAATGCGATTCTTCAAATTTTGGGTGATGGTTAAAGCCATAGAGATGGATATCTGCAACTGGTTTTATTTCATGACAACGAACCGAATCTGGAAATAATTCTAAGCCTTCGTGTAATGGTTTCCTATTTTGTAGCTGTACATTGGTTAGACTATGAGCAACATTTAATTTAAAGTCAACAAGGCTATATTCGTATTGCTTCTTATATTCTAGAATCTAGATAACTAGCACATAGCGCAACATCAATAAAATGAGTCATTACATGAAGTGTCCATTTGTTGGATTTAATAAATATCCGGTACTGAAACTCATGTACTGGCCAAAGAGATCCACACCACCCATCCCACCATTGTATTTCTTTACAATTGTAGGCTGACAAATTTGTACATACTTTTTAATTTTTTTGTCTTTCATTATACCATTGGATGTTATGTGTTTAAAACCCAAGCGGCCCTTCTGTATAGCGTGTATGTTTGTATAAAGTGCAATTTCTTCATACATTTGCTGTGGTATATATTTCTCAAATATTTCTAAAGGCGATCTAGATTCAATCAAAGTTGGGTCAATTGTTTCAAAAATGAAAGGTGTTGGTTCAAATGGACCAACACAAATGGATTATAAAATAACCGAAAAGGCAGATATAGCTTGGAGACGACCCAAGCTATATCTGCCTTTTCGGTTATTTTATAATTATATTGTTGGTCTACAAATTCAATTTTATTATTATTGCTATTACATAGCGGACGGATATGCAATTTGATTACCAACGCCACTTTCACTCTCTGCGACGATCATAGTATTTGCCAGATCAATATAAAACTTATCGTTCTCAACCTCCAATATTTCGATGACATCACTACGTTTATGTTCGAGAACTTCTTCAATATCTATTTCGCCGTCAACATCTTCATCCATCTCAATGTCAGAGTTATCTGCCATAATAAGATCGGCAGCCTAGTCCAATGAATACAATTTTTTTTGTCGCGACATTATACCTATATAAATGTATACATAATTTTAATAACAATCTAATTTAATGTTAAGATCTTATTACGTTCACTCGATTAGGCAACGAATGTTGACATGGCAACATATGTTGCCATTACACATCAGTATAATTGGCAACAATTGTGGCCAAGGCAATTTTTCTAATTTATTCAAAGGCAAGTGATAAATATTTCAATATTTTATCAATTTTGTTACTAAAAACTGTTAACAAAACTAATTTTATACAATAAACTCGAAAAAAAACTAATTATAATAACATAAATAGCAAATAAAATTTACGGTTTTCAGCAGAACAATTTTTTTCTGTCCGTATCACTTTAAAATCATTAATACACTAAATTCTTGAACATTTGGAAGGAAAAATGACAGCCACAACTATTTTATATTATATTGAAGAAAGAGACAACACAATAAAAATTTGCAAAATGTGGATCTAATAGCTAAATAAACGAAAATAGGAGTTGGCAACATACGTTGCCGTGAGGTCCCAAAGGGTTTTAATGTATTACACAATTTTTTTTATTTCGGATTTTTATAAATTAATTTAATTAGTATAATTTTTATTTTATATTTGACGCCCCTCATCAAATATATTTAATTTTAATGTTTTTAATTAGGAGCAGGTAGTTCTAAAAATTGATCGTTTAGTCGGTCACAAGAACTTCCTAATTTCCTCTTTATGTGATACAAATATAATTTTTGCTTATATGAATATTAGCGTTAACTATTATTATATTTTATATTATATTTATTATTATAATTATTATTTGTTTGTTAATTACTCTTAAGTATACTCAAAAATGATCTGATATGTAATTTAGTATGTTAGTCTTTTGTATTGATTTAAAGGAAATAAAATAAATAAATAAATAATATAAATAAATAAAAGTTTAGACGGAATTGGCTTCAGAAGTTAAAAGCTTCAAATATGTAATTTGAAGGTCAATTCTATCACATTTACTAAATTATTACACCAGACCAAAACTATATTAAAAAAATTACGGCATGCTCTGTTCGGTGACATAGCCCAGTGCCTTCTATAGTAGGCCTGTGACAACATTCATTTTTTGCTGATGACGACAACATAAGTCGACAACCAGATGTCGGTATAATCAATGCCTCCTAAACTACAGGCCTCTTACTACTCTCATTTTTTGCACATGACGTCAATTTACATATGTCTAAACCGAGACTGCGCAATAATAATATTGTTACGGTGACACCTAGATTAGAATAGAATAAGTTAATTTCATTAATTGTTCAATTACGTGTATAATTTATACTCAACATTTAGGCGTATTTCTATACTAACATATTTGCTGCGCATTTAGGATTATTCTAGAAACAAATATTTTGGTATATAAGGGCGCGCGTTGACGTGGAATGCTGAGTATTATTTTAAACGTGATACAGTGAAGGTTAAATAGAAAGATTATTAAAGTGATTATTAAAGTGATTATTAAAGCGATTATTAAAGTGATAATTAAAAAGTGTGTTATAATTATAATAATTAATTGTGAAAATTGTGTTGTATAATAAATTGTGTTGTGTAAATAAAATTGTGTGAGTTAAAATTGAAGCAGTGTATTTATTCACAATCCAGTGATTCGAACCTTGATTGACAAGGCAAAATCGGAACAATTGGTGACAGCGGTGGGATTGTGAATAATAAGAAAAATGATTCTCTACGAATTAAAGCTTGCGCAATTAAAGGAGCAACTGAAGCAGCGAGGTTTGGCTAGTGAAGGCACAAAAGCTAGTTTGGTGGAGCGACTACGTCAGGCCATGGAGAAGGACGGTTTAAATCCAGATGTGTATGATTTCGAGGAGGAAAAAACGGATGAAATCAGTATGGATAAGAAAGAAAAGGACGTACAAACGGTGGTCGAAACAACGCAAAACCCATCTGGAAGTTTCGATTTTTCGCAGTTGATGGCTGCTATGAATCAAATGATGGGACAACAGTTGGAGGGAATAAAACAATCGAACGAGGGAATGAAACAACAGATGGAGCAACAGGGAGCGGACATTAAACATCAAATGAAATTGTCGAACCAGGACATGAAACAACAGATGTTACAAGTGGAGCAACAAGGAGCGGACATTAAACAGAAGATGGTACAAATGGAGCAACAAGGAGCGGACATTAAAAACCAAATAGAAGTTGGTCAAAAGAAAATGGACGAGAAGTTTCTGGAGTTATCTTCTACACTACACGGTAAAGTGGAAAAACTGCAAACAGAAGTACACGCAGAAATTCAAAATGTTAAAGGGACGGTTCAACAGAAATTTGAATCGGTTAAACAAGATTTTCAAACGGAAGTTAAACGTCTCGAGAAGGAGCTCCAAGATGTTAAAGTGAATGGAACGACACATCAAGTGATCCAGACAGTTAACGCAGTTAAGATAAAACCACCAACATTCGATGGAACAACTTCCTTCAGTATTTTTAAGTTCCAATTCGAAACGGCCATTAAGCAAAATCAGTGGACTGAGGAACAATGTGTTGCAGCGTTAATTGTGGCTCTTAAAGGCGAAGCGGCGGAAACACTACAAATCATTCCCGAGCAGGAACGGAACGTTTACATGGGAATTATGAAGGCGTTAGATCGAAAATACGGAAGTGACCACAAACGAGAAATCTATCGCATGGAATTGAAGGGTCGATACCAAAGAGCAGGAGAATCGCTACAGGAATTTTCATCGGCAATTGAGCGGCTCGCGCATTTAGTACATTCAAATATGTCGGCCGATTACATGGAGCGAATTAAAATGGATGCATTCATTGACGGTATTCGAGATCCTGAGACGCGCAGAGCGGTGATGTTGTCACCTAAGGCAACTTTCACGGAAACCATCGCTTGTGCGTTAACAAACGAAACTGCGCAAACCATCATCAAACCAGCAATGAAAATTCGTCGAGTGGAGATTGATTCCAGAATAGATACTGCGCGGGCTACGCCAAGGTTCAGAGATGGAAGTGGCAGGATTAAATGCTGGGTTTGTGATAGAATGGGTCACATCTCACGGGACTGTTGGGAGATTAAGAAGAAACGAGCAAGGTCGCCATCTCCTATGAAGCGTAGATCAAACGAGGAGCAGATAGAATCCAGAAAGGAGGGTCAGACGACAGCGGAGTCGTTAAACTAAAAAGAGTCAGTTTGCAGGGGCAGAAGCTGACTCCCATAACCGATTGCCCCACAACCTCCATCCATGTTTCGAGAATAGCAAGGAGCGGTGACAGCTTAACAATTGAAGCCGATATTGATGGGAAGAAATGCATGATCACGCTGGATACGGGAGCAACACATACGATTGTTCGTGAGGATATTATCAATGGAATTATGGAACCAGCTAATGGCATGAAATTACGAACGGCGACTGGAGAAAATTCAGCAATAAAAGGGAAAAAGGTCGTAAAAATAAGGATTGGACGAAATCACTTTCAACACGAGGTGCTGGTTGCAGATATTGTAGACGAAGTGATCTTGGGAATGGACTTCATGAGAACGAATGGCTTCGTGGTGGATGTTGGACGGGGTGTATTAACCTACGATAATATCGAGTTGCCACTTCACGTTAGCGCCGTTATAAGAGAAACGACCAGGCAAATTATAATGGATCATCGGGAGAAGCTGCCACCGAACTCGGAAACAATAGTATGGGCAAGATTGGAAGGAGGTTCTGGGTCACCCAGGTTGTGGGTTGTGGAAGCCAATGAAGCGGAGAGCGGAGCCAGAGAAATTATGATCGGGAAAGTTTTAGTAAAACCAGACAGCGATAATAGAGTACCAGTTAGGACTCTAAATCTCTCGGATAAGACGAAAACCATCAAGAAAGGGACAATAATCGGAAAATGCGAAGAAATATCTGCGATTGTGAAGTGCGAGCAGAAAAATCCGGTTAATACGACTAACTCGCAAGTGCAGAAAGAGGTTGTAGAACAACTCATGGAGAAATGGACCGAAGATCTTACTAAGGAACAGAAAAATTTGGCAAAACAATTGCTCGAGCGGTACATGCCAATATTCTGCAGTACATCGGATAATAATGGGAGAACCACAATGGTAAAACATCGAATAGATACAGGAGCAGAAATGCCGATTCGCCAACCACCCAGGAGATTACCATTGGCAAAGCAAGGAGAAGTGGATCGAATGGTAAAAGATATGCAAGCAGCAGGGGTAATCGAAACATCAAGCAGTCCATGGAGTTCACCAGTGGTGTTAGTCGAGAAAAAGGATGGAAGCATGAGATTCTGCGTGGATTATCGAAAATTAAATGCTGTGACGAAAAAGGATAGTTACCCATTGCCAAGGATCGATGACACGTTAGACACATTATCGGGTGCTCGAATATTTTCGACATTAGATCTGCAAAGCGGCTATTGGCAAGTGGAAGTCCAGGAGGAAGATCGCGAGAAAACGGCATTCAGTGTGGGTAACGGATTATGGCAATTTAACGTTATGCCATTCGGATTATGTAACGCCCCTGCGACTTTTGAACGGCTAATGGAGCGCGTGCTAAAGGGATTACATTGGAGGACGTGCCTCGTATATTTGGACGACATCATCGTTATGGGCAAGGATTTCGACGAGCATTTAAGGAATTTGGCAGAGGTTTTGGATCGGATACAAGCTGCCGGATTGAAGCTAAGCCCAAAGAAATGCAAACTATTTAGAACGGAAGTAAAATATTTGGGTCATAAGGTAACAACCAATGGAATCCATACCGATGAAGACAAGATCGCAGCAGTGAAGGAATGGCCACGACCTAAAAACTTACATGAATTACGGAGCTTCCTTGGATTGTGTACCTATTATAGACGATTCGTGCCAGGATTCGCCAATATTGCAAAGAGTTTACACGAGTTAACCAGGAAGAACAAGGCATTCGAATGGAAGGATGATCAAGAAGAGGCATTTGTGGAACTAAGACGACGATTATGCGAAGCACCAATCCTCGCATACCCTATACCCAACGTTAAATTCATTTTGGACACCGATGCAAGTAATGATGGTATAGGAGGAGTATTATCACAGGCAACAAATGGTGAGGAGCGAGTTATTGCATATTACTCCAAGATGTTATCAAAACCGGAACGGAATTATTGTGTAACACGGAAAGAGTTGTTGGCTATAGTGGAATGTGTTAAGCACTTCCATAAGTACCTCTATGGCCAAAAATTTCTTCTACGGACGGATCATGGAGCTTTGCGCTGGTTGTTACAATTCAAAAATCCAGAGGGACAAGTAGCACGTTGGATCGAACGTTTGCAAAGCTACGATTTCCAAATTGAACATCGAAAGGGAACCGCACATGGAAATGCCGACGCATTATCAAGAAGACCATGTCCCGTGGAATGCAAGCATTGTGGGCGTGTGGAGGGTAAGGAAAACATCATTGATATTCGGCTTATGCAAGTGCTACCTGATGAGGAATGGACTGATGAAATGATCAAGAAGGAGCAATTACGGGATGCTGACCTGTCATTCATCATGGAACATAAGGAAAAGGAACAGCGGCCCACATGGAGTGAGATAGCTGACAAAACTCCCATTGTAAAAGCATATTGGGCTCAATGGGATAGCCTCCACATAGAAAATGGTTGTTTAAAACGAAAGTGGGAAAGCACGGATGGTAAAGTAAAACAATTGTTGGTAGTGGTGCCAAAAGATCGGATAGCGGAAATCCTCAAGGAGTATCATGGAGGTGCAAGTGGAGGTCACCTAGGAATTAATAAAACATTAGCCAAAATTCGACAACGTTTCTATTGGTCCGGATGTAGACAGTCAGTAGTAGAATGGTGTCGAAGATGTGACCAATGTGCGGCAGTAAAGGGACCAGCACGAAAAAGCCGTGGAACCATGAAACAATATAATGTCGGGGCACCATTTGAGAGAATTGCAATGGATGTGGCGGGGCCATTTCCGACCACCGAGAGCGGAAATAAATATGTGCTAGTAATAATGGATTATTTCAGCAAATGGCCGGAAGTGTACCCCATACCCAATCAGGAAACAACAACAATAGCTAATGCCGTGGTCAACAATTGGATTAGCAGATTTGGTGTACCTATGGAAATTCACACGGATCAAGGAAGGAATTTCGAATCGGTGGTATTTCAGGAGATATGTCAGATGCTTGGCATCAATAAAACGAGAACATCGCCTTTACACCCACAGTCGGACGGTATGGTGGAAAGATTCAATGGCACATTGGAGGAATATCTAGCAAAAGTTGTGGAAAGGAACCAACGTAACTGGGATCGACATATACCGATGTTCCTGATGGCCTACCGATCAGCGGTACATGACACAACAGGAGTGACACCAGCTAAAACCATATTTGGGAACAATCTGCGATTACCGGGAGATTTAAAGTTTGGAGCTGTTCCATCAGCAGCTCTATGCGGACAGGATTACGTCGACCGGATGAAAGAGGAACTCAATGAAATACATCAATTTGTACGGGAGAAAATTCGAATATCAAGTGATCGAATGAAAGCTCGATATGACATACGAGCAAATAATCAAGGCTTCGAGGAAGGGCAACTGGTATGGCTTCACAACCCGCAACGGCACAAGGGATTATCACCGAAGTTGCAACCCACATGGGAAGGACCTTACACTGTCATTAAAAGGTTGAACGACGTGGTTTATCGCATACAGAAAGGACGGAAAGGTAAACCAAAGGTGGTGCATTTAGAGCGTTTGGCGCTCTACAGAGGAGGTGATCTGGATCCTGTTCGGGACGAACAGGCTTAGGTGGGGGGTAGTGTTACGGTGACACCTAGATTAGAATAGAATAAGTTAATTTCATTAATTGTTCAATTACGTGTATAATTTATACTCAACATTTAGGCGTATTTCTATACTAACATATTTGCTGCGCATTTAGGATTATTCTAGAAACAAATATTTTGGTATATAAGGGCGCGCGTTGACGTGGAATGCTGAGTATTATTTTAAACGTGATACAGTGAAGGTTAAATAGAAAGATTATTAAAGTGATTATTAAAGTGATTATTAAAGCGATTATTAAAGTGATAATTAAAAAGTGTGTTATAATTATAATAATTAATTGTGAAAATTGTGTTGTATAATAAATTGTGTTGTGTAAATAAAATTGTGTGAGTTAAAATTGAAGCAGTGTATTTATTCACAATCCAGTGATTCGAACCTTGATTGACAAGGCAAAATCGGAACAATATTAAGATATTTACACTAACAAAACAACTAGAGAAAGCAACAACAACGTATTAAGATATTTACACTCACAAAACAACTAGAGAAAGCAACAACAACGTAGACATAGCGTGTCGTCATCATTTGGTGTATGCGGCCTGTAGTTTAGGAGGCATTGGTATAATCAGTGCACCTAGAATACTACAGGCCACACTGCTTGCTATGTCATTAAATTTATGTCTGCAGTTTATTCTTTGAACTGTAGACGGCAGTCATGTTCATAAAAAGAAAAAACGAAAACAAACACAAAAAAAAAAAAATTATACGAGTGCTAAAAGTAAGGTTATGTCTTCTTGTAAATTATTCAAAATGTGTACACATTTTATACGTGTTTACATATTTAACACAATTTAGAATGCATAACTTTCTAATAATATTATGAATTAATACTTTTACCAATAGCTTTTTATTCAATTTTAAAACATATTATTAAAATATTTTTCTTGTTGTTTGTTTACAATTTTTTTCGTATCAATATGACAGCAAACACAAAAAAAAAATCAAAACAATCTTTTTAATTTTAGTGCTGCCTATAATAGCCAAAGAGAGAACTGTCGACATAAATTGACGTCATATAGCAAAATTTTTAAAGCAGTGTGGCCTGTAGTATTCTAGGTGCACTGGTATAATTAAGTAAAAATAATACACTTTGCCTCCTTATTACGACGGCAATAAATTTCACAAACTTAACAAATAAAAATCTGAATTATTATACAATAAATTAATAAATTATGAACAATTTTAGTATAATTGATTTTCTTAATTCATAAATAAAAAATCAATTCATAAATAAAATTTTTCCGATCCACATTCAAGAAGTTAATGTACCATGACACACGAGCATTTTTTGTATTTTGGCATTTTTTTCTACCAATGTTTTGTTCTGCTCTCTCTTAAATAAAATTTTAACTAAAATGAGTCAAACATGTCTTTGAAATATTTTTTATTTCATTTATGTTTGAGTTGTGTGGTTGAACCTTAGATTATACTATAGATAGAATACCGACAGTATTGTTTTGAAGTATCAATTTTGTAATGTTTTTATTATTGTTTTGATATTTTTTTGGAAAAGAGAAAGAAGAATGCGGGATAACAACACTATAAATTTCATAACATCAAGTAGTGGCGGTGTAAATTCTTTTATATAGGGCGGGAGCAAAAAATAAATTAAATGAAAATTATTTTATTTTTAAATTTTTTTATTAATGCATTATAATAATAAAATAATAATTGTATAATATTAAATAAAACTTTTAAAAATAATACAATAAGTATAAGTTATAGGTAACTATAACATAAGATATTTCATTACTTTAAATAAGTATGTAGGTACACATAGATTAAAACATTCTAATAAAGATCATAATATTATACCTATATTATATCTAATGTTATGCTTAATTATTTAAACCATATTAAAATATCCTGTATCGTTAAAATTAATCGATTTATTAATATCAACAATATACTTTTACTATTAAAATTCATAACTGATTTTGAATATTTGTAAATCATATACTATATGCATATTAATTCCCTATACTTGAAATTAAACGAATTAAAAAAGAAAATAAATCACAAAATTTAATACAACTAAATAGCGAATCGCTGCCCCATAAAAATTAAATATAAAAATTTTAGCAACGCCATTGCATTTTCAATGACAATTTACGATTTATTTACTGTTATTTTCTAAAATGAAGAGCAACTTTTTCCCGTGTTTGTTTTTAAATCCGAATGTTTCACTTATTTTTATTCAATTAAATTTAAAATAAATCACCTTTATCACTGAACATATTTAATTATGCATATATATACTATAAATTTGTGAAATATTATTAAAATCAATTAGAAGTTTAATTAGAAAAAACAATTATAGAGTTTGTAAACACTGTCAAAAAAGTTGCTTGTGAAAAGAAATTTCCTTTTTTCTTGATAATCGTGTGTTTTCACACTGGAACACACTACACTTGGTTATTTTAGTATAATAGAGCACTTGATTATTCACTTATTTATTGTAAACTAAATAGTTTTCATTCACATCAATCACAACCAAAAAAAACACTTTAAAATAACGAAAATTTTCCATTTTTCACCTCATCTGTGTTTCTCTATTTTATGTATATGTACCTCTCGTTTACCCATTCATTTTTAGTACTTCTAGTTTCGCTTGTGTTTTGTATTGAAATTTGTATTGGTACGTTATCTATATAATCTAAGGGTTGAACAGAAAATTTGTTTAAATCGCAATTAAAACTTGTATCATAGGTAAACGGGGAAAGAAACGAAGAAAAATGCGGCATTTTTTTTTACGTGTGGCATGGACCAATGAGAATTTAAAGAAATGCGCCTATTTAGATAACGTAATACAAAGTTCTAGTCAGTGTTGTCGAAATTGCTACTATAGGAGTAAATGTACTACTTTCATCACCGATGTACTACTATGCTCCGCAAATCAAATCTATACTCCCCTGAAAAAATTAGGTTTTTCTTTCTTTTTTATTTGCGTAAGCGAGAAACACTACATATGTTTTTCTCTTTTCTATTTAAAATACTCTTCCGTTATGCGAAATTATATAATAAAAGAAAAAATGAAATTCACACCGAGTTCACCAAGTTAATAGTAAGTATGTATATCTACAAATGTATATCCCTTTTTCTGCCATTTACCAATTTTTTCTTTGCTTGAATTTCGAGTCAACCCACACAAATGTGTGAGAAAAAAATGACAGGTTGTAATGTCTTCCAGATTATAACGGATCTTGTTAAATCGGAAATATTTTTGAAAAAAAAATATTATAATTTGCACCCATATTCCCGCAGTGGCATCACTTCAAGTGACGAGACTCCTATACTTTTCCTTACTAGATCATTAGATCGAAATTTTCAAAATAATTGTTCTATAAAGTCGTTATGTTTTTTAAATCTTAGTATGCTGCTTTATAAATATTTCCTTGCGACTGCTATCACTTCAAACGACAATTTCTATCACTTGAAATTTTCAAACTAATGCAGGCAACTAAGATTTAAAAAATTATAATTGAAAGTTTTTGACAAAATTATTTAGTAAATTGTGATTTTAAAATCTAGTAACCAGGAACATAGTCACGTCATATGAAGTGATACGTCTAAGGGATAATATATTAATTATTTTACTATTATTATAGTTATAGTGTTAGTTTTCGGACGAAAACGCATTATGTGGAATGCACAAATGTGTTATGTTGGTTCAAAATATATACAAAAATACTTTTTTGACATGATTCTTTTGCCTTACCCACACAACTGTGTGGCCCGGTAAGAAAAATGATATGAACTGAGTTCCTAATCGCTAAGTCAGTAATTAAATATTATATTTTATTGATTGTAATGAATTGCACTTTCTTTTTAGTATTCTATTTATGAGAGATACGTTTTTTAATTTTTTTTGAAATAAACAATAAAATCACGAAATTTATTTTGTTTTTTTCATTTACTCCTCTCCTTCTCAAAATACTCCTATTGTTACACGATTTGTGCTACTTTTGATCCATTATGGAAAACGACAACCCTGGTTCTAGTGTATTCCACTACAAAAATATAAATAAAACCGTGAGAGCAGAGAATATTATGTGATCATTTTGTTTCTATTTTGTCATTTCATTTTTGTATTTTATTGTCATTTTCATTTAGTGTCACATCAATACCACTACATAATAGGCCATTTTTCTATAGAAAAAAAATCCATGAGCTTGTATAGGTAAATCCAAACAAAAACGCGGGTGCCATACGAGTAAGTAAAAAATTACATGGAACAAAAAAAATTCTTCATTTGTCCCAATAAATCTGCTTTATTATCTACAAACATAATTTATCTGAAGGATCACGATAAATATTGATATTTTGAGAAACATTTCCAATAAAAATATTTCCCTATTGAGTAACTTTTCATTTAGCAACTTAATGATAAAAGTAACAACACAATTTTTCAATGACACGTGCGCATATAAGATTTTTAATTTATCTTGGCTCTCTTGTATTATTTGTTTTGGTTTTGTTTCACGACATACAGTACCGAAGAAAATAACGAACTTAATTTCACACATTTTTTTTGTGTAATGAATTTTAGATTAACCCTTTCCTGACCCGCATACACAATTGTGTATGTAAATTTCGATTACAACAAACGAAGATGTCAAACATAGAATTAGGTGGTAATTGAAGACCAGTGTACACATTTGTGTAAACCACTTAATTTTGTTTTCGTCCGAAAAATAATAGTAACTATAATAATGATAAAATAATTAATATGTTAACAAGAACAAATAAATTATATGTTATATAATTAATTTGTTAACAAATTATTATGCTGTTTCCAAAATAATTCCGATTTAACTAAGATCCGTTAAAATACGGAAGACATTACAACCTATCATTATTTACATACACAATTGTGTATATTGAACTGAAATTGAAACAAAATTTTTTTTTTTTCTTGAACTCGAAAGGGTTAAAGGGTATACAATTTTATTTATATTCGTTTGTGTTTTGTATATTATTTTTGTAACCTGCTATGTAGTGTAAAAGATTTTACCACAGTACACATAATACACAAAATTATTATGTGATATTTTACCTTCTCAAGTTTCAATATCGGTATCGTAATTTTAATTCTTTACTGTAAATTTTACACAAGCCCACAAAAAAAAATCCAATTGTCGATCAAATTGGATTTTTTTTTTAGTTATTATGTACAACCAACTAAATCACGCATTTGGGCTTATCATTAGTATTGATTGATTAAAATGTATTTTGGTTTATTACACCACATTACTTAAAAATCAAGTTTTATTTGAACAAAAATAAGAACAAAATATTTTGTTGTCATACGCAAAGACGTACACCCATCCCGTTCAACATATTTTGGTTTACTAAAAAAGTAAAAAAGCATGTAAGAGCGGCAGTAAAAAATCTCGTGTATTTTTGTTTTTATTTTATTTGTTGTACGGTGTAAAAATAAGTTGCTAGTTTAATTAAAATATTACTGAATGAAAAATTCTGAAAACAATTTTTGTTTTAAATAATTCAATAACAAAATATCATTATTTATTTCTTGCAATATATTATTCAATTTAACTTGAACGATACAAATTATTTATTACAAATAGTGAAATTGTTTTTTGTAGCCATGTAATTTTTTTTCGGTTTGTATGGAATTCTCATTTCTTTTTGGATTTACATATACAAACAAGATTTTAACAAGAAATGGCCTGTTATTGTATTGGTATTGGTCACATAATTAGTCGAAGCTGTATGGTACGATGCATTTTTTCTGTATTTTGCATAATATCCGTACTTCTTTTGCTATTTTTATTGAATCTACGTACCAATTACAACAATTTTGAATTAGATGATATTACAAATCGACTTATGTTGGATAAAAATGTCAAAAAAATGCCAAAATTTAAAATAAAAATGTACATGCATTACTAGAAAAATTAAAAAACGAATATCCTTCGGCTTCAACAGTTTATTCGAAACTAACCAAATTAACAAAATTACAAAACAACTGGAGAGAGAAATAATATTTTTATTGTTTTGTAATTTGGTATGACGAAATTTATTTTGGTTTTATGAGAACGAGGCGCAGCCAAAAACTATAAAAAACTGGAAAAAGGAAATAAAAAATGAATAACCTTCTACTTCGATGTAATAATTGCAACTAAATATATTTTGTGATGTAATTTTCCTTTTTAAAATTTATCTGCCATCTAGTTGAACCGTCGACTTAGCGTGTCGTCATCAGTTGGTGTAAGCGGTCAGTAGTTTAGAAGGCATTGCATAGCCGCAGGGGTTGTTAGGCGTAGAACTACTCTACTCATAGAAAGGTAAGTATTGTTTGGCAATAAAAAGATAGTTTTTGAAACATTTTCTTATTTTACATCACAATTTTATGAAGAATTGGTCTATGATACGAAAAGTAACAAACCGATGAAAGAAGTTCTGGCGTTATTTTTCTAGTGACTGACAAATCTATGTAAGTATTTCCTAATGTACTTGGATAATTGGACGGAGCCATATCTAGATTGAAATGATGCTTCATAAACTCAAACGCTCCTTCATTCCGTTTAACATCTACATTAAAATCACCCATTAAAATTATTGAAGCCTCTTTTTCCACTGTAAACCTTTTATCAATGAACTTTCTGTGTATTCCATTAAGGCCGCAAGAAAGAACATTACATATTTAAATCGACCTCTTTAGCATACGGATAAATGTAAATGGAACCAAGTATAAATTTTGACGGACCATTCAAAGTAACATCCACTAGACAAATATCACCAACTGAATCGATCACCTGTCTTCTTCTGTCTTCAACATTAGCTGTGTTTTTGGCGCTTGATCTGATCTAGTTCAGTTCATGTTTCATGAAACAACACCAAGGCGCTTGCTAGATTTAAAATCCAAATTTGTGATCTAAAACAAAATTTGGATGATATTTTCCATATAAAATTTGAACTGAGCCGGATCAATGAGCGTCAAGAAAGGCTGACAATTTGCTACACTATTGATATTTCTATAAATTGCTACTCCACTTGCTTTAAGCTGTTTATTTATCAATTTCGAACGAAGAGTATTGTTCATGTATGATTTCAATTGAAATCCTAGTCTCACTCAGAGCAAGATAATCAGACTTTGATAGCATCCCGTAAACATTGAACGTTTAAGTTAACTGTAATCAATAGTTTTTTAATTAATTAATTATTTTTTTTGCCGTTCTTTATTTTCATTTTATACGCGCTACTCCCATATTAGAAATGTGCCAACAAAAATCGTAATTTTAACTTGTCATAACTTTTGACATAATTTAGAGTCAGCCCCGATCTTTCCAATGAAATATTAACCACGTTTCTACCATTAATAGTTTTGAAAATATAAACGTGTATGTAGATTGTAGACATCAAAATCGCGCTCGCGTTTTCTTAGATTACACACTTGATGGACGTAGTTCTACGTCAAAATCAAATGTTACTACATGGACTTTGCGGAGGTCGGGTCAACCTTATCAGGTTAGACAGAATTTACTTCAAACGGTTCATAATTGTAAAGAACATTTACATGTAAATGTATTAAGGGTAAATTTAGCCAAATAATATCAAATTTAAACATTGGTTGTGTTCACTTCAATTTTAAGATATTATTGAAAATGAAATAAATAATAAAATAATGTTTATAAGTTATATATACCTAAGGGGTTTGTTACACTTTGATATCAGGGATTAGTAACAATAACAAACACATTAGTGGCTCTGGCAGTGTGTTTATCTAAATTCGATACAAATGAATGTTTTCGTGATTCTACAACGTAATATAAATCAACAAAGAAAATTCTTCTTTACGTCGTTTCTATTTTCTCTGCTTTATTATTTTTGCCATCACTGTATACGATTTGCGTAGACACAGTAAATAAATTTAATTATATTTTTGATTTGATTATTCAACATTCTTATGAGGCGATGATAATTAAGACGTAGTTACTTGATATTAGTAAAAACAGAAATGTGAAATTCTATTTACTTTTCCAAATCAATGTGAAACTTATCTATGGTTCAAATAGACCAATAAAACAAAATTGATGTGTTCTATTCTTTGTATGCATTGTAAATATTAAACAGGATTTTATTGTTTATTTGAAGTTTAGAGATGTCATGAAAAAACGACATCAGTTGTGCACTCCACTATACGAAATTTTATGAATATATTACCGAAAGAAGAATCGTCACATATTTATTAAGGAAAGATTAAAATATATTTCAATTAAATTTTAAACACATGCTTTAATTTATTTATAATTTAACACACCAATTGACGTTTCTTTTCATATTGTCCATCAAAGAAAATGTACATTTTTTTAAATTTATGTACTCAAGAAAAATTGATTGAATATTGTCGAACGAGTTGGTTGTCATTATAATTAAATAAAATAAAGTAAAATTACAATTTCATAATTAGATAAATGGGTTTATTAGTCTTGAACTACGAATCAATTAAATTTATAATCTATTTTTCACTTAGGTTTTAAATTTATAAATGGTCGCTACTATATGCTTAATGTGTTTATCACAACATAAAAGCTTTTAGTTTTAAGCTTGGACTATTTAAAATTGGAGACTGACGTTTTTATTCCAGTTTTATCCGGTAGTAATAATGGTAATTGATAATGTAGCTCATTGAGTTTTTATTTTCAAATATATTTTTATTAAGATACTTAAATTATTTAAGACGTATGATATTTTATTCTACTCCCAATTATACAATGTTATTCCTATAGTTTTGTCGCATACTACGTCCATCTTACGTTCTACCTCATTCAGCTTAATGTTTTATTTTTTACGAAACAAGTAAATTCATTTTGCACCTGTTCAAATATTTTCTTAAAATCTTTCAAGCTTTAAACGAGGTTTTTGACCAACAAGTTTCTCTTTCACTTGCAAATTTGTATGGCATTTTATAGCTGATATTTTGTTTCATTTGTTTAATGTCGGAAATGTTGACAGTTTATTATAATATTAATGCATTAATAAATATTCATACGATGTTGTTTGCGAGTGTTCGCTATTGTATTCTTGAAGTTTGTATGCGGCAGAGTACGCTTAGGAAAATTAAAAACTTAATATTTTTGCCATAGAAAAGATATACATAACCTGTGGCCCTATTCTGGTAATTCCCAGGGAATTGGGAAAAGAATTTACATAGCTTTTATCTATAAAACTATTTTTTTCTGGCCTACTAAGGAGAAAAGTTTGATGTTAATTTTTATAAATTGAGGATAATGGGGCACATGTTCGATCAGCTAACAAGCAATATATGCTAGCGAAAAACCTGGCTACTCAATCAATTTTAATAAGCAAATTTGAATTTGATTTAATTTTTTTATAAGTTTTTTATTTTTTTGCGATTGCACAGCAAACTTTGCGGCTTAGAAAACTATCCAGCAAATTTTTATATTGTTTTACTGTGCATCGCAAAAATAAACAAAAAACTTACAAAAAATTAATTCAAATTCAAATTTGCTTGCTAAAATTGATTGAGTAGCCAGGGCTGGGATGTTCTAACATCACCATGTTTCCACAATTTATCGAAGTTTATTTCTCGTTTCTGTAGAATAAAATTTATTTCTGTTTCATTTTATATCATTTGCCAGCCTGCTAGATCGCAACATTGTGATGTTTCTACTGTGTTTCTATCACCAAATAATTTTTTTTTCGATTGTAGAACGAAAATAAATGAAATAGATATTGTTCAAATATGTTCTAGTAGGCTGTGATAGAAATAAAGAAGAAATAATTGATAATTGAAACAGAAGTCAATTTAATTCTAGCTGAAAGAGACATAGACTTCGATAAAATAACGAAAAACTGTGATCTTAGAACATTCCAGCCAGGTTTTGCGCTAGCTTGCTTGCTAGCTTATTGAGCATGTGCCCCAATATTTCCATTGTGAAACTGACAGGGAAAATTATTACCAATTTTTTTTGTTTTGAAAAAAATTAATACTAACTTTTTGTCTTAGTATGCCAGGAAAAATAATTTAAACAGGAATTATATGTAAATTCTTTCCCCAATTCCCTCTCTTGGGGAATTACCAGAATAGGGCCACTGTGCATTTGACGATTGAATTTATGAGCAAATTTAAAGTTTTGTTCGGGATATCTGATCTCAAGCGTGTTTATCATGCAGAAACCTCGAAATTTTGATGAAGTAAAAAATAAATTTGAATATTCTTGCAAAATTAGGGTCAACTCAAGTTTTTCACAAATTTCTCGTATAAAATTTGACTTTGTTTATAAATTTGGATTCAATTTGTACTATAGATTGTTAATTAATAATATGGTATGGTTTGTCAATTAATTAAAAATGAAACCGTAACTAAAAACACGAATAGGTGCAAGTAGACAGGTCAAGCTTCGACCTTCTAAACTTAAACCGGAAGCTCTTTGAAATTAATTATTAAAATGTACTTGGAATAGGTTCCAACGTTAAATTTTAATTCAGTTCGTCGTTATCTATTTAGTTCTTTTATGATTAATTTACTTGCGGTATTTTAGCGGATTTTTTACCGCATTGTTATTTATTAATGTGTAGCTATTTTTTCCATAAGAGCGGGGAAATATTACTAATCATGCATGTAATGGATAATTTTTATATGGGTTTCAATAACAGTTCTACAAATAGCATGATTCATAAAATTTTATTGTCCTAGTGAATGACAAACTGTAATTTATGCTATACTAGCGAGTTTACCTGAGTAAGACGGAACATCACTAACGACAACATTTTTCTTGAATGCAGTTATTCAATTATAGTACATTTTAAAATTAACAGAATAAAAATAAGGTGTTTTATTACGACTAGTTACCAAAATATTTAATTTGACTTACAAATTACTAAAATTTTAAAAAAACGGGGTACCGAATTAAAAAAGTCTGAATTAAAAAAGTTCTTTAAAAATGAATTAAAACAGTTGATTTTTGTATGAAAATCTGCGACTTATCTTAATTCATATTTTTAACTTAAAATTATGAATTAAAAAGAACGATTTAGGAAAATGAGAAAACTCAAAAATGAATTAACAAAGGCTTATAATATTTCATTTTTAAAACACATACCTTAATTCATTTTCAAAATGAATTAAAAAAGGCACATTTTATTTCATTTTATAAATTAAAATATCAAATAAATTAAAATATGGAATTAATATTATATGTATATATATAATTTTTAGTTTTAAGTAAAAAATGAATTTAAATGTAATATATTTGTTTTCTATATAGATTTCTATTTTTATAATTGTTGCCTCGTTTATTTATTATTTAATTAATTTTAGTTAAATGTATTCATTAATGAAAATAAGATATTCTAATGTCTCATTTTCAGTAATGAAAATGTCTCATTTGATTTCCAGTTTTATTCGCTTTTTCATTAATGAAAATACAAACCCAAAATTATCCAAATTTTTACGTGCTAAATTTAAATTTAAATTCCACAAAATTTTCATTAATGAAAATAATAGTTGCATGGATTTATATTTATTAGATATAAAATATAAATATAAATAAAAAAGGTTATATTATTTCATTTTATAAACATTTATATTAATTCATTTTAAAAATGAATTAAGAAATACTTTTTTAAATTCATTTTATCGAACTTTTTTTATTTCTTTTTCAACTCTGATTTTAATTCAATTTTAAATTGAATTAAAAACACTTATTTTAATTCAGAAAAAAAAAACTTTTTTAATTCATGTAGCCAAAAAAACGAACAAATTCAGGGAACGCAATTCAAATAATTCATGAGATATTTGATGATGACAATCTTACAGGACAAGTGGTGCAGTGGTTAAAGTTAATTGAAATATACATACTGCCAAGCTTCATTATGAGTGAACAAAAAATAGCGTTGTCGTTTCTGTAGTTATTCTGTGGTTCTACTGCTGATCAAGGAGTTTCAATTATTTTGTTGAAAATCTCAGAATATACGCGAATCTGTCTTGAATATTTAACTTATTTTCGGATTTTATTTACGTTACTTACAAGTTGTGTAAATTAAACATTACATACAGTTCCGCTTTACACAGGTCCACTGTTTTAGCAAAAACTTCACGCTAGTAGAAATGTGAAATTTTTGCTAATAATTTATTTATAAAACTTTAGCATGTATTTTAATTGTAGAGAAGCAAGCAATGCAAATGTTATAGGCATGCCAATTTTAAGGAAAGTTTGTTACATAATTGTGTTAGCCGGAGTTAATGCTTCTATAGACTTTCTTCCTATTTCAGATTGTTTAGATCAACTGGAGCTATGTACATAGCAAATTCGCTAACAGCTGTTGCAATCAATTATTGGTTTACTTCCATCTCAGCTATAATTTCGGCTATCACTGTATGTTTACAAAATGGAATATACATATGTATAATAAAAATTAAATAATATATTCTCGCGAGCACAAGGTTAGAATTTTAAAAATACACATTTTCGTATTTTTACTGCTGCGTAAAGCTTATCATAAGATAGACAACGTTCTTATGTGACGGTTCAAAATAATTTAAAAAAATATTTTCATATCAAAATATTTTGATATTTGAGTTTGATTTTTTTTTTATATGTTAGTTCATTTTAAGTGAAATATTCGCATATAAAGTTAATTTTTAGTGCTTCTACCAATTTGTACTGCGGGAATTAATAAAATGGGTTACAATTCCATTGTGAGTGAATTGCGGCTGAAGGATATTCAGAAAGGTAATAAGGTAAAATTCGTGTTTTTTTTTTAAATAACCATCTTAAAGTGTGTGCAGTTGTTAACGTCTGGTGAATGGATATATTACAGTTTTACACTTTATAACCAAGCCTCCAATTTTATTGAGTTATAAATAGAATACAAATACGATTATATAATTTTAAATGTTATACGTGTATATGTGTGTAGGCACTAGGCATACACGTAACATGCTATGAACATGGATTTTTTTCCAAGACGATTTTCTTAAATATATATATAAATATATATATATATATATATATATATATATATATATATATATATATATATATATATATATATATATATATATATATATATATATACACTGTACTTTATATTGTATTGTGAATGATTGACACAAGATATAATGTAGTTATCCACGTTTATAAGATCGATGGCAATTATCTTGTAATTTTGTGTATGTACTTGTAGCATACTGCATTTTGTTGAGAAATAAAAAATTAGAAATCAGTTTTATTGTACTTAGTTTTGTTTGTCTCTGAATTCATCATAGTAAGAACAAATTGTTCATTGTGGTGACATATTTATATGTGCCCAAACTCGAATTTACTTAACTAATAAAGTAAATTCGAGTTGGGTTCATGTAAATCTAAAAAACAATTAAGATTTATAAAAATCGAATTGGAGTATAAAGAACTACTGATAAGTATGCCAACTAAGATGAACAATTTTTGCTTGTTATGATAATTTCATAAATAAATAAAACTAATTCCAAAACTGGCTTCTAATAGCTTAGATCTCAACAAAATACAAGTAGTTATATTGTACATGTATACGCACTGGAATTTTGTTGGATTGATTCCAAAGCACTGAAATCGCTCTCTTATCAGTTCAATTTAATTTTATTGTTATTGTAACCTTTTTTGTGATAACGCAAATATATTTGATAAACAAAAAATGTTCATAATAATCGATCTTTGGATCATCAATAAATGAACGACATCGACTGTTCTATGTATTATTTCATCAAATTTTATTAATCCGTCCATGGCTCCAGAGTTTTGAATGTCACATTGAAAATACAGACTCAATGCCATTTAAATTTTTTACACACGCTTAATTGATAGACAAGTTTTGACAATTAAATTGATTAAAATCTGTGGCAACCCAGAATTGGAAGGTCGTCATTCTCCATTTATTGTTTGTAAAGAGATGCACACAGTAGACACATGCGATACAAATTTGCTTATATAACAATTGGCGCACGTTTTTAAATAATCCAGAAATCATGCAAACGAAGAAATAAATTTACAACATGTAGGAAATATCTAATCTACAGTAATAAACGTATGTACTTTAGATTAAATAATTGCATTGAATGTTACGATAGTTCAGTAACACAGCTCCATCTAAACTTCTAGAATTTTTTTTAAATCAACTGATGTAGATTTAACAATATTTCTAGCTCGAGAGTACGGAATGTATTGGTTGTGTTGAAGTTGATTTCGAAACAAATCCCATCAAGGCTGTGTGGTTACCTGGGCAAAAGTAAATTTTTGGATAATTATTATTATTATCATTATTATTTTCAAAAACTACATACATGGTAAAATGATCAAAGAACCTGCACTAATCAAAATTTTAATTAATTTATCCTAGCACAGTCCCGCAGCCAAAGGATGAGTTTGATTCATTTTATACTATATCTTCCTAGTAATCCACACGACCCATAAATATGGTAATAAGAGACTCATCTGTTATGTTGAGTTTTCTTTAGTAGTACTACATAAGGTCTGATAAACACTCCACATGACGTGATCCAAAAGTAACCCATTTCTTATACTAAAATGATTACTCGACGCGACAATCAAAAATTCATCTATGAAAGATAAGGTGATGAGTTTTTTCAAGATACTATACAGTATGTTGATTGTACGAGTTTGAAACTAAAATTTCTATAGTCTACCTGGTTTCGTCTAGATATGTGTTTGGCTTGAGCAAAGAAATTTCTATTTTTTTCCATGTTATTACCATAGACGTTTAAATTCTATGGACTTATAGCGGTGGATATTTTTAACTCAGCTCCAACAGCTTTTTTGATTACTATTTCGTAGGTATTGTTGTAGCTAAGCGATCAAATTGAGAGGAAGAGAAAGCGAAAAAACGTAAAGCAACAAAAATTGCATGATCATAATTCAAAAAATGTTCGTATCATTCATTAATAGATGGTGAATATATTCCCGATTACTAGTTTTTTCATTCAACTATTTAGTACAGACTTCGGTTCCATAAATTCGTTTTAACAATATCCGGTCAAGTAACTTACACGGCTTCTCCACCTGCTATCTGAATATTATTGCAATCTGTTTTCTCTTTCTATCAAAAATTGCCAAAATAGAGTCAGGTGTCGTAAACTTGCTATAATTGGACGTTAATAAATCATTCTTTTGTCATCTTTTTTGGTATGAAAGCGATTAAAAAATTTAGTAGGCGAAAAATTGTAATAGAAGAAACGTCAAAATATGCATGCTATACACATATATACTATCTAGTTCTGTTGACATAAGCGCGATTTAGATAATGAAAAAATGTTGTCCATCAAATAAAGAAGAGTTTGGTATATTAAAATTTTCGTGTGTATGACAAGAAAAGAATAACATCTTGCAAAAATTTTGCTGTGCGTTTTGGTCTTTTTTGAGCAAATGCTGCCATAAAATAAAAATACTGCCATAAAATACAAACGACCCGAGTATACTTTATGGCAACAAATATTATTTATGGTAGCTTATATTTCTTAGTCAATTCAACTAATGCGAAAAATTTATATTGTGTGCAGCTCTAAACACACAGCAAACATTTTGCTGGGCCAACATTTTTTCATCATCTAAATCGCGCTACAGCATGTATTCATAGCATACAGATAGCATAAAAATATTATTGCGAGTCTCCAATTGCCATTTGATCGAAATTTTCTAGCATAACTAGATAGCAATAGCAGGTTGAGAGTCCATGCTAGGAAATAAAAAAATAGTTGTTTGACACACGAAAACTACTAAGGCTGTGTGCCATACTTTAGGTAAAAGCCAATTTTAAGTAAATTTTTGGATAAATTCAAATATTCTTCAAAAACCCGAAAAATTGGTCCTAAAACCGTTTTTTACTATAGTAAACGATTTACCTTAGGTTTGGCACACAGCCTATGAGTGTGTTTCAATCGGTTTAAATACCACATAAAAAGTTAAAATCTTAAAAATTGAGGTACATAAAAATGTCAATTATTATTTTCAGTTAATAAAATTAATAAACAGTTAATAAAATTTTATAGGAGAAACATTTAGCTGACGCAAAATAGTTGCTTGTAAATAGAAGTTTGCCAGGTCCAAAATTTGATAAAAATCGTAAAGTTTAGTTTTAATCTAAAGTTATTTTCCAATTTTTATCTTTTATATGCTCATATAATTACGTTAAATAATTATCAAAAAATGTTAACCAATTGAAACAAATAAAAAGTTATAAATTAAAAAAAAAATTACCACGAATAAATTTTTAACGTTTTCCCTTTTTGTGCGGCATTTAAACCAAATGAAACACACAGTAAGTGTATTGCATTTGTAAAAATAAAAGTTTAGAGAATTTAGGGAGTTTACTGAATTTAGATTTTTACCAAAGCAACTGTAAAATTGTGTTGTTGAAACAATTTAGAAATGAATAATTGTGTTTGATAATAACTTTTCTGAAGTAAATATTAAAACAATTTAAAAATTGGCTCCTAGTGGCAAGCGCCGAAACTAAAACTTCAATTTAATTTATGTAAATCTAAATATTTTTTCAATTTACAAAAAAATTTCTCAATTTATACAATACAATACACCATTTATTCAAATCCAATAACTATTTAATGAATGAAAAAGGTGTATGAAAAAAAAAGAGTTTCGTATGAAAGGATTTGATTTGGATAAATTGCACAAAATAAATTCGTTTTTTTCTTAGCGATGGCTAAGAATATAATTAAAAACAATTCTTATCTAAACCCAAACAAAACTCTAACGGACCAAGTTTTGTGGCACTATTCCACAACAAACCATAAAATTTTAAGTAAAACCAAAACGAGACAAAAATATAGACCGACTGTTCGGGAAATTGACAACAGCTACACCTTTTTGATGTTATTTCATAAACAATTTTATGGCGCGCAGTATTTAATCGTATACGATACGATTAAATACTGCGACGTGCAAAAATTCCTTATAGTTAAAAATTATTTCGCTAAACAAATTTGCCAAATTTGTATGTAGGAGGAGGAAAAATGATTTAATCAATATAATTTAATGTGTGACTTCATTTTAATTTTATTAGGTTATGTACGAAAATCGCGTTACATATTTAATGGCACAACACTTTTTTTAAAATTTCAAAATCGAAAATTATTTCGATAATAATAAAATGATATGATTCTGTTCATCGCTAAAATAATATTAATTTTGTCAGTACTTTTTGAGGTATACCTACAATTCATGGTCAAAAATTAAAATAAAGAGTTTTATTTTTTTTTAATAATTTATAGGTTACTTATTGTTTATTTTATGTCAACATTATGTTAACAAAGTTTTGTACTATAAAAAAGAAATTTTGGTCTCAGTTGCTCTGATGTATTGCTTTTAAGTAAAACTAGAACGAGGCAAAAATAAAGACCGACTCTTTGTGAGAACGATGCATCTGAATTTTTTGCTGAGCAAATTGTTGTTGTGTTGCCATAATTTAAAAAATCATAAAAAACAAGTTTAGTATATTTTATGACAACCAAAAGGGATAAAACATCTCTGGCATTTTCTTTTGTTTGCAATAAACCTTAACTATTTCCTAAAATAAGGGGAAATATACATTAACTCGAGCTTCACTGTAAATATTGTTATTTTAGTTTAACTTACAAACAAACAAAATTTTAATTTGGGAACTTATATAACTTGATTAATTATGCAATTATAATAGCAACTCCTTTTTTGCCACAATAACACGTACACCTAGCCAAAAAAATAAATTTAAAAATAGATTTTTACCGATTTTGTTTTATTTTGTGTATATTTTGCCACACTCAAGATTTTTTAAAATCACGTGCTTGCACGTAGCACTATGGCACCAATAGCTGTTTTGCTTTTGCAAAGTCCGCTTGCTTAGCTTTGAAAAATAAAATATTAAAGGCCAATTTTGGTTGCAGCAATTTTGTTTGTAAATTTCCAGTGACGGAAAATAATTGTTCATCATAGTTGGCTTTCATGTCAGTAATAATTGTAATCTGACAGCGAGTTCATACGAAGGATAAAAATCTCGGATTTTTCTATCCCATCGTTTAAACCAATTACATCACGTAAATTATACAACAGGTTTTATTAAAGCCAACTTTACTTTAATTACTACTGACAAATATGCCAACTATGGTTGCGTACCAATCCAAGGGTAAATCGTTTACTACGGTAAAAATCAATTTTGGTACAGATTTTTTGATCAGTTTGCCATAGAGTTTTTCAAAAATAATTGAATTTACCGAAAAATTTACTTAAAATTGACTTTTACCCTTGGATTGGTACGCAGCCTATGAAGAATAATTATTTTCCGTTACTGGAAAGTCACAAGCAAATATTGCTGAAACCAAAACTGGCCTCTAATATTTTATTTTTCAAAGCTAAGTGGACTTTGCCAAAGCAAAACAGCTAAAGTGTTCTTTCTTATTCGATGTTTAATAAATGAAGTTTCCAAATAACTATTTTGGCGATCATTAATACCAAAATATCATTATTTATGGTAATCTTGGTGACCTACATTTTCACCGATTTTAGAAGATTTTAAAGATTTATTACTAATAAAAAAATGATCCGATATAATTTGTTTCGATTTGTATGGGGGGCACACAATTTTTATTCGACATACCCACATTACCTCAGTTATAACGAATACACATCACATAAATTGGTCTTATGTATCAAACCGGCGACAATTTGTAATAATGGGGAATGAAAAATCCAACGTTATTAAAGTTACGTCTGGTGTTTCCAACGATCACACATCGAGCCTTGGATATTTATTGTTTTCATAGATCGTGTTAATAGATGCCGGATGCCAGATACGAACAAACTTCAAGAATACATCGATAGATTAAGTGAGTGGTGTGGTCGAAACTCGCTTTACTTAAAAAAATCATGTCTTTCTATCGTAAAAGAAAACCGTTAATTACTTCATACAAAGTCAACAACGAAGTATTGCAAAGATGAGATTATAGATTTTGGTGTTACATTTGTCGAAAATGCCAGTTTCAATAGGCATATTGAAAATTGTATTGCGAAAGCGAATGTCAAGTTTGGATTTGTTAAAATATTGGCAGGTGAATTTAAAAATATTCAAACCTTTTGTTATGTTGTGCATATTAAAAGAATTGAAAGCATTCAAAAGAAGTTTCCGATTTTCTTGTTAAAGAAAAGTAACTGGGATTACGACCACAACTTACCACTTCATGAAAATATAACTCGGTTACCTCTCCGTACTCAACAAGATGCACGGATTACAAAATATGCACGCTTGAAAATAGACGACTTCTCGTAGGCGCGGCTTATATTGGAAACGTTTTGCTTGGTCACATTGATTCAGCTTACATTTTGGAATACATCAATTCATGTACCTTGCAGAACATTAAGAAACCATGAGTTTCCAGTACTAGAATACCATTCCACAAACTATGGAGAAAATAACCCCATTAATAGGTTTGTCTAAATCATTCAACATCATCGACCTATTTGATTTTAATTTATCAAAGGATAACTTCAAAAATATCCCGAAGAATTATTTTTTAAATGTTAAATCAAGATTTATATATTTTTTTTTTGTTTGATTTTTTTTTTAATGTAATTTTTGTTTTAAACTAAATAATCTGAAATTATGCATGTAAATCACAGAATAGTCTTCCTTAAAAATAAATAAATATTTATACCAATACCATTAATTATTTGGTTTCTTAACACAATGCCTTCTAAACTACTGGCGGCTTAACATTAACTGATGACAACACACGCTAAAGCCTCAACCAGTCTGGAATAAGAAAATAAAAAGTACGAATTTTAACGAATTTTAACCAATTGTTTTTCTTTTTTTTTGACATTCGAATTCGAACCAGTGAAAAATAATACTTTTATGTTACAGCTGTTCGTTTACAAACAGCTGTTTTTTATTGTGAAATGTCTTTTAGAGAAACTTCATATTTGTTCATGTTGTTACATATTTTTATATATTAATTTCGTATTTCGAAATGAACACATACACGATATGCTTTTACATCCCAATGAAAAAAGGAAATAAACTAAACAAAATTAAAATATTATAGTAGTAATATAGCGTTTACACTACGAAGTACGGCTATAATATCATACCATTAACAAATTAATTTTTAACAAAATTCACTAAAACACCATTTTTACTTTATCACACATTATTAAAATTAATCACAAAACATGAAAAAATTAAAATAATTTTATTTAATAAATAAAATAGAAAACAAAAAAATGTACACAAAATAAATATGGCTTCCACTCCCCGCATCACAAATTTATCTTCTTTTGCTGTGTATAAAACACAACAACAAATCGTATTTTTAAGTATTTCTTATTTTCGAGCGAGAAATAGCGCACACTATTATTTTAATAAGTGACAGCTCAAATTTTACGAAGGGGAAATTCGGCTTCTTACATGAACATTAAGTTTGACTGGGTAATAACATTGAAATGCCATTTATCGCATTGTTATTCTATTATTTATTTATTTTCTTATTCCTGACTGGTTCCGCTTTAATTCGACGGTTCAAAGTATATTATCCAGATGGCAGGTAAATTTTAAAAAGGAAAATTATATTACAAAATATTATTTAGTTGTAATTATTACATCGAAGAAGCAGGTTATTCGTTTTTTATTTTCGTTTCCCAGTTTTTTCTAGTTTTTGTCTCCGCCTCGTTCTCTTAAATATAACAATAAAAATATTATTTCTTCAGTATAGTTGTTTTGTAATTTTGTTGTTAGTTTCGAACAAACTGTTGAAGCCAAAGGACATTCGTTTTTTAATTTTTCTAGTAATGCATGTACATTTTTATTTTAGATTTGTAATACCATCCAATTCGAAATTGTTGTATTTGGTACGTAGATTCAATAAAAATAGCAAAAAAAAATACCAATATCATGTAAAATACAGAAAAAATGCGTCGTACGTCTTCAATTAATTGCGTAACATTAAAAATAATACACAAAATATAAACAAAATGATCATAAATATTCTCTGCGCTCTCACTGTTGTATTTATATTTTTGTGGAAATACACTAAAACTTCGTATTACGTTATCTAAATAGGTGCATTTGTTTAAATTCTCACTAACTTTTTGAATATGGATACGAAAAATTCAATTTATGAATTAAGAAAATCAAATACACTTAAATTGTTCATAATTTGTTAATTTATTATGTAATAATCTAGAAGTTTGTGAAATTTATTGCCGTCGTAATAAGGAGGCAAGGTGTATTATTTTTATTTAATTATGCTGCCGCATCAGCAAAAAATGAATGTTGTCACAGGCCAGTACTTAGAAGGCGCCGCTTAATATAACATAATTAAATTTACTGAACCCTTCCTGTTAGTTAATTTGGTAACAGCGCCAGTTCTATTTTCCCATCATGCTTAAAGATCGCCGCTCCTGTGCCCCCTCCCCCCCCCCCCCCCGAATCTGAAATAAAAAGCCCCGCCGAGGGATAGGCGGGGATCGCAGCGACCTCCTCCCCCCGCATGTTCGTGAGACCAACCCAAGCCGCTAACTCCTACAATCTCACGTGAATTCCTTTTTGTTTTACGCGAATTTCAATTTAAATAACTATATCAAATTTGTTCCGGCGTATTGAACAATATTTTTAACCTTAGTCGAAAGATAAACTGTTTTTATGTGTTACTACAGTTGATATTATGGTAATCTGTTATCATAAACAGTTATTTTAACCAATTTCAATTATATACATATCTATAAAATAATTTATTAATAATTTTTCAGTTTTTCGGGGTTTTTTATTTTAGAATTTTAATTTTATTTTATTTCAAAGCACATGGGCCGCGTAAAACATTTTTGTTAATATTACGTCGTCGATGTAAAATATTTCAACAAACATTGACAGTATACAGTAGTTTTATATGACGGTATTTATATTTAAACAAATGTACCGAATTTTATAATAAAGTTTCAAGGTTAAATATGACGTCACTCGAAATTACTAATTTAAATAAATTGCCTTTTCAGGTAACTTTAGTTTTTTCATGAAACCCTATTTACTTGGAGCTTTACGTCCACAACACAACAGAGTATATTATGATACTATTTCTAATGAGGTAATCTGAACTGAGTAAGGTCAAAAAAATTATAAAATTCATTGGACATAGGACTTTTATATTTTTGTTTTGGTTAATGACATTATTACTGAGCGTGTAAGGTTCGCTTTATAAATGATTTTTATAACAATATTTGTTTAAATAATTACCGTTAGATAAAATGACCCCCAAAAATAAAAATAAATTGAAAATTTGTTTATATATTTATCGATACATTATTATTATTATTATTATTATTATTATTAATATTATTGTGTTTTTAATAACTAGGAAATTAGGTTTAAAAATAAAGAAACAAATTACGTGATGAAATGAAAATAACACATCGCCTGAAAAGATCCCGGTCTAACAAAGAAAACACATTTTTTTTGGGGAAAAATACATTCTATTCATCAACATAATTTCCTTCTAGAGCGATACAATCAGTCCAATGCCTTTCTAACATTTCAATGTCTTTTTTGTAGAACGATTTATCTTTGTTTTCAAAATCGCTTCAGTTTCGGCAAGCACTTCTTCATTGGAGCAAAATCTCTTTCCCGGAGCTCTTTTTTTTTGTCTGCAAACAAGTAATAATTGCTGCGGGCGTTTCCTTTCCTTTCAAATCCTTTTTATTGCGCTTAGACAGTTCCAAACAGCAAACAGAATCATAGATGCGTTGTCGTTTTTGACCCATTGTGAGCAACTTCACTTTACGGTCATTTCAAAACAATTTCGTGGATTTTTTTATGTTTTCTGGAGTCACATCACCAGTTTTCTGGTGGTACTTCATCGGTGGTTGTGCGACCACGATTAAATACCAGTCAACGCTGATTTATTTTCCTGGTGCAGAGCCCGGATAACACTTATCAAGCCACTGCTTTGCTTGAACGGTATTTTTTTCAATCAAAAAACAGTGCTTAATTCAACACACGAAATTCCTTTTGTTTCTATTATTTTGAAATTAAAAAAAGTAGCGTCACTAAAACAACTGTAACTTGTAAACTAAATCATCGAAATGTCATGGAATTTTAACAGGTATCATTTGGTAGAAGGTTGGTAGAATTTAATTATCACATGGGTTTTAAATTTGTAGTACCATCTATATGCGGACTGTGGGAACTTTTCAGGCGATGTATTTTATTACAAGTTAAAGATTATTGCGCAACTAGAAGCGATTGGAGACTCTTGACTCGCGAGCTAGCAGCAAGGTCATTGAAAATTCAAGACACCGTAGTTAACAGACCCTAATTATTTACGGCGGAACCGCAGCTGCTTATAGGAAGGCCAAATTGAACATTTATTTAAGAATAATATGAATAAACAGATGACTTGTAATGCAATTGTTATTTATAAAAATTTCATGTGCAATTACAGCACAATATGTTCAATATAATGATAGATTGAAATATTGTATGCATACACGAATCGAAATGAAAATCCCAGATGTCAATTTATATGGTGTGCAAATTTTTAATTGGACCCTTGAAAAGCTTTAATTGAACCCTTGCAAATTTACTATCATTGGACGAATTAAGCATTCATTTTAATTACAGATTAAGAGATAATAAGCTTTAAATATATAAAAGACTCGTTTAGCATAATTTACAACTTTCGTAGAAGTGCACTGGGCGATGAAAGAGAAAATAAACCACAGTCGAAAAATGCGCATCTGGTTCCAATTACAAATTATTTCATTAGATTAGTAGAAATATTTTTTAATGGAAAATTTATTTTTTACACGCTAGTACGTATTCATTCCAAATTCTTCAATAATGTAATTGCGCAGGTTAACAAATAAATACTTTAACAGATCTTATAATTGACTTAAAAATTAAAAAAATGACAATTCAAATTGTATTTTTAGGTAGAGTTGGTAAATCTTTAAATTAATAATTGAAACCTGGCAAAAACAACGCACAACGTGATTAAATATTGCATGTAGTCAGTCGCGTAGTAATTACGCGTATAGAACAGTTGCCCTTCATTTTAAGCTTGGTGGGTTGGTCTTTCAGCAAGGCTACGTAGTGCCTCCCCAGATCATAGAAGGTCCATATTACCCAGTCTAATAAAAATTCTGTTCAGTTCAGCAGCATCAACTTTTACCAGCATCGTCGTTGTGAATAATCGCATTATTTTATTGAAAAATTAGTTATGTGACTGAATAAACTTCCAGAAATTACCAGTTATTTTGATGCTAGTGAAATTTATCCAAACTAATACAAAAAATAGAACAACAACAAACTTATTGTAATAGTATTGGTAGGAACGAGATGTGATTTTTTAATTGGCGTTAGGTACATTCCAAAGTTATTCTAAGTATTTTCTAAGCTTTAACCATAATTTACAGCGACATTGGTTGACTGTATAAATCTCTACGAGTGTCACTAGTAAATTATATGACTTTCTAATGGGTATGACAGGGTGTTACATGAGATTTAAAAATGTGATTTTTAAGTGGGCCTTAGATACATTCCAAAGTCATTCTTAGTATTTTCTAAACATTTAGCATGCACTTTAGTAATATTGGTGGGTTACTGAAACAAAAAGCAGAAGAAAAAACATATATGCAGGCTAACTAAAGAACCACTTTGCAAATACATATGTGCAAAAAAACGAGAAAGATGCCTTTATATTAATTTGTTTTGAAAAATTAAATTATTAAATTATAAATTTAATCCTAATTTAATTAGAATACGAGTTTCAAATTTAAATCATGTTTAACAAATTTTATGAAAACCAAAAATGGTGGGCCACAACTTTACTTCTTTATATTATATCAGGTCTTGCACAATTAAGAATGAACTGTGCGATAAAAACGCAAAAACCACATGTTTAAAGTTTAAAGCAACTAGGTCTATTCTATCTTTTACAGTAGAATAACAGTAGTATAAAAACAGGAAATCAACACCATTTCTCATCTAGAACAGTGCACTCGGTACTATCATATATTGGGGTATATACTCGGTCGGCTAGCAAGCAAATAATTTGCTAGCCGAAATCCTGGCTATTCAATCAATTTTACCAAGAAAATTTGAATTTCAAATTAATTTTTTTATAAAATTTTACACGCACAGTAAAACAACACAAAAATTTGTTGTTCATTTTTTGATACCTCAAAATTTACTGTGCAAAAATTGAAATTTTCCTGGTAAAATTGATTGAGTAGCCAGGATTTTGGCAAGGAAATTGTTTGCTTGCTAGCCGATCAAGTATCTACCCCATTATAAAGTAAATATATACGCTACTAAGTGGACCAAAAAAAAAATTGACTATACCCTTATTGAATGTAAAAAAGTTCAGTGAACAATTTTTTCACCACTATATTCTGTCCTTTTCCATACGAATCAAGGATAAAAAAAGGTGGAATTTTTTCCATACAAAAATCGAGTAATGTCCCTTCTGTTTGTATTCTGTGCTACTACTATCTAATTAAGAAATACTCAGTCATGGTTAAAAAGTTGTTTTAGAAATTACTAGAAAATAACAGACAATTATAATTGTTTAAGTAACAACCAGATTATTTATTAATATAATTGGCTATATTTTAGATAACCTTAAACCTTAAATAATCATTTATTACTTTATTTCCATTTTGTTATCAGAATATTTACTCGAAATTATTTAATTTTTATATTTTTCTAATGATTGGAAGCTTGCATAAACTTCTCCACATAACATTAAAGGAATCATTTGAATTTGATTATATAATATTTAACATTCAATTGACATTTATGAAAATAGCGGAATTAAATTCCAACTGGTCGGTAATTGATACCATTTTTTCTGATACAAGTAATCTACTACGACGATTGTAAAACTTGATAATTGTGTCGATTCCATAAAATTTTCAAATTGTTCTATTGTTTATGGTGTAAAGCTAATAAATTTTGATTATGCCTCCATTACACAGATATTATTATTGTACAACTATAGCTATTTACGTGCTCATACAGCGTAACCCCCCAGCAGGGGAGGGGTACTGTTAAATATAACTCGATAGTGTATAGTAATTCTTGAATAATAAAATTAATTTTATTTTTAAAAAATTATCATTTTCAGGCGTATCCCGACGACATATACCTATATTTGACTTAGGAAGTATTAGATATTTTTGCACATCATTCGTTTCTGAGAAACCGTGAATTATTGTTAAAATTTTGTGTTTCTTAAAACTTTTTAAAATCTAGGGATCAAGATCCTGCCCAAAATATTCTTTCGCCTATTGATAAAACATTCTCACTGGAATTTCTATATGGTGCAAATATTTACATTTTCTGCCATTTTCAGATCATGGACGTTGTGAAAGGATTAATATTGGACCAGAAACAAATTCAAGCAATCAGCGAAATATTCCATAATGAAATGAAATTAGCATTATCTGAGAAACAATCATCTCTTCAAATGGAGAATACGTATGTTCCTGAATTACCGGATGGAACGGGTAAATAAAAATATAATTAATAATTTATGAAAATAAATTACAATTTTTTTTTTTTTTTTTGCAGAGGACGGTTTATTTCTAGCACTTGATTTAGGTGGCACGAATTTTCGCGTTATCCTCTTAGAATTCAATGAAGGCAACGTGATTAGAGAAGAATTTCAACATTACCATATTTCGGATGAATTAAGATTAGGTTGTGGTATAAAATTATTTGATTTTTTGGCTGAATGCCTAATCGAATTTGTGAAACAGAAAAATTTAACTGAACAACAAATACCACTTGGATTTACTTTTTCGTTTCCCATTAAGCAGCATAGTCTACAATCAGCCTCTTTAATAACTTGGACCAAATCATTTAATTGTTCTGGTATTGCGAAACCTGGCGTAGATGTCGTACAATTGTTACGAGAATCATTACATCGGTTGGGACATCATAATATTGAAGTGCTAGCTATTTTGAATGACACGACAGGTACTTTAATACAAGGTGCCCGATTAGATCACAAAACCCGAATTGGAATGATTCTTGGTACTGGCAGTAATGCATGCTATATGGAACGGGCAGATCGTGTTAAGCATTGGGAAACTGAGCGACATGGTGAAAAAAATGTAATTATTGATATTGAATGGGGTGCGTTTGGAGACAATGGAGCTATTGATTTTATTAAAACACCATTCGATACAGAATTGGATGCGAATTCCCTGTTGGCCACTTCTTTTACGTTTGAGAAGTATTTAAGTGGGAAATATTTAGGCGAATTACTTCGAATTGTTATGTATGATTTAGTAAAAATGAAATTACTGCTGCCAAATGCCCCACTAGAATTATTCCCGGCCCCATGGAAATTTGGTAGCGATAACATTTCATTCATCGAACAGTTGAGTATTTTTATTTTTTTAAGGTTTTTTTGATTAATTTAGTTCATAAAGTTCGTTTCTGTAAGCGAAATCGATTAGTATGACATGCTGCTACAATGAAGTATGAAATAGCAAACAATATTTTGCACATTTGAAGTTTGGATTTCCACAATTTTTTAGTACTTTGTTATGAAGAAAACCGGCAAGGGGTGGATAGTAAAACTAAGCTTTTGTAAATTTAAGGGAAAAAATAATGTACATATTTCTATGGAAATTAGTTATGACATGACTTCCGTGGTCTGGTCTGCAGGTCTCTAGTTGAGAAGATATTTGTGTACTTCTTATATAACGTGTAATATCGGCGATTCCAATCAATTAAGCGGCATATCTCAATGTACTTCACTTGCAGTATAGAAAATTAAATAGATTAGATATCCAAATTTAAATTCAATTATTGTTACGCAAAAATAGTTATACATGTACCTACATATATAAATATATATGAAATTTTGGGTTATTCTGGATTGATAGCCAGATGGTATTTTCACCTTGATATATAAATATATATTCTCTAAAAATTTAACAAAAATACCACACGCGTTATTGTCGGAGTAAAATCCAGTAGAAGGATTTTGCTCATAAACATGGAACTAAGAGTTTTGCTGTTGATCGCGTAAGTGCTTCTCAGCAATCAATCATATTATTGCTGCATATAAATTACAATTTGCAACCAATAGCAAAACTCCCAAACTTCAAGTTTAAGAACAGACTATCATCATTTACCATATTTAGAAGTGGTATGTTCAGATCGTGCAGTTTATTCCACGTGAAATGTATACCTCCTAAAAAAGTAGCAAAAGTAGTAGAAGTAGTAAAAGTAGCCTCCTTTTTAAGCAAATCTTTATAAAAAATAAAAGAAAAAAACAGTCATCTTTCAAGTTTGCCTTCGAGAAACCAACGTATCTCAATTGGTTAATAACGATTTTTTTTTATTTTCAGTGATTCTGTCGAGCTTTCAACAACAAAAACCCAATACATTTTAAATAGAATAGGCTACAAATATAAAATAGATTATACCGAGGAAGATATACAAATTATAAAATATTTAGCTGGACTTATATCTAATCGGGCAGCCCTGCTTGTTTCAATTTGTACATCGGTTCTTCTATCTCGCATGTCAGATAATGATATAACAATTGCTATTGATGGCTCCGTGTATAAACATCATCCACGGTTGAAAAAGTGGATTGAAATTTTCACGCGTGAACTAATTCCAAATAAAAATTTCCACTTAATGTTGACCGAAGATGGTAGTGGTAAAGGAGCAGCATTGGCCGCTGCAATTGCATTAAGAATAAGCAATCGATTTAATGATGGCGTCAACGCTGTGGAAAAATAACTTTGAATAGAAAGCAGCAGCTAAAAATATACAAATTAAACTAATATTTCACACCGGCGGTAGTATGATAATAATATAATATTATACTACGTTACTTACTATGCTGTGTGAAATCGACGATCGACATTATAATAGTAAAATATAATATTTCTGTGTACTATCTATCGAAAATTTGATTGGTATTATATTTTATTTTTTACAATATAATTTATGTGATTGATGTTAAAACTATTAGAAAATACTAGTATGGTTTTTGATATTAATCTCTTTATTAATAAATAGTTTACATATTAAGTTATATTTTACTTGTCATAATGTTGTTTTGATATCATATGTTGTGAAATGAACGTTCGTCTATACTTTGATAGTATTATAAATATTATTATACTATTGTACTGCTGCCGGTGTGAACTCGGTATATTATTATATTTTTTTAATAGAAACAAAAAATAAACTAAAATTTTTTTATGTAAATAAATGAAAAGCCTCCAAATTTTATAATGGAAGTACAAACTTTCTTACATCACCCTATAACAGCAATGCAAATTGCACTTATTTTTTTTTGACGTGTTTCATCAAAGCGTATTTAAGTTTAGAAATGAATTGAATAATTGTCTCAATCAGGAATAAAATCTATAGATTTTTTAAATATTAATCAATGTTTTATTTATAATTCACGCCTCCCAATAGCGCGCAACTAAGTTATGTATTTTCTTGTGTGTTTGGACAATTTTTCATAATATATTATATATATATATATTGTAATGAAAAAAGTATATATTATAAATGTATTTATATTAAAAATAATTAGTGTTTGAAAATGAATGATAAATTTTACTCGTCCACGGCTGGCGGTATTATATTAAAGGGTGTAGGGCGGTATTATATTAAAAAATATTTTTATAAACTAAGATGATGCTAACATATAGATGGTGAAATTATAATTAATTATTTATAATAAAATAAAAAACATTGTAATCTTTCAAAGTGCTATTTGTACTCATAAGTAAAGATTACAAATAATTAATTAAAACATTTCAAATGGCTGAGCATACAATTCTGAGCAAGGAATACTACTTCGAATTTTCAACATTAGTTGCCGTTAATTCGTTACAAGCCATTAAAGTAAATATCTTAAAGAAAAACTATGCAATTTTCTTGTGTGTTTGGACAATTTTTCATAATATAAAGGGTTATCCAATTCAAGCTTGATAAAGTAAACTTAAAAAAAACACACAAAATATTCGGAATGTATTGTAATTTTTATTTCATTTTACAGATTGATCCTTGCCATTTTTAGTTAAACAAGATATCATTCAAATGTCCTCCACGGGACTTCTTACAGGCCTTGATTCTTTTGAGGTAATTTTCAATGACTTTTCGGCACATTTCGGGCGGTATCTCGGCCATTACCTTACGAATATTAGTTTTCAATTCGTCAAGAGTTTGAGGATTGTTTGCGTAAACACGATCTTTCGCGTAGCCCCACAAAAAGAAATCCAAAGGCGTTAAATCACAGGATCTTGGAGGCCAATTGACATCAGCCAATCGCGAAATCAAACGTCCAGGAAATTTCTCTTGCAAAAGATCTCGATTTGCTCGTGTTACGTGACTGGTTGCTCCATCCTGCTGGAACCACATATCGTCAAGATCATAATCTTCGATTTTCGTAAAAAAATAATCGGTTAACATGCGGCCATAGCGCTCAGAATTGACGGTAACGGTTCGTCCATGGTTGTTCTCAAAAAAATACGGCCTAATCACACCACCAGACCACAATGCGCACCAAACAGTGACTTTTTCCGGGTGTAATGACTTCTCTACAATCAATTGTGGATTTTCTGAGCCCCAAATTCTACAGTTTTGCTTATTAACGTATCCACCAAGCGAAAAATGAGCTTCATCACTGAAGAAAATTTTGTTCGAAAAATCAGCATCAGCAGATTTAATAATTTTAACGCGTTGGTCTATTGTTAAATGCTCCATATTCTTAAATGGCAGAATGTCAACTAAATAAATGACAGCGTACTTGACGTTTATCTTTGACAGATGTCGGTATACAGATTTCTACTTTATCAACCTCGAATTGGATAACCCTGTATTATATATATATTGTAATGAAAAAAGTATATATTATAAATGTATTTATATTAAAAATATTTAGTGTTTGAAAATGAATGATAAATTTTACTCGTCCACGGCTGGCGGTATTATATTAAAGGGTGTAGGGCAGTATTATATTAAAAAATATTTTTATAAACTAAGATGATGCTAACATATAGATGGTGAAATTATAATTAATTATTTATAATAAAATAAAAAACATTGTAATCTTTCAAAGTGCTATTTGTACTCATAAGTAAAGATTACAAATAATTAATTAAAACATTTCAAATGGCTGAGCATACAATTCTGAGCAAGGAATACTACTTCGAATTTTCAACATTAGTTGCCGTTAATTCGTTACAAGCCATTAAAGTAAATATCTTAAAGAAAAACTAAGTGGTATATTAATATTTTTTTGGCAAAATACACTTGGGTGCAAAAAATTCGCACATTAATCAATTTTCAAAAAAAGTTCAAAAATATCAAAAAATCTCCAATGTTAGTTTTATTTTCTTGAATGTGAATTCAGTATATTTCAACACCTATCCAATGGTACCTTTTTTCCTCAGAATGCCTTTTGGTATTTCAGTAGCAACAGAAGTGTTTCAAAAGAAAAAGTTTCAAATCGTTGGAGGGATTAATAATGTAGAATTTTGTTTTGATGATTTGATTGTATCCGGTAGTACTGAACAAGGACATGATTTAGCAATGAGTAATGTAATCGAAACTGCATCGAACTGTAAATATTAGGTTTAATCCAAATAAGTTACAATATAAAAATAATTCAGTAAGTTTTATAGAATGGTAATGGAATGGTAATCTCTAAGGAAGGTATTAAACCGGATTTAAAACATATTAAGGCAATAGAGGCATTAGAGACGCCGAAGGACGCAAAAGAACTTTACGAATATTGGGGAATTCAAATTTGTATCAAGATTTATGAATAATATGTCGAAAAGTTCTGTTTGTTTAAGGGAACTAACAAAAGATAATACCATTTATTTGGACAGGGGAACATGAGCAAGTATTAATTAATTTAAAAAGGAAATAACTGTTCAACCTATATTAACGTTTTTTAATTGTAACAAACTTGTAGTTATACAGACAGATGCATCTGGGGATAGCATTGGTTGTTGTTTGTTGCAAGACGGACAGCCGGTTTCTTGACCAATACGGAGAAGAGGCCAAATAAAACTGGACCTATTAGCAGTAGTGTTCTCTGTAGATAAGTTTTATCAATTTATACATGGAAAAAAATGTAAGATAGATTCAGATCATAAACCGTTAGTGACGATTGATAAAAAAGATATTAATAAAGTTAGTGCTAGGTTACAGCGGATGGTACTTAGACTATTATAGAATGAATTTGAAATGGAACACATTCCTGGAAACGAAATGTATATTGCTGATGCATTATTTTGATCTTACATTACTATATATCTGACGAAAAAAGAAGATAATTTGAATTAGCTTACTAGGAAGATGAAACATTTTCTAAATTGATAGAGTATAAAAAACTTTATCAGTGGCCAAGTAATTTAAGCTCGGAAGTTAAACATTATTTTAAAATTAAAGATGAAGTTTTTATATCTAACAGCTTAATATTTTTGAACGATAATAAATTAATTATACTTGCCGGTTTGAGGAACTATATACTTGGGTTGTTACACACCGGCCATTTAGGAATAGAAAAAACAATACTTAAGGCAAGACAAAATGTTTATTGGCGAAAAATATGGTTAAAGATATTACAATCGTAAATTCGTGTTATGATTGTCCGACATACAAAAGAGCCAATTGTAAAGAACCACTACAACCATATCTGATAGCAGAACGACCGTGGGAAAGGGTATAGCTGCTGATTTATTTGAACTGGAAAACACAAATTATTTAGTAATAATAGATTCATATTCTAACTGGGTTGAGCTAGTTCAGCTAAATAATAAAACAGCACAACTAGTAATTTTAGTGTTGAAGGGGGTGTGTTCGCGGATGGATCTCAGATTTATTAGTCACAGACAATAATCCAGTTAATCATTAAATGTTTAAACAGTTTAGCGAGGAATATGGGTTTAGACATGGCAACGTCAAGTCTGAGATATCCAAAAAGTAATGGTCTTGTGGAAAAAGGTGTAGGTATAGATAGTAAAGAATATATGTATATATATATATAAATATGTATATATGTGTTCAAGCTTAAGGCCCTTGGCTTTCCTCCCCAAATTCTCCGTTGGGTGGGCTCTTATCTCAAAGATCGTATATACGGCAGGTCATCAGTATCAACTGATATCTCACCAATATCTGGAGTGCCTCAAGGCAGCCATCTAGGGCCAATTTTTTTTATTCTGTCTATCAACGACGTTGAATGTTTAATCAAAAATTCATCGATATCTATATATACGCCGATGACATGAACATTTACAAACGGATTTCAAACACAACGGATAATAGACTTTAACAATCTGACCTCAATAACTTCTCCACTTGGTGTGCTAAGAACAACCTTAATTTGAATGTGGATAAATGTCAAACAATCACCTACTCTCGAAAACGTGCATAGACTATTTCTTGCGACTATTACATAAACAGCGATACCGTTACCAGAGCCAGTTCTGTTCGTGATTTGAGGGTCATTTGCGACAGTGAATTGAATTTTAGACATCACACCGATCGTATTATCAACCAAGCCAATTCTGCGCTCGGTTTCAATAGGCGTTGGTCGAAAGAATTCCATTGGATATTTTGTGGCTTATGTAATATGTATAAAAAATATGAATCTATGTGTTTCCTTTATTTTGTGGCATATCGATCACATTTGTCATTTTTTGTAGTTAAGTTAGTTTCAATCCGATCCACCAGAGGCGCTTTTCCAACTTTTACAATCGTTAACAAACAAAAAATGACATTTGTTTACGCCGACAAAATCAAGGATATAGATGCATGTGTTTTATTTTACATATTCTACAAAATCACAAATTATATAAAACTTTTATCATTTTTAATTTATATTTGTGATTAAACAAAATTAAGCCAAGCCAGTAAAACGCAGTAAATTATCGAAATAAAACGAATAAATTATCGCGAATATCACTGATTGTTTATTTTATTTATGCATGTGGTATAAATGTCAAAATTTGTAGGTATCATACACTGCATCCCCAATGAAATTCCTTTAACTTTTTCCTTGCAGAAAAGTATGAAAAAATTTTGAGAAAAAAAATTTTTTTTTGTTAGGTTCCCAATATGCAATGCCGACGGAATTCCATTTACATTCGCGTTCTAAAACCACACTGCTTCTATGGAAAGAACTGTTAGAATATGTAATTTAATTTGTATAACATTTTTATATTCATCTTGCAATACTTTAATGAAGTCTGCTCTCTTTTTCTAGTACTTTTTGTTGTTAGTTGTAAAAAGGTGATTAATAATAAAAGTTGTATGCGTTGCTCTCTAATAAAATTGAATTATAATAATTGTTCGTTTTATTTAAAATCATCGATAATTAACAGGTTATGAGCCCAGTGAATTAAATTAAAATATTTTGAAAAACGGGTATTTCAATTATTAATAAATTGTGCAACAAAGATTTTGTACATAAATTTTATATTGCGTCATACACGTTATATGGCGAAATTCATTAAATTATAATGGAAGCGGCTTCAAATGTTTTTGCAACGAAGATATTGCAATTCAATGGTATCAATTATAATAATTGGAAATATCGATTGGATATTTTGTTGGACAAAGAGGGATTAACCAAATATATTGAAAACGAGTTGAATGGATTGCTAAAAGATGCTGAAATGGCGGATCATGATAAAATTCGTAAAGAAGAAAAAATGTGTATTTCAATTATCGTTCAAAGTATTCACGATAATCAATTGGAATATGTAAAAGATAAAAAGACGGCTAAAGAAATGATTGATTCATTAAAACAAGTTTTTGAACGAAAAAGTATTGCTAGCCAGTTATTGTTGCGTAAACAATTATTAACGATGAAATACAGTGAACGAGACAGCATCAACGAACACTTTCTTTTATTTGACAAAAGAATTCGTGAACTTAAATCAATCGGCGCAAATATGGAAGAAATGGATGTAATTTGTCATTTGTTGTTGACTTTACCAAAAAGTTTTGATAATTTGGTAACTGCATTGGAAACAATGAATTCAAAAGATTTATCAATGGAATTTATCAAAGCACGTTTATTGGACGAAAATAATAAAAGACATGGTCGAGAAGATGAACATGAAAAATCAGATCAATCATTAGCTATGCACTCGAGATCTAATATTGTTTGTTATCATTGTGGTAAAGCCGGACATACAAAAGCTAAATGTTTTAAATTAAAAAGCAAAAATAGTTTTAATAAATTAAAAATGAATAAAAATAAAAATAGAGATGCAAACAATGCCTCAAGTAAACACGTATTGAAAAAGTCATGTGAACCCGTTTGTTTGTGCGCAGAAAGTGATTATGAAACAAAATTAGTTACTGAAGACATAATTAGTTTGAATTCTGCAATGAGTGTACAGTCAGCGGTAAAAAGTGATGAAATTAAATTTATATTAGATTCCGGTGCAACGGAACACATGGTAAACGATGAAACGTGTTTTAATAAGTTATTTGATGTTGAAAATATAAATATAAACGTGGCCAAAAAGAATGAAAAATTAATCGCAAAGAAACAAGGTGAAATAAATATATCAACAATGTATAATGGTGATTCATCAGTTAAGCTTATAAAAGATGTTTTATATGTGTGTGATTCATGTGTGTGATGCAATTTGTTATCAATTCGTGCGTTAACTAAAAAAGGTTTCAAAATTATATTTGATGAAAATCGTGCATTTGCAAATTTAAATGGAAAAACAATTTTTACCGCAAAATTAAATGGTAAATTATATGAAGTCATTTTTCGTGTTCATCGTACCAATTTCGCTGGTATTGTAAATAATGACTTGAAATTTTTACAAATTCTTTGGCATTTTCGATTAGGACATTTAAATTTTTATGACATGAAAAGGATGATCAAATATAAAATGATTAATGGCATAGAAAATATTACTGTCAATACTGACAATACGTTTTGTGAATCATGTGTTGTAAGTAAGCATACTCGTTCACGGTTTCTACAAAATTCAAATAATAGATCAAGTCGAATTCTGGAACTAATACATAGTGATGTCTGTGGTCCTATTTCGCAACCAGCATTGGATGGTTCCAGATATTTCGTAACATTTACTGATGATTACTCAAGAGCTTCAATGGTTTATTGTATTGAAAAGAAAAGTGACGTATTTAACAATTTTAAAAAGTATGCTGCAATGGCTGAATCTCTACATGGCTGTAAAATTGCTAAACTCAAGGTTGATAATGGCGGTGAATATTCATCGACGGAATTTAAAGAATTTTGTGAACAAAAAGGTATTCAATTAATATATACGGTTCCATATAATCCTCAGATGAATTCTGTTGCTGAAAGATTAAATCGGACGCTGCAAGAAACGGCTTTGGCCATGATATCAGCTAGTGGTTTGGAGCGTCGCTTTTGGAATGAAGCAATTTTGGTTGCCAATTTTATTAAAAATCGTTCACCAACTAAAGCATTTGGTAAACAATTTATATCAAAAACTCCGGCAGAAATTTGGTATGGTTCTAAGCCAGATTTGTCACATATAAAAATTTTTGGATCGATTTGTTATAATCATGTTCCGGCTGAAAACAGAAAAAAAACTAGAACAAAAATCAATCAAATGTGTATTTTTGGGTTATTCGTCATCACATGGTTCTTATCGTTTATGGAATTTGGAAAGCAACAAATTAGTCATTGGTCGGAGTGTTGTTTTTGATGAAAAATCGGTTTTAAACAGAAATAAAATGGTCCATATAATCACAGAGGCAGCTGTTGATCAAGAAAGTTCAAATTCTAATACGTCGAAACTTAATGTAAATAGTGATGACGTAAATGATGTTTCTGAACATACTTCTGATGATGAAGAAAACAATCACGATACAAATATGGATGGTATCAGTGATGTCAAACAAAATATTCACAATGTTGGCATAAATAGCACTAGTGACATTGTTCGTCGAACTACTCGTGAATCAAGAAAACCTCAAAGATTAGGTAATTTTATGGTACCTGGTCAGGATATCGATGAATGGATTGATGAAGATGCAAATTATGCACTATCAGCAGCTGAATTTGTTGAAGGTGATCCACTTTCAATTGAAGAAGCAAAACAACGTATTGATTGGAAAATGTGGAAAAATGCAATTGATGAAGAGTATACATCTTTATTGAAAAATAATACATGGAGTCTTTGTGATTTACCTAAGGGTAGAAAAGCAATTTCTTGTAAATGGGTTTTCAAATTGAAACGTAAAGGTATAATGGTGAAATTGACAAATATAAAGCTAGATTAGTTGCTCGTGGGTTTACTCAAGAAAAGGGTTTTGATTATAACCAAACATATTCGCCCACAGCAAAGTTAACTACATTTCGCACATTATTGTCAATTTCTTTACATTATGGTTATTTGATTCATCAAATGGACGTCAAATGTGCGTTTCTCAACGGATTCCTTGATGAAGAAATATATATGCAACAGCCACATGGCTTTATACAGGATTCAACAAAGGTTTGCAAATTGCAACGTTCACTTTATGGTCTAAAGCAAGCTTCTCGTATGTGGAATGAAAGATTCAATCAATTTATCATTAAATTGAGATTTAAAAGATGCCTGTCAGATCAATGTTTGTATACTAAAATTGAAAATAATATAGTTCACTATATTTTGCTTTATGTTGATGATTTATTGATAATTTCAAATGACATTGGTCGAATTAAAATTATTAAACAATTTCTGTCCAAGGAATTTGAAATGACAGATATTGGCGAAGCAAATACATTTCTTGGAATGCAAATTCAATATGATAAAATTAACAATATGATTAATTTGAGTCAACCACATTATTTAAAAAGTATGATTAAGAAATTCAACATGCATGACTGTAAAGGAGTTTCTACACCAATGGAGATGAACATTAATTTAATTAAAGAACCGAAATCGAATTGTGATGACGTTCCTTATCGTGAATTGATTGGATGCCTAACTTATGCAACTATAACAATGCGACCAGATTTATGTGCATCCACAAATTATTTTAGTGGTTTTCAAAGCTGTTTTAAACATGAACATTTCAACTATGCAAAGAGAAATTTACGATACATTCAATCGTCTATTGATTTAAAAATGGTGTATCATAAATATGAAAATGCAGAACCACTATAGTTGGTTATACAGATGCTGATTGGGCTGGAGATAGGAATGATCGAAAATCTACTTCTGGTTACGTATTCAAGGTGTTTGGGAATACAGTAAGTTGGTCATCAAGGAAACAAGCAACAGTTTGTCTTAGTTCAACTGAAGCTGAATACATTTCATTGAGTCATGGTATTTGTGAAGCAAAATGGCTCCGTATGTTGTTAAACGAACTTGGAATTAGTTATTCATCCACCATTATTTATGTGGATAATCAATCATGTATACGTGTAGCAGAAGAGCCAAGAGATCACAAGCGAATGAAGCATATAGATGTTAAATTCAATTTCATTCGTGAGTCAATTCAAAATAAGGAGATTGAATTAATGTATATTCCATCAGGCGATCAACTTGCTGATATGATGACTAAAGGACTTGGCAAAAATCTTTTTGTTAAACATCGAAATAATTTAAATTTAGGTTAGTTGTTTATTTTACAAATTTGATTTAAAAATGTTATTTACTCGTTAACTTAAGAGGCGGTATTAGAATATGTAATTTAATTTGTATAACATTTTTATATTCATCTTGCAATACTTTAATGTAGTCTGCTCTCTTTTTCTAGTACTTTTTGTTCTTAGTTGTAAAAAGGTGATTAATAATAAAAATTGTATGCGTTGCTCTCTAATAAAATTGAATTATAATAATTGTTCGTTTTATTTAAAATCATCGATAATTAACAAGAACCATGTGAATCACGCGGAAATTCGTACTCCCTGCAAAAGAAAAGTGTTAAAAAAAATCCGGTGTCGGTGTGAATCCCAACTAAAAAGAGAAAAAAACCACAGAAACAAAAAGCACGTGTTTGTATATATTTTCCTATTGGAATAAATAATAATTCTTATTTGAAATAAAACAAAATTTTCCATTTATAATAAAATAAATATTAATTTTTTATTAGTACAAAAATACACAATTAAATTTTATAACACAAATTTTATAAATTAAATTTTAAGCACGTTCACCATACGTCTGGTTTGTTCACCATACGCGCATCCAATTGAACATCCCAACAAGCACAACCGATCTTGAAAAGAAAAAATGCATTGAAAATTTACAACGTAAATGTATTTTGCCGCGACGCCATTGTGAGACAGATTTCTATTACCTTTTTAGTCCAAATTTGTACATCGCGATCACTAAATTACTTAATAATTATTATTTTATACTTAAATTTAAAACTATGTATTTACTTTAACAAATAGAAAACATTAAAATGAAACACAACACTTTAAAGAAAAAAAAATTAATTATGTAGTGCAACCGTGCAGGCGTGCACGTCGACTTGTCAGAAGAAAACTGAAAATAAAAGATACAAAACGAAAATAATATTACCGCGATATAGAAAGAGAAAAACAATTATTTTTCTCCAAAACCAATATTTTTGTGTATTTGATATTTTGTAGTACGGAATTTTGTACGACATACGAGCAGTTTTTTCCACACAGTGGAATAATTGCATACTGGGTTGGTGATTTCCTTATGAAAAATGTTATCAAACTTTTAACTTTTTTCTTATGAGACATACAATGAAGTAAACCGCATTTGCAAAATTGGTTGTTGTTGTTGTTTTCCTGCTTGTCACAAATTAAAAAATATTGAATGCATATTTGTATTTTAACAATTAGTGTTGTATTTTGTGTCCTGTGAAAAAGTAATAAATAATATATAATATAATAATATAAAATAACAGGTAAACAAAAAATAATTTTGTAAACTGAAGTTAGCTTTACTTTGACTTTTCCCTATTCATTGGGTATGCTCTTCATAAGGAAAAAGTTAAAGGAAAAAGTTAAAGGAAAAATTATTTTGCATTGGGGATGCGCTGATAGTTAAAAAAAAAATTCGCTACGTGGAATCCGTGATGCTTCAATCGTAAATAGGAACACAAAAAATTAATACATCTGTTTTACAGACCATTTCGTGTTAATGCTTTAATTCCATGGATAACATTTGCTGACAGCAGTTTTTTTGCTGATAATACGCAAAAAAAATTTTTTTTTTAAATTTCATGAGAGTGACAAAGAACAGAAATATTTTTTATTTCATTTTATAGTAAAATTTTATGGTTTTACATTTTAGCATAACACAAAAATTTCATAAAATATTTAATTTGTACATTTTCGTACAATTCGAATTTTAATATATATACCACAAAAAGCCACTAACGTTAATAAATTTCAACCAAAAAAAAAAAAAATCGACATTTGAGTATAAAAATGGCGACCAACTTATTTTATATGTGTGTGAGAAAAATTTCTTATCTTTACACACATTTTTTGTAGTTGTGTGAAAAATGCTGCCATAAAAAATACTCCAATTTACATTTTTTATGGCAGCATTATGGCAGCAAACTTCCCCTATCACACTTCCCCTCTCAGCAAAATTTTACTGACAACATGTTTTGTTTCGTACACAACCAGTAATATCTATATTTTTTTCTCGCTTTTATTTTTGCTGACAGCAGATTATTTCCATGGAATAGAGGCATAATCGTTTGAGTATAAATACTGTGAAAAAAGTCATACGCCATTTTGAATTTTATTATTTATAATTTTTTAATAATTTTTTTATGACTTTATAAATAATAAATATAGTGTAAATAACTTTGCCAAAATGAATTAAATGTGATAAATAACATTAATATGTATTGAAATTTTTATAGACTTACATGAAAACTTTTCTATTTGAAACTAGTTTCTAAGGCATTTTTTTATTCTCTTTAACGTTATTTACGTTTATATATTTATCTAAAATATTAAAAATACATTTAAAACAACTACCAATTTTTTTAATTTATTACCTTCCTTTGATAATATTCCACCAATAATTATTTATTCTTCTAATCGTAGTAAATACATTACAAACGATACTACAATTTCTCTCCAGTTGCATTTGACAAGCAAAGCCTTTCCTATGGCACATTTCAAAACAGGATGTAATAAAACAAGACATCACAAAACAGTACAAGGTACGGAACAGGACCGATAAAACAGTACATCACAAAACAGTACTTGGTACACTAAAGTACATGGTACGAAACAGGACCGATGAAAACTGTACATCACAAAACAGTACATAGTACACTAAAGTACATGGTACGGAACAGGACCGATTAAAACAGTATTATTTATATTAATTACTTTAACAGTTGTACAAGTGTTATGAGTTACAAATTTTGGCTCCCCTGCAAACAATTTTCCTACCTTCCCGAGTATCGCTACTTCCAACTTATTTAGATTTTTATGGAACAATTGTTGTAACTAAGTGCCACGGTCAAGTTCCATTTTATTTGAAGTTTTACTATGAACTATGAAACAAAAACACGGAACTCAAAGAACTGGATATTACCGCGCATCCCTAATAGAATTCCTTAAACTTTTTCCTTACAGAAAAGTATGAAAGAAAAACTTGACAAAAATTTTTTCTCAACCTTTTTTTCATACTTTTCTGTAAGGAAAAATGAAAAAGTAATTCTATTGTGAATGCGCTGTTAATGCGAGTTCCAAATCTTCCATGAAATATCTCAAAAATGTAACGAAAATTGGAACTGTCAAAATGAGTTCCATTTTGTTATATGTATTTGGATTATTGCAAATCGAGGTCACAATAATGCCCGGTTTACATGAGAAAATTGTTTTCTTCTGCAAATTTTTGCAGGTAAATAAGAAAGAATCAGAATGCACAAATCTATATGTTTCAAAATACATACAAACATAAATTTTTGACATGATTCTTTTGCCTGACCCACACAATAGTGTGTACAGGCAGGAAAAGGGATATGTATATAAATATGTGTATGTATTAGTTGAATGAAGATTATGAAAATGTGATTTACAGCAAAAAAATTGGATGTACATCAACATTTTTTGCCAATTTTTTGTAAAAAGAAAACGCCATTACTTAGCTCAAATTAAAAATAAAAATAAAATTTAACTTTAAATAAAAAAATGTTATCGTATAAGAAATAAGCCGTGTTTTATTATTCGAGCACTGTCCAGAGCCAAATAGCAATTTTCTACTGAAAGTGTCACTGTACTATAAAAATTAAAACTTTACTAAATTCATCATTTAAACAAACATTTATCACCTGAAATATACTAATTGACATTTAATTTTACATGACGTTATAAACAAGAATTCATCTTGCTGCGTTTTAAATTTTTATTAAGCGTGTTTTTTTATTAGCGCCCGATAGATTTATCCGGAGCAGCCAATTTTCTATGTCAAAACTTATATTTAGCGTGCTATTTTTGCATATAATTAATTTATTTAACTCTAAACTAAGATTTTTCATTCAACTTTTTAGTTAAAAATCGATAAAAAAATATTTTGCTCTACCTATTTATCGGGAGCCGCTATATCCATTTCAATGGGAAATTTGAAAATGCCTTTATTTTGTAAACCCCTGAAACCAATAGAAACTTAATCTTACAATAAAAATTTAAAACGCAGCAACGTAAAAATTTCAGTACAAATTGCCATTTCCCTCTAAACATTGCGATTCGAAAACGATACGTAAACGATGAAACTTCTCATACAAAACATCGTTTTCGATTCGTTTTTGCGATTCAAAATCGATACAAATACGAATCTACCGTACCTTGATAATTAAGCCGCAATTCCACTACTGCGGCTTTTTTTGTGTAGAAAACCAGAAAGAGATGCAATCAAAAATCTCTATGTGTGTGAGCAGCGCAACAGGAAAATTTATTATACTTAAATTTTTTGTTGTTGTAGTGATTTGGTTGCCATAACTATAAATAAAAAATACAAATCGAAGTATTTTTTATGGCAACCAAAATGAAAAATACCCCCCACTCTCAGCAAATTTTAGTTTAGTAATATTTTTATGGTGAGCACTTGGATCATACATTTTATATGTTTGGTGGAGTGTGATATAAATCGCGTTTTCATTATAAATTTGTATTAATGTTCAAACTAAAATATTTTACAATATTTAATTTTTATTATTTATTCCGCATTAAATAATTTTAATGCATGTGATATTTTTTAGGTTATGTTACAAACGCGGTCAAATATTCCCCTAACTTTTTTATAGGAAAGCGTTTTCTTAGTTTTTAATTATTGAAAGGAAATAATTAAAAAACTTAATAAAATGATGCCTTCAAATAATATTTAGGTTTTTTAGTAATGTAGAGATATAAATGAAATTGATTTAACAATAATTTTCATTTTTCAACTAATTTTTGTTATAATTTCGTAGTTGTCAAATATGCCCCTTAAAATTTCGCTATAAAATAAAAATAGTCTGTCTCTGTCGGATTTTGGATATTATCTCTTTCTGGTTTTCTGCACAAAAACAAAAGCCGCAGTAATGGATTCCGCCTTTAGACTTTTGGCGATACATTTTCTATGTTTTAGTGTGTATCGGAAATATTACGTATTTTGCGATTCATTTACGTATCATAATTGTCTAGCAGAAAACATTTCGAAATTGACGATGCAATTGCGTATCGAAATTGTAGTATCGTTTATAATGTATTTACTACGATTAGAAGAATAAATAATTATTGGTGGAATATTATCAAAGGAAGGTAATAAATTAAAAAAATTGTTAGTTGTTTTAAATGTGTTTTTAATATTTTAGATAAATATAAAAACTTAAATAACGTTAAAGTGAATAAAAAAAAAATAAAATACCTTATAAACTAGTTTCAAATAGAAAAGTTTTCATGTAAGTCTATAAAAATTTCAATACATATTAATGTTATTTATCACATTTAATTCATTTTGGCAAAGTTACTTTATTTACACTATACTTATTATTTACACTATAGATATTATTTATAATGTTATAAAAAAAACCTAATTAAAAATTTATAAATAAAAAAATTAAAAATGGTGTATGACTTTTTTCACAGTATCTATACTCAAACGATTAACACGTAATGGTGTATAATCTGGGGCGGGGTTTTGTAACATCACTTTCGATACTATCGAAAGTGATAGTCGAATCGAAAATGATGGAAGGAGGTATTTTGTACGATTATCGACAGATAAGCGAAATTTATATATGGTAATCCCTTTTCGAAATTGAAATGACAGTTCTAAAAATAGTTTTTTGTGTCAAAAATTGTTGTTTGTAAACATTTGTGGTAGAATAATTTATTTTTGTCTTTTATATTTAATTGTAAATTGATTTTAAAATTTGTAAATTAATTAGAATAAATAAAATGATTAACATCGGTGCAGTGAAAACACATAACCTAAAAAGGTTATGTCACTTTAAAATAAAAATTAAAATTAAATTTATTAATTTATTTTTTCTTAACTAGTATTTATATTTTTATGTATAAATCGGTACACACGACATTTACCTACTCATTTTAACGCCACTTAATTAAATTTAAAATATTATTTTAGTGTATCACATTAAATTTATCACATATCACTTGAATTTTCTTGAGTGATGGAATATCGAAAATATCGCTCGTCGATAATGATACAAAATACCGACTTTTCGAAACTATCGATATTTTATCGAACTTCGAAAATTGTGATGTTACAAAATCCCGCCCCTGTTTTGTATTGATTTTTTATGTTCCTATAGGAAAATAGTTTTAAATGTGTGTGTGTGTCATAGTAAAAATATATATCGTTTATGTATCGAAAATTTAACGGTTTTTACGAATCGCATTTTTTGTTTAGAGGGTTGGCTCCGAGCACGTTCACGAGATTTAGGTTGTTACAATATTGTTAACAATGACAGCTCAAAATCGTTCATGAAACTACGTTGTAACAATGAACACGTGCCTTTTTCGTTCACGAACTCTACATTGTTACAAACGTCATTCTCAACCCAACTCGAGACTGCCTCTACAAATGTCATTTGTAATGGTGTAGGTAGATATCAGAAGCAACAGGATGATTGTGTAGGTTTGAAAAATAATTTAAAGAACAAAATTCAATTTTTAATATATTTATTTTAAATAAATTTGTGTTTTATGGATACACTGATTATTTTGATGCTCCATAATACTATGTTTAGTTCTTACTATTCGTATATTTTTTAGTTACGATTCGTACTTTATGGAAAAAAATCGAACTTTACAAAATCATAAAACGTTCATAATAGATCGTTAGGAATCTTAAGAGGTCTAATAGTATCATGAACGAATGCCGCATCTGTGATGTTTAAATAGCGACACGAGATTTTTTAGCAGCTGCCTCAACTGCTTGATATTCATCAATCTATAAATAAATTTTTTATTCTAGTCTTGTATTTTATAAAGGCCGCTCGGTGTTACCGGTTTGGCGAGTTTGCGGCCACGTCGTCTCTCAGCACGGATTATACCATCTGTAATAAGTGCTTTCCCGACATCGACATTAGTGGCAGGATCGGATAGCGTAGCGTAGGCCAAAGCAGTTCAAACTCAACATTTAAATTTATACCACGTTTACAACTGTAGTATAAAAGTATGTATCAAAAAAGTATGACGATGTAAACTCAAAGTAAAATACTTTGTTACTTTATCACATACTTTTTTACTATTAAAGTATTGTACGTATCTAATAAGTATTGGTATAATGTTATGCGGTGTGAACTGTTAATATAATATTTTTTAGATACGAAATGTCATTTTAGTCGATCTTCAGATTTTTTTGTTTATTGTGGTAAATTTTAACTATTTTTGTGAAATATATAAGTAATAAACTAGTATAATATTTGTTCACACCACCATGGTGTAAACTGAAGGAGAAAAATACTTTATTAGTAAAATACTCTTAAATTCTTTTTATTGTGGCAAGTTTATAGACCTTTTTAATCAATTATAAAAATAACAAAAAACTTTTTATTAATCCAAATTTTCGGTATTGTATACCATCTTCAGGGAATTTATTTTATTTTTTTATATATAAAATAGAACGATCTTATTTATAAAACTGTTAGTTTTTAATAAAATATTTATAAAATAACTTTTTCACTTTACGAAAATTAAATTGAACGTTTATGATCAAACTTGCCACAATAATAAGAATATATTAAAAAGATCTTATTTGAAGATTGAATCTTAATATTAAAAATATACTATTAAAGTAGCTATGGTGACGTGGTATTTATGTCTTATTTAGAACAGCTTGGGCAAACGAAAGTTATGCCTCAGTCTGCATCGGGCGGGAGTACGGCTAATGCAAGAACATTTTCCTGTGCATATGGTTTGTCAGATGATAAGGCAGGTGTTAAATGAGCTAAACGACTGGCGGGTAATGTCTGAAAACCATATTTTGAAGTTAGTCTCTAGTTTCGATTCCCTCGATATTAATCTAAGTAAAAATTATTAATTTTTTAAAAATATTGTAATTCAAAATAATCATTTAATAGAATCTGTCCCAGAATTGCTACTCCATTTGAAATTTATATTGAAAATTCACAACAAAATCTTTCGTATCACAATAAAACATTGCAGTGTCCGAAAATTCATCATTTATTTTGTCAATGACAGTTGTTACGTTAATGTAACAATGTATATCTCGTGAACGCACTCCGGTTAGTGCTCGAATAATAAAACACGACTATTGTAAGATTAAGCTTCTAATAGTTTCAGGCCTTTTCAAATTTCCCGTTGAAATGGATAGCGCTCCCGATAAATAGGTAGAGCAAAATATTTGTTTATCGATATTTATCTAAAAAGTTGAATGACAAATCTTAGTTTAGAGTTAAATAAATTAATTACATGCAAAAATAGCGCACTAAATATAAGTTTTGACATAGAAAATTGGCTGCTCCGGATAAATCTATCGGGCGCTAATAAAAAAACACGCTAATAACTTAAGTTTGTAATATCATTTTGTGTGGCAGCTAAATATTGATCCCGGTGACGTCATTTTTGTTCCATCATGGCTTCTTGTTTTTATTTTATTTTTATTTTTTGATCCCGGATCAATTAAAAAATTTGTTGGATTTTTTTGGCATTTACTCACACAATTTCACAATATGTGTGAGTAAACGTCAAAAAATCCAACAAATTTTTTGGATTTTTTAATTGACCCGGGATCAAAAAAATAAAGACAAAAAATGCAAACAAAAAGCCCTGTTGGATCAAAAATGACGTCACCGGGATCAATATTTTGCTGTCACAGAAAATGACATAAGTAATAAGCAGCTTCTGCTTATTGGCCCATGCCACACGTAAAAAAAAAATGCCGCATTTTTCTTCGTTTCTTTCCCCGTTTACCTATGATACAAGTTTTAATTGCGACTTAAACAAATTTCCTGTTCAACCACACAACTCAAACATAAATGAAATAAAAAATATTTCAAGGACATTTTGACTCATTTTAGTTAAAATTTTATTTAAGAGAGAGCAGAACAAAACATTGGTAGAAAAAAAATGCCAAAATACAAAAAACACTCGTGTGTCATCAGCCATTGGGTTATGTGTACTCACTGCAAAATATACATACAATACCACTACATAATAGGCAATTTTTCTATATAAAAAAATTCCATGAGCTTGTATAGGTAAATCCAAACAAAAACGCGGGTGCCATACGAGTAAAGCTATAACCAGCGAGTCTGTAAGAGTCAGTACGAAACCTTACAGAATTTAACGAGAACGTTTTGTTACAGAATATTTGACAGTTTCACCAGCGACTCTGTAACACGATTATTATTGTCAATTGAATTTTGGAATGTCAATCTGCAAAAATACAAACTAACCACACCACAATTTTGGTCAAAAATGATGTAAAATGAGCTGATGAAAAATGTACATATAATATTATATAAATTATTAAAATATAAATTAATATTTGTACACATAAATTATAAAAATGTAAACATAACAACATACCGCCATTTCAAATATACAATTTTGACGTTTCCTTCAGGTTTTGCGACAACTTTCGCTCTTGTTTCAGATTGCTAAATGACAATTCAAATTTAACGAAACTTAACGAAAAGTACTTTGAGTTTCGCTGGCCAGTAATGTCAATAAGCATACATTTTTCAGATGTCGCTTTGTTACTTAAATTTCTTACAGATTCGCTGGTTATAGCTTAAGTAAAAAATTACATGGGACGAAAAAAATTCTTCATTTTCCCAATAAATCTGCTTTATTATTTACAAACATAATTTATCTGAAGGATCACGATAAATATTGATATTTTGAGAAACATTTCCAATAAAACTATTTCCCTATTGAGTAACTTTTCATTTAGCAACTTACTGATAAAAGTAACAACACAATTTTTCAATGACACGTGCGCGTATAAGATTTTTAATTTCTCTTCTCTTAATTTCTCATCTCTCTTGTATTATTTGTTTTGGTTTTGTTTCACGCACGACATACAGTACCGAAGAAAATGATGAACATAATTTCATACATTTTATTTGTGTAATGAATTTTAGATTAAAGGGTATACAATTTTATTTATATTCGTTTGTGTTTTGTATATTATTTTTGTAACCTGCTATGTAGTGTAAAACATAGAAAGATTTTACCACAGTACACATAATACACAAAATTATTATGTGTGATATTTTACCTTCTCAAGTTTCAATATCGGTATCGTAATTTTAATTCTTTACTGTAAATTTTACACGAGCCCACAAAAAAAAATCCAATTGTCGATCAAATTGGATTTTTTTTTTAGTTATTATATACAACCAACTAAATCACGCATTTGGGCTTATCATTAGTATTGATTGATTAAAATGTATTTTGGTTTATTACACCACATTACTTAAAAATCAAGTTTTATTTGAACAAAAATAAAAACAAAATATTTTGTTGTCATACGCAAAGACGTACACCCATCCCGTTCAACATATTTTAGTTTACTAGAAAAGTAAAAAAGCATGCAAGAGCCAGTGTTGCCAACAATTATTTTTGGTGAGTGCCAGATTAAAGTCAAAATAGTGCTAGATTGGCACTACAGACTTTTACAGAGTGCTAAATTTTTTTAGCACCTATTTTACCAGTAAAAATGGTCCTCATCATACAAAATAAAATCAGCAAAAACTAGAAATTGAATATTAATGTAGGTGTTCGCAAAACTGCTTCTCAAATATGATTTCATAATAAATCACAAGAAAAGCGTTATACTATGTTTTAACAGCAAATATTTTGCTAAAATTCCATGTTTTTAGATTATTTCAAAGATGTCAATCTGTTTGGAATTTTTATTGAGATTCGAAAATTTCTAATTACAGACAAACTACAAAACCATATCCAAACATCATTGTGTTTATACGACTTACAAAATGTGTAAATAAATCAACATAGATATATTGATTTAAACCTTTAACAAGAGAGACATCAACTGAAAAAAATTTGAAATTTATGTATACACACACAACTATATAATAAAGAACCATCAAAAATAGGATGCGTCCGTTTTGTTCCCTCAGTTTAAAACAAAAATGAAGTAATAGATATCGATAATGTAATTCGTCCATATTACACAACCAATTTTTTTTTTAAATTTGAAAGTGCTAGATTTAGTGCTAAAACTATATAAATAGTGCTAAATTGCACCTAGGTGCAAAACACATATTTATGGTGCTAAACAAAACAAAATAGTGCTAAATCTAGCACTCAAAGTGCTAAATTGGCAACACTGGCAAGAGCGGCAGTAAAAAATCTCGTGTATTTTTGTTTTTATTTTATTTGTTTTTACGGTGTAAAAATAAGTTGCTAGTTTAATTGAAATATTACTGAATGAAAAGTTTTCTCAAAACAATTTTTGTTTTAAATAATTCAATAACAAAATATCATTATTTATTTCTTGTAATGTATTATTCAATTTAACTTGAACGATACAAATTATTTATTACAAATAATGAAATTGTCTTTTTGTAGCCATGTAATTTTTTTCCGTTCAGTATTGAATTCTCATTTTTTTTTGGATTTACATATACCAACAAGATTATAACAAGAAATGGCCTGTTATTGTATTGGTATTGATACATATATAGAAATGTACATGTGTACAAATTCTCATGAGAATTTCGAGAGAATAAAGTACAAAATCCCAGGAGGCTGTTCGTAAACTTTACATTGTTAACATTAGCTGTGTTCCAATGGAGAAAGCAAACTACTCACAAGTACTTGTAACTACTCGCAGCTACCCATGCTCAAATGGTGGTGTAGATGTTGAAAGTAGTTACGCATAAATTTGACGGTAGGTATATTAGTTTCAAAAAATCTAACAGATGGCTTTGTGATGGTTTGATTATGTTGAAATGTCAGATTTATTACAATTTTTTGTTTGTTTATATTCGATTGGTTGACAATAAGGGATTTTTGTGGAAAATTACTTATCAAATTGCAATAAAATTTGTAAAATTACAATTAGCTACTAATTATAATTATTAAATTGATCCAATTATAAATATCCTAATATATATATTTAATATTATGTTTACCGGACAAGTGGTGCAGTGATTAAAGCTTCGGCACAAGTTAAAGCTTTGGACCGGGAGCAGTGTTACCAGATTGAAAGTTTAAACTGAATTTGCCAGTTTTTTTTACCAAAATAAGTTTTTAAGTTTGTTTTTCAGAGAATAAGTTTTTTAATATTTTTATTTCACTGACTCAAAATTGAGTAAAAATCTATAAAATAAATGGTATTTATATAAAGAAATAATTTTTATAAATATAACATGCACAATATCTATATGCACAATGCACACCATTACCAATTATTGACACTATATTTCGTGCTTGTAGGAAAATTTTTAAATTTCCTGTATCATGGGGAATTTTTTTATGCAGTATGTGATTAAATAAAACGTGAAGTTTTTTGCTGTGAGCATCCTGAGGGAAAAAGTTTTTTTTTTATTGCACACAAGTTTTTTAATCTGATCAGTCTGGTAACACTGCCGGGAGGTACTGGGTTCGAATCCCATCAGAGGCTAGATGCAAATCGAATTTTCATCATCGATTACAATCGGTGATGTTAATAAACACAACTAAGACCCTCTGATGGAGTGCAGAATTCAGCGCCGACCCACCTTCCATGTCAATGTACTACAGGTTGACATGGAGCTTGCAATGTGCAGGTGGTATACTGTAGTTGTGTGAGTAGGTGATTAGGTGAATGGGTTAATGATGTGGCGAGAATGCGTGGTATCACAATGGGCCAAAAATGGCCTAAGTGTCAACCACTGAAACCTAAACCTAAACCTATTTAAAATTATTAAACTGATGGAATTGATTCGACTATTAAAGCGGTGGATTTTTATATAATAAATATACGTAAATTAATTTTATTAACATTTTCACTATTAAAACCTCAATACTCCTCTTTCCTGCCAGCGTACACACAGATTAAGGCTTTGCCTTCATTGTATGTCCAATTTTTGACATTATGTATTACCAAATTGTCTGAAAACATTCAAACAAATTTGATTTTCTACAACAAAATATGTTGCTGTCATAATTTTGGCCGTTCCTTTGGTGATCTACTCACAAATACTTGTGAGTAGCAAATTGTTTCCATTGGAACACAGCCATTATTACAACTGTCATTGTTAAGCCGCAATTCCATTACTGCGGCTTTTGTTTTTGTGCAGAAAACCAGAAAGAGATAATATCAAAAATCCGACAGAGACAGACTATATTTATTTTATAGTGAAATTTTAAGGGGAATATTTGACAACTACGAAATTATAAGAAAAATTAGTTGAAAAATGAAAATTATTGTTAAATCAATTTCATTTATATCTCTACATTACTAAAAAACTTAAATATTATTTGTAGGTACCATTTTATTATGTTTTTTAATTATTTCCTTTCAATAATTAAAAACTAAGAAAACGCTTTCCTATAAAGAAGTTAGGGGAATATTTGACCGCGTTTGTAACATAACCTAAAAAATATCACATGCATTAAAATTATGTAATACGGAATAAATAATAAAAATTAAATATTGTAAAATATTTTAGTTTGAACTTTAATACAAATTTATAATGAAAACGCGATTTATATCACACTCCACCAAACATATAAAATATATGAGCCAAGTGCTCACCATAAAAATATTACTAAACTAAAATTTGCTGAGTGGGGGGTATTTTTCATTTTGGTTGCCATAAAAAATACTTCGATTTGTATTTTTTATTTATAGTTATGGCAACCAAATCGCTACAACAACAAAAAATTTAAGTATAATAAATATTCCTGTTGCGCCGCTCACACACATAGAGATTTTTGATTGCATCTCTTCCTGGTTTTCTGCACAAAAAAAAGCCGCAGTAGTGGAATTACGGCTTTAGTATGACGTATGTGCTTAAAGTGGGAACTATAGATAGAATAAAAAAATAACGTAAGAGAGCGAGAGATATGATTCTTATATATTCGACCATACTCAGAATAAGAAAAATAAAAACTATAAGAAAAATTGCGTTTTATTTTGCTGTCACTTAAAAAGAATAGCCGAACGAAAATTTTCGTCCAAGAATAAAAAACTTAACAAATACAACAACAAAGCTCAAACAAATTTTAGTGCGTTGAATGTAATATTCATGTTTATTATTTTATATATGGAAATTTGGAATTGTTCGTGTATATTATCTTTTATATTTATAAAATATTCATGTACACATATACAAATATGAATATTAAATCACAAATAATTTTCACTACACTGTAGAATTGTATTTTTCTAAACCTAACCTAAAAAATAATTTATCGAATTGCGGTAATTTAAACCGCATATAAATATTTTTTATAATTTTAAACACATATATTTGTTGATATGTAATACGTTTATACTCAAAACTATTGTAGTTTCACTCAAGATTTTAGGAAATACATCAAAAAATATTACATGAAAAATATGAATGAACTTAATATTTTAAGTAATCTATAGCCGAAAAGTCAAATTGGAAAATAATTTTTTGTCTTCGTTTTTTACGTTATTTTTTTTATTCCACCTATAGTTGACCCATAACAATGATTTTGTTACAAATGTCAATGATTTTACAGATGATTGACGAAATCCGTAAACTTAAAGCGTTGCCACATACACATCTAATAACAGACGATTCGTGCGTAAATTTATTTTGCCTCGCCACATACCAAAAAAAAAATACAGACGATTTTTACAACAACAATTCTTTATATTTTGTTTTGAGCTGAATGTTTATACCGCCATTTCTATTCATTTTAAAATTAAATAAGTTTACCATACCATATTCATAATGAGCTTTTTAATAAAAATATTAAATTAATGAAAAATAAATTTTTCTTTGAAATTTTTGACATTGTTTTGAGTAATCAAAGAAAAACACAACAGAGAAAAAAATCGTTTAAAATTTTTTGATGAGTTCGGAAATCGTTTTAGATTTTTGTGCGTTCGTTCACGTGTAAAATTATACCATTCAGAGAAAAAATCGTTTCTAGGAACGGGTAAATAGAAAATTGATAATTTTTCAATTAAAATTATTAAATAATTCCAAATTTATTATTTTAGCTACTAACATGAGATATTTTACATATTATCTCATTGATTTGAGTCAAAAATATGCTCTAATTAATTCGTAAATGCGAAATCTGTTTTTAGATGTCGTCCGTAGAAATGTGTATGTGGCATCGCCTTTAGAGTATTAAAATTATAATTTTTAAATAATACTCAATTATATGCATAGTACTTTTATCAAATACATTGACCACATAAGAGTTTATTAAAAAATTATTTTGTTCTGATATTGATGTGAAAAAAT